>JAKWBJ010000175.1:2950000-3550000 GCA_023159175.1 Wohlfahrtia magnifica
ATAATATAATATAATATAATATAATATAATATAATATAATATAATATAATATAATATAATATAATATAATATAATATAATATAATATAATATAATATAATATAATATAATATAATATAATATAATATAATATAATATAATATAATATAATATAATATAATATAATATAATATAATATAATATAATATAATATAATATAATATAATATAATATAATATAATATAATATAATATAATATAATATAATATAATATAATATAATATAATATAATATAATATAATATAATATAATATAATATAATATAATATAATATAATATAATATAATATAATATAATATAATATAATATAATATAATATAATATAATATAATATAATATAATATAATATAATATAATATAATATAATATAATATAATATAATATAATATAATATAATATAATATAATATAATATAATATAATATAATATAATATAATATAATATAATATAATATAATATAATATAATATAATATAATATAATATAATATAATATAATATAAAATTGAAAGGCAACACATGAACTTGTAACGTCCGTGTAAGTATTAAAAGAGAATCTTCAGCTTCTCATACAATCGGGTATATTCTGTAAATCGAGAACGAGGGAAAGACTGGAAATGAAAAATATGACGGAAATTAAAAAACCAATTTAAAATCGCTAAATTCAAAGCCGAAATGAGATATATAACGTATATTTCGTAAATAACGTACAGATTAAAAAGTCGTTTCATTCAGAGCTTTCCACTAAACACGCCAGGTACAAAATTCCACACTAAAATCGTAAGTAAAAATTACCTTAAATTACTATTCGATATTAACAACATCCGCAATTGGTCAGTGCGATTTGAACTTTACAAACACTTAAAAAAAAAGAAACATCCTATTGATTTTGCAGACATCTCCACCATAAATATCTTAAGGAATTTATAAGTGTATCATAATGGTATCTCGTTTTGAAATACTTATCAGAGTTGTAAAGGGCAAACGTCTCGGTGTTTCAAATATTTTTATGTATTTCAAAGAGTTGAAATAGATTTGCAGAAACAATGACAGAGCCTGATATTGTAAATTAATTAGTCAGTCATTTAATTTGTGTTTGAAAATATTACTTTAAACTCAATTAAATGTAAAACTTAATTGTCCATGTTAATACAACAATAGACGATGAAGTTTCTAAATTTGTAACAGACTAAGCCAACAACAAAGAGAAGCTAAATAATTAAAGAGTTCAGTGATAATTTTAAATATTGATTTCCAATGAGTATATCAAATAAAAGACGCAACTTATTTAACCAAATTATTTTTGTATTTCTTTTATTGATATTCATTTTAAATGAACTATATACAAAGTATTAGTTGAAGTAAAGATAGATTTTTTCTTTCATTACGAGCAGTTAATTATAAAAGATTTACAAAGTATGTTTTGTAACATATCAAAATCTTACAAAAGAAATCTTAGAAACATAGAAAAACTTTTTTGAAAATATTTTTGTATATACAACAGTGTTATAAATAACAAGAGATATTTTGTGAATGACAAAATGTATAAAAATCAAATGACAAGTGAGTTAATGACTTAAAAATTATTCTCTTACTTTAATGAAACTAAAGCTATTGTAATATTTTATATAAGCTAAGTATTATACTATTAAATAATTTAAAGAACAATTTATACTGAAAGCATAGATTGTTTTTTTTTTAATATCAAAACTGAGTTTGAATCTTTTTTGTGTGGTGTGGTGCTCAAATAGCAAATCTTTCAACTATCGAGTTCTCAATTTTTTAGTAAATAATCCATATCGTTTTCAGTCCTTGTTGTGGCCATATATTGATCTAACTCCTTGTCAAGATCGTCTTTATTGACGTCTGGTTTTGCTGATGTCGATTTATTGCCTAAAGAAAAATAGTTTTGTTTTTATTAAGATTAAGCTGAAACAAAAAGAAATTGCTTTTAAATGTGATTGTGAACCATAAATCCGTGTTTTTAAACCATTGAAGACGTTTGATGACCACCGTCAGTAACTTATGGTTCGTTTTTACCTTGATTACGAGTACCGCCATTGCTACCACGTCCTGTGCGGCTACGACTACGTCCACGTCGCTGTTGTGTTTGACCTTTACCATTGCTGCCACGACGCTGTTGATTACGTCCACGTGGAGCTCGATTAGTACGATTTTGTTGTTGTTTCTGTTGTCCTACGCCTTGTTGCCTTTGCTGACCTACCTGACCCTTGCGTGTACGTGAACGTGAGCGTGAACGTATATTGCTATTATTATTCGCATTGCGTGCGACAGATCTTAAAAATAAAATAAATAATTAAATTGTCAATTATTATGCGACCATTTAATTAAAGAGGAAAAATCTTAATTTACCTTGAACGTGGACGGCCTCTTCTGGTATTATCGCTTATAGCCGCTCTAGTTGCATTTGCATTTGTGGAATTACGTCTCTTTTGCACACGTCCCGTTTTAACACCACGTCTAGTTAGGCTAGCGTTACGTTGTCTATTGTTTTGACCTGGACGTACACCTAGACGTGCTTTAATAGGCAAAGCAGACTTGTTAACAACGACACCACGTCCACGACTGCGGCTACGTGAACGGCCACGACGTGCTGTAGTATTACTGTTGGAAATATCGTTTCTATTACGATTTCTAGATCGGCTACGATTGTTAGCTTGAGTATTTACGTTACGGGTGCGTGAACGGGAACGCGAACGATTACGTCCGTTTACTGGAGGGACGCGTGTACGAGAACGACTACGTGAACGACCATTTCCAGTATTGCGAACATTTCCAGTATTGCGAACATTTCCAGTATTGCGACCATTTCCAGTATTGCGACCACGTTGACGTTCTTGTCTTCTTTTTGCTATACGTTGAGCGGCACCGCCTGCAGTGGGACGCCTTGGCCCCAAACGATTGGCAAGATTACCTGATGAATTCGTACGACGCAAGGGTACATTGCGTTGGCTTGACTGCTCTCTGTCAGCTTTCATGCTATTTTTGTTTCATATGAGATATGATGGGGAATAATATTGAAGTAATTTTTCGTTATTAAAAAGACATTTATATTTGCGTAAGTGGAGGATAGAAGGAACACTTTTTGTTTTATTTTCCTTCTTTTTTATGCAAGTATTGCCTTCTTTTCATTTTAGTGGAATAGAAAATTTAAAAAAGAAAAAAGAGATTCTTACGTTGCAATTCTGGCGAGACTATTTGTTCTTATAGGCTTTCCATTGGCTCCAACGCGAAAAGCTTTAACACTGCCACGTTGTATTCTAGCATGAGATCCACTGTTACCATTAAATCCTCCTCCACCCACGGTACGCATACTTCTCTGTAAGATACACACGCAAATTAGGTGTGTAGAAATATTTTTGTTTATAAGAGATGTTGTTATTGTGTTTGTTTTTTATTTTCTTTTTCATCTTCTTCCTTCATTATTAATACATTAACTATCTTCTTATATTATTATCCTCAATGTTCCTCTTTTTAGCTTTTGTAGTCTTAACCTAACCCAATTCTATTCTACTTTGCTCTATATCTCAATAGTTGGTCACAAATTCGTTATATATTCCTTTAATTTATTTAGGCTTCTAGTTACTTATTGGTCTTATTAAAGTTTTACACTGCATCACTCACGACTTTAAAATACAGCAAAATTTAAAGAAAACGACATTTAACTGGAAGCTGCTACAACTGCTCATTTTTATGATGTACAAGAATGTGATTTTCTCTCTATACATCTTTTGTCAAACCCGTTTCTTTTAAAAAACTTGTAGTAATGAAGAGAATCGGATATTGTAAGTACAATTCTTTCCAAAATATACGGTATATTGGCCAACTTAAGGTCCGTATTGTTGCTTTAATTTAGAATCAATAATAATAAGGTTCCCTCTTTAATATTGGAATAAGAAACTGCAAAATAAAATAGGATGTCCGTAAAATGTTGTGTTAGCACCGACATTGATCAACATTGATTGATTATTTCCTTGATTTTAATTTCCTAATCCAGTATTATAATCATCGTTAATTGCACTCTTAACGCAGCGATGCAACAGTGTTGTTTTATTCATAATTTCATTAATTAACATGTACTAGCTACCTGTCTCTTTAGCTCAAATTTTAAGAATCAGCTTTTTCTATTCACAATTTAGAAAATTAAAGTAATTATTGCCGGTACATCTTTTCCAAAATATTTGTAAACTTCAATGTCCATCCTGTTGAAGCGCCTAATATTTATGTGTCGTTTTATTGATCCATATCGACCAGGTAATAAAAATTTACTCATTTGTTGGAAATGTACCTCAGGTAGTTTATAAGCTGCTTAATTCCGTATTTCTGTAATCTTACCACTTTATATGGTTGTCATCTTTGATTTGACGAGGGTGTGTGTATGGTATCAAGCATAAATGCCAACACTGTAAGCTGTTTATAACTATGTAGTATAGATGAGCTTCTACCGGACTGATATTAAGAATATGTAGTCATTTTGTTGAAATACCGTAAACTTAAAAAGTTATATGATTTTTTGGTATTCCTTCTTGGATGTTTAGAATAATAATTTTTAAAATTTGTTGAAATTCTTTTATAAACTGCTTGCAAACAACATATAGCTCCTTATTAGGAAAGGCCAAAACTTGTGTACATAAATAATCTAAGGTGCTTTAAAGGTTTTCGCTTTTAGAAATCATAGAAAAAAATGCATATAAAATGTCTTCAAGACAGACGTATAATGATAACTTTTTTCCGCAATTGTTACAACACTCCAAAAGGAAATCGTATTCCTGCTTTATACTGCAATATAGTTAAATAGTAAAATTCCTCTAATCACGTTTGAATAAGATCGTAAAGCATTCACTCCAAAGAATGAGCAAGAGAACTTTGCAAAATTAAGAGAATTTGAATAGAATTGGGTTTTTTAAAAGTTTTTGTTTTTTTTTTTTTTAAATATAAAAGCAGAGAAGTTTCTATAAACATTTCTCAAAACAATCTATATAGATAGACGTGAATGGTGGTATACTTGCGGAAGTAACCATGGTTCAGTCCATTTTCTTCAAACTGGCCATTTTCAGATATTTTAAGAAAATATTTTCGAAGAAAATATATTTTGAAAATTCAATTTCCTTCCAGAGCTCACACTCTTCTTAAAAACAATTTTGTTAACGATTTTTTAATGTAACACATACTCGTTTCAATTTTAATGCCGCCTGCATTTTATGTTTCCTCTGAAGTTGAGTTAATAAACGTTGATTGGCACGGAATGTTGTACGTTCTCTTTTAAACATTGGTACTTGACGTTGAACACTACGACTACGGCTACGACTACGGCTACGACGCGTACTACCAATATTAGGTATTACTTTCGGTTGTGATGATATAGCCGTAAAGCGTTCATTCAATGATAGACCCGTAGAGTTGGTCACATGAATTTTATTCAATGTTGAAGACATAATGTCCTTTTTTTAATTGTAATTTATTTTATATTTCGTTGATAATAAAGTTGTTATAGAAGTGTTATCGATTAACGTCAAAGTGAGACTGCAAAAAAAAGAAGGAAGTGATTAATGGTAGTGATAGTGTTAAGTTAAAGATAATTCATGGATTGAATATTTGTGTTAGCTGTTAGAAGATAGTCCATAACAAGTGGACTGTCATGTGTACCACCGGTTTGGTGATCATATATTTTTCGGTTTGTTGATGATAGACAGAAAAATATATATATATATATATATATATATATATATATATATATATATATATATATATATATATATATATATAGTGGTGGTCAAAACATTTGCATCTAAAGCTGTATTCCAGTTCTTTAATTACCCATTTCTTTCCGATTTGTTTTTAATCCTTGATTTTTGGTATTTTTACAATTTTGTGGATTGCTTTTGTGAAATAGTGGGAAGAAATTATCTTCTGATTAAAGACAACAACAAAAAAGTAATTTTTGAGCAAGAGAGTCTCTACCTATTGCTGTTCAAGACATTTGCAAATTTCACCTCTCTTACTCTATATGAACAACTATTTACTTACATAACTTTGGGAATGACTTTAATTACATTTCATTTTCATAATGTGAGTTTCTGGCATTTGTAATTTATTACAAAATTCTAAATTTGTCATTCAACTTTTCAGGAAATAAAATTTTTACTTAACGTGATACTCGTGCATTGAATTTTTGGGCAGATGGCCGGCAGCAAATACAATTCTGAATTAAAAAACAGAATTTTACACGATTTTCATAGCGGAATTTCACACAAAGAAATGTCATTAAAGTATTCTATTCCAAAATCAACAATTTGACTTAAAGTCAATAATGGCAATTACCATACGGTGCATAAGGAAGTAAGGTCTCGCAACATTAGTACACGAAGACAGTAAAATCAAAAACTTTTTTGTGTAATATAATATGAAGTAATACCTGGAGAAGCGAATCTGATACTTCCATTATTGTTGGTATTTCAAGCATTAATAAAAGAGCCAGGTAATATGGTTTCAGAATTTTAAAGGATGTAAAAAACCCCTTTATATTTGAAAAGAATAGAGAAATTAGTCTAAACTTTGTACGAGCACATACGAATTGTACTCCACAACAATAGAAAACAATGTTGTGGTCTGACGAGTCTTCTAGGATCAAAAGGAAGAATTTGTGTCCGAAGTCCTATTTCAAATGTTGTGACCGCCACTGTATATACATGAAGGAACTTGGGGACTTCTCTCAGTCAATTAGCTGCACTAGATTCTATTTTTAAACTCATTGAAAGAGACCTACAGTTTAACGCCGGCTTCGAACGGGAAATGCGTTAGAGATGTTTTCAATAGTAAGTAATACTCATAACCAGTTACTAACTAGCTAATCTTATGAGGTGATACCGCTGTTGAAAAACTTTTTCTTTTTTTAGATGGTCTGGCCTGATATTGAACCGATGACCTTCTGATTGGTAGGCGGGTGTCTTACCTACCATACCACAGCGGCACACTTTTCCCGTGTTCTTTTTTATATGGTACGTTAAAAAAATTGGTAAGAAAACAGAAATCAGAACTAAGTTTGAATTATTAAGAACTATATTAATTTTTCCAAGAGAACTATATTTGTAAGATATTTATGGTTAATACCATGCAAGTGTTTAAAATGTTCGAATCTTCAGAAATTACGAGACAACCTTTGTTTTAACAGAATTACTATGGGTAAAACGCATTAGGAAAGACTGTGCAGTACTTCCTTTAATAGAATATTTCTTCCTATTGCTGACTCCATCACGCGAATACTGAGAAAGTTACGTAGATGCTAATGCAGACTCCAGTATTAGAAGATATTGAGAAAAGCAAAAGATATTCTTGGGGTTCTAAATTTGCTTTCCATTATTAAAAATTTTAATAATAGTGCAATGTGGATGGTACGTACAGACAACGATAGGTTGCAAGCTAATCAAATGTGGTGAGCAGCAATCCAAAATTATGATTTTCGTGTTTAAAACTGTTGAATCGCAGTTACAGTCTTCCCAAATACATATGCCAAAACAGAAACTGTTTTACGATAATAAAGGCTTATAAAGCCGTTTTGCGAATTTATTCAATTTGAGGCCCTTCTAAATCAAACATGGCCACAAGCAAGAAAATAAAGAAAAGAAAACCATTTTACTAACTTATATCTACTGTATAGACGACACACATTTCTTCTTCTTTTATTTCACAATGCCATTTTAATTTATTAGATATTTAATTTTAGACTAGTGAGTCATTAATTATTGACAAAAATATGCATCTTTACTTTTTGAGCATTATGGGGTAATCGTAAGGGAACACCCGCAAATTGAGGTTATAAATTTTGCAATCAAACAACAATTAGAACGTTTTTAATCAAATTTGACTATATTAAATAAATTCCAACACTTTTTAGTAGATACTCACCTTTATTAAATTAGATTTCTCTTTGTTTTTTTAAATTCTGGATGTGTAATAAAAAGTAATTTTTCACGTATATTTTCTTCTTGTAAAAGTCTATTCTTTTGCTACATAGATACTGTGTATTGTTTTAAAATTTAAAGTATTTTTACTACTTTTCAAATTATTTATTTGTTCTTCACTTGAAAAAAAACTGTTCATTAAGATAAAGCTCCTCAATCTGTATCTACTTTAGAAATTAAAATGGCTGACATTTTTCTATATATTTGAGAACAGGGTTGCATGTTCAATCAAACAATGCAGAGTTGCTTCAAAAAGTTTAAAATTTTGCCATACTCTTACTCAAATGTTTATACTCAAGTAATACTTAACAATTGATAATACAGTGGTAATTTAGATTACGGGTTCAACTAGGACGATCCAGTTAATAAATGTTTAATTTTTATTTGTTTACAATAAAAAGCATAAGTTAAAAGTTAATTTAAAAGGCTTTTAAACAACTTTTTCTTAATTCTGTGATTTTAGTAGTTTCATATATTTATTAGGATATGGACATTTCTAGGGAATGTAATATCACGCTATATATTTTTTTGCTTATATCTTCAAAGCTCGTGAGGGTAAAAATATAATGAGATGCATCTCATTGACTGAAAGATGTCCTCGTGCTCCTCTTTGTTACATGGACAGTGGAGCATTTGATGTATTTAGTAATGAAACATTCATTTTTAATTTAATTTCCCATCAACTTTGTGCACCTCATTTCCATAAATGCCTAAATATATTCTGGTGTCCAAACTTACCTTTGTGAACCCAAGCATAGATTTTATTCTTATTTTAAGTCTTTAGTCCAACTTTTAAAAATCATTACGATTTTATTGTGAAAAGACTATACAACAATAAAAATACTTAAAATCCACTTTCCGCTTTAAATATTGAACAAAACCATTGTAAATACATATTACATCAATAATCAAAAAAACAAAATTAAATTTAAAAAAAATTAAGAAAACTAAAATGTTAACACATTAAGTGCTACGTAATTGGTGACTGACACTGAACTTTCTGTTCTAAGGACGTCAGTGACTGAAGTGAAAATAAAAATATTCATAAAAGACTAACAAATTTACAGTTAAATTGAATCTAATAATGTATGTTTAAACATATACATCAAGTAAATTTTAATTTGCTAGGCAGTGCGCTTCGCGTTCCTGTACCACTATACCCGCGCTTCTTATATTATAAAATCGAATGGCATGAAACGTGTTAATAACTTTAAAATTTGAATTAATTAAATATTTCACTTCACACAGAATATTAATAAATATTTAATAATTTTATATTTTGTAATAAATAGTTTGAGATCTTTACAAATATTTTAATTTTTCCCATCGATCGTTTAAACGTTTTTATACATTTATATATATATATATATACAAACATAGATATACAAACATATATATATATATATATATATATATATATATATATACAAACATACATATACAAACATATATATATATATATCGTCACCTAAAACTCAAACTGCCCTATATAACATTTTAAACTTTTTACAGGAGGGCCAAAAAACTATTTAAAATAAAAAGTATTGTTTTAATCAGCGAGATTTCTATCAATATTTTAGATACAATTTTTATATTTTGTATTTAACTTATAAACCAATATGGCGTTTTGACAATTGACAAAGTTGTCTTTTATACAAACGTTTAGTTTGGTCTTTTTGCGTTTATTATATAATCGCTTTTGTAGATAGAGCCGTTATTTTTTAGTAATAAAATCGCTAATTTTAGTCGAAAGAGTCCAAATTTATTTGTAAACCTGTGTTTTGATGAAATGCATCAGAATTAATGAAAAAGTCGATTTTGAATTTTTTGTTAGTTAAGGCCGTTTGCGTTTTAGGTGACGATATATATAATGAATATTATTCAATTCAAAAATTGAAAAAAATGCTTCATTTTGAAGTTTTAATTATAAATAATATAGTAAATAACGAGAATTAAATTCGCGCTGATTAGTAAAGAAAAATAATAATTTGTTTACCGTTTTGAAATTAAAATATAATCTTAATTACTAAACATACAAATGCTCTTAAATGGTTACTCTACTTAAAAAAAACCTTCAAACCGTGTCTTAAATTTCTTTTGTGTGCTCCAAAGTTTTTAACGGTGAGATACGTATTTCATTGAGTTCCAAGCGCAAAGCATCGACATGTTCAAACAAGCGTTGTTGAGCTTTTTGATAGCGTTCTACGGTGGCTTCTAAAGCCTGTATGCATAACTCCTGTTTTTGTATAATTTGCAAAAGTTGTATTCTGTTTAAATTTTGATATTTATCATTTGCAAAACTGGCATCAAGCATTTCTTCGCCGGAAATATCAAATAACGTGGATGCCTGCGTTTTTAACGAATTACACTCACAGGAAGGTTGCAGTAAACTAGAGTCGGGATTTATATCTTCCTCTGAATGTGGAAAATCGCTTTTAAAATTTGTTGTGTTTTTTTCTATCAAGGGCAGAGCTTTGGGACTGTCATCTTCCAAACCGTTGCCAGAAGACCAATCAGATTCTATAACCTCTTCTGACATTAAAACTTCCACATCTGAATCAGTGCCGGAATATGTGTTTTTACGTTTACCTTGATATTCCGAATTAATTAACATCAATACTTCTGTTGACTCTTCACAATTGCACAGACGACGCGTCGTGGTGGGTTTGTGTAATACCGTAAAATCCTCATTCTTGTCTAAAACATCAACAGCTCTAAGAAAGACCTCATCACCTTCCTCACTTTCCACAAAATCACCATCGTCATCAATTGGCTCTTCGTCTTTCTGACTGGTCAAATATTGTAGATCGTCATTTGCAAAATGAGAGTCTAAAACACAAATATCTGTATTATTAGTACTGGCCGAACTAATGGTACTTTCTTGTAATGGTCCATGATAAGTATTCGAAGGTGTCTCCACCACCTCTATGCTCTCCGACTCATTGCCATTCGGTGAACTATCTTTGCTGCCATGCGGAGTTTTGTATTGTTCTTCTTTTGTGGCATCATTATGCTGGAAATGGTCAAAACAAAAATCTGCAAAATTCAGCTGTAAGTCCTTATCGTCCATTTTTATTTCTTTCAATAATTATTTGTGCTTCTATTAGTATTTGTGTCTAATGGCATGTAATCTACTAAATGCTGTTTAATTTCTATTGTTTAATATAATTTTCTTTACATTTTTGCACCATTTTTTTGAAGAAAACAAAACTGCTTATTTTTGCAAGAACAAAATTTTTTTATTAATCTTTTCATTAGTGTTGCCTATATATAGTGTGTGGTTGCCAACTTAACTAGGGCTGATAAAAAAGCGAAGAGATCCCAGATAGGTAGAACAATATAAAACAAGACAAAAGGACGCAAAAAATATGATATAATAATCAGCGTTGTCAACTTTTGATTTTCTAAAAGCACTAAAGTCTAGAATAAGCGCTTAAAATTTTAGAACAAGCACTAGATTTAAAATTTTTTGTTTTTAGTTTTATTTATATATAAATTTTTGATATATAGGTGTTTTTATTCCATTTTATTGAAAGTTTGATAAATCTTAGCTTCTTTAAAATACTCGGCAAAGACAAAAACAAATAAGAAATTAATAATAATTGTCTTAGTTTTACACGGTAACCTCAAATTTTATCTACCGTGTAATGTAATTATGTAATTTATACAAATATTATTCCTGTTAACTTTTTTGACATTGATTTACCATAAAAAAGTACCAAATGATTGTTTTTCTTTAAAAACTTAAGGTAGGTTAGCGCGAGTATGAGCTCTAGGCTTAGTCAAACTATTGTATTTGCATGTATTTTAACCCGTGCGCGGCAGAAAGTTGGTTAACTTTGAACATTTTAACACGTTGTGTATTTTTGTCAGTCATCAGCTGCAATAAAAGAATAAAATAAAATAGAATTTAATGTGCTAATAGAAAAACAAAGGAAAGAAATTTAATTTCTAAGCGTGTAACTCGTAATTTTCATGCGCGTTAATATTTAAATGCACAATAGTCATCAACGAATTAACGCGTGTTATGGACTTATACCTGTAGTTTTTGTAGTGGCAACACCACCATACTACATATGCGTGATACAGATTTAAAAAACGTTAACTGTTACTAAAATACAGAAATCAAGACTTATCGCGTAAGGGACGTGCTATGCTTACTTTTCTAATTTTTGACAGATGATGTGTATTGGCAATGAAGTCAAAAACTTCAACTATTCGGTATGCAAAATTCAATATTTACTATTCTTAAGCTTGATAAACTTGTTCCGTTGTGGTGCGGTAGGTATGACACCACATCCCAGGCCAAACCATCTGACAATTTTCAACAGTGGCATAACCTCATAACTGCTAGCTCAACAGTGGTATGAAAAACTTCTTTAACCCAGCGTTAAGCTCTAGGCCCCCTTCATTAAGCTTGAAGATAGAATCTGGTGCAGGGAAGTACGCCTTCTTCCACTTGGGATGTTGCAGGAATTTGTGTATGTAAGTTGAAAAATGCGTTCACTACACTTCCATATAAAATAAAAATGTTTTAAAACCTATACCGCAGACTATACAACTTATGCGTCAGTAATGCAGATTTTATTTGCAGATGAGGCACTCTAACTTGGCGTCAAGATATTACTTCAGAGTTACAAGTAATGTTGTTAAAACGGTTGCATTTTCATTTAAAAAACAATTTGTATAGTGTTACTAATTATATATTGTTGGCACTTTGTAAAATTTTTAATTACCGTTTAAAATAATGATTTGGTGCCACCAAAAAACAAAGAAAAGAAGCAATAAAATTGAAAGAAGAAAGCACTAAACACTAACTCGATTTTTCGCTTCGAAAATTTTAAAAACGATGATAAAAGCACTGAGTTGACAACGCTGGAAATGATGGGATATTTGATATTTCGAATTGAAATAGATTTGAAAATCAATTAATTTGTATTCTCTTATTTATATTGTTATAAAAATCTTACTAAAACATTCACCACTAGAGGAATAACCAAAATGATTCTGTTTATTTACCTGCTGTGTTTACCTACTGTCTGTTTAAATTTTTTGGTCTGGTAGCCTTTTTCAAAACAGATGCTTAAAGGCAGTTACGGTAATTTTGGTACTTTTTGTGTTACTCGGTGATTTTCGTGGCCGAATAAAAATTTGATGTAAAACACTTAAAAACAAACTATTTATTTTAATTAAAATGTATTTTAATTAAAAATTTATTTAAAAAGAATTTTGTAATATTTCATTAAGAATATGGATATTTTCAGAATTTCACGTGGTACTTTTTCGTACAGATGGAGTAAGTTTCAATTACTTGTAACTGAAGTAAAACATCGATCATCGCTGTTGTTTTAGATATAAGCAAAAAATACAACAGCTGTTGATTTAAGAACTATTTTACGAAAAAATCAAAAATGTTTAGTTTAATTATATTACTTCACTAAAGCGGTTTAAATTACTAAATTAAGCGCTTCTAAACAGATAGAGAGCGTTTAACCAAATAACAAAGCTATAAACAACAATTATTAGAAAATAAATCATTGAGAAATATAAACAAAAAGCCCTGTCACACACAATCATTCAAACATACATTTAGCGAAAGTTATGCATATTTTATAAATAAAATTGATATATAATAGTACAAACAGATTTTGTAAATACCATTAACAACAACAACAAACTTAATGAATTTAAACGGTTAATGAACTTTTCTGTCGAATCTCTTACGCATAAGAAGTTGGCTGTTTAAACAGCAGCAGTCAACCTTTGGCCATATGTGTTGTGTCTTTTTTATTCTTTTTTGAATATTCATAGAAAATAATCGAAAATAGCCAATGTTTTGTAATAAAGCATCCACCAGTACAGCCATGCAAAATATGAAAGGCCTTAAAGGCAATTCTTATAGTTGTACTGCTGATACTTCTGTTATTAAGAACGCTGCTGTTACTGCCACAATCACAGCGTTGCCGACATCGTTGACTATTGCTTAACTCAGCATTAATAATTGAAACAAAAAGTATTTTTTGTTGTTTTGCACACTTATTTTACATTTTTTGTTAATTAACAGCAGAAAAAGTTTTTTTAAGTAAACACTCAGACGTCTTACTACAAGCTCGAATAAAAGAATCAGAACAAAAACAATAAACAAAATACGTGTCTTTCAAAAGGATTTTAAATTAAAAAACTGCAGCTGTTACTTAAACTAACTATTGGTTAGTCACTGTCACTTAAGAAATGGCTCTAAAAACACCGGATATTATAATATGGTACGTGTACATACAACATAATACCTATAGTTTTATCAAAATACTTTCTAATCAGTCCTTTTACTAATATAAATAAAATAATTTGCTTTAAATTTTTTTTGCAGCGGGTTTTTTCTTATCACCTTACTCGTTATACACTTCTTTTCGGATATTTTAAGATCTGCCTTAGGTGGCTATGATACACATAAAACACTATCCCAACTGATTGAGTCCCAGTCCAAAGACTATTCATGGATATTAAAATTGTTAGTCAATTGCTTTGGTTATAGTTGTATTTTTGTACCTGGTTTCCTAATCTATAAATATGTTCAACGCACAAACTATTTGGAAAAGAATGGTAAGTCTAAATAAATGATTAATAAAATGTATTGTTCAATAAAGCCATAAAAATATTAAATAAGTATATAAAAAGCAGGTGTACACAGCCAAGAATTATTCAATTCAAATTTCTCTAGGAACTAATTTCAAAATATTTACTAAGAACTACTAATTATTAGAATCTGTTAGGTTTTTAAAGAGAACTCAAGAAAGATAAATGTTTATTTTAAGTTACATGTAATGGGCCTATGAATTCAAGTGTCACTATTTTTTATTTTAAGTTAGATGTAATGGGCCTATGATTTCAAGTGTCACTATTTCTGTAAAAGCGAAATATTTTAAATTAGTTTTGTTCTGTATTACATTTATGATTTTTTTTTCTTTCGTTAAACTAAAATTTGTTCTGATTTCTTTCATTGTGAATCTAATATATTTTATAACACATAGGTATTTATGCTTTTATCCCATTTCAATTTCAGATAAAACATATATACATAGAGCGGTTAGCATGTGCATCACCGGTAGTACAGGCATCGACACAGATCGCGATGAGACTACCGATAAAACTTTATTAGCTAACGATTCAACAGCTACAATATTAACTACTCCGCCTCCTCCACCGGCTGCAATTGCTACATCTCCTAAGCGTTCAAGTTCACATGAAGCTATACTATTGCTTTGGTGTTTTGGTGGTTTAATGGTATCCTATTTAACATGGGGTGTTTTACAAGAGAAAATAATGACTCAAGAATATTATAATTTTAATGGTGTAACATCACATTTTAAGGACTCACAGTTTTTAGTATTTTCAAATCGTATTCTAGCCTTTATAGTAGCCATAACTGTGTTACAGTACAAACGACCACCCACCCGACATAAAGCTCCACTGTACAAATACTCATTTGCTTCGTTTTCGAATATAATGAGTGCTTGGTTTCAATATGAAGCTTTAAAATTTGTCAACTTTCCCACACAAGTGTTGGCAAAATCATGTAAAATTATACCTGTTATGCTGATGGGTAAAATTTTATCGAAAAATAAATATCAATGCTATGAATACTTTACAGCTATACTAATCTCAACTGGCATGATTTTCTTTATGATGGGGTCTGCCGATAGCTCAAAGTCTAGTGGTGTAACCACAATGACAGGTATTTTTCTATTGGCCATGTATATGGTCTTTGATAGTTTTACCGCCAATTGGCAGGGGGATTTATTTAAGGGCTACGGCATGTCACCATTACAAATGATGTGTGGTGTAAATTTATTTTCCACAATATTTACGGCAGCATCTTTGAGTGTGCAGGGAGGCTTTATGGATTCTTTACAATTTGCTACGGAGGTAAGCTTTTAAGAAGAACTATTCTAAAATTTTTATTTATATTCATGTCATTTTTCATGTTTTTTTCATAGCATCCAAAATTTGTATTCGATATTATTATTTTATCTATAAGTTCAGCTGTTGGCCAATTGTTTATTTTTTATACTATTTCTGTATTTGGGCCAGTTGTGTTTACCATTATAATGACATTACGTCAGGTAAGTAAATATCGTTTAAGGAACTATTTTTTGTTTCATTTAAAGTCACTAAACAAAAAGAAAGAAAGAAATATTTATTTAAACAGTTGTTTCTGGTTTACATAAATGAAAATATTAATTAATTTTTAATTTTAGGCTGCTGCTATTCTACTTTCTTGTCTTATATATCACCACAGCATTTCAGTGTTGGGTGTATTCGGTGTTTTGGTTGTCTTTTTTGCCATATTCATGCGTGTCTACTGTAATCAACGTATGAAAGCCATACGTAAGCGTGCCGAGGCTCACAAACCCAAAATGGCCGTATAGTATTTATAGTAAACAAAATATTAATTCGTATATAAGTTACAAAATTTATTAATTTATAACCAGCTTCTGGAAAGCTTGTTAAAAGCACTAGAGAAAAGAATACCTTAATTATAAACCAAGGCTCAAATTATTTGCTAAGTTTTAATTTAGTTTATAATTTTAGGTTCTAACATATATTGCTTGTATATACATTATTATTATTGTAATTTTTATTGAAAACTTGAATCTGAACCTTATACAGTAAAACATCGAATTTTATTTGTTTTAGTTTAAGTTTTATAAACGTTTTATTTAAAAACCATTTTACTATTTTTAAAATAGATATACAAAAATGACTTAATAATTTTTTAAAATATATTTAAATAATAGCAGTTTAACTAGATGCGATTTTCATATAGCAAATTTGAAAATAAAGTTAATGTCAAATATAAATATTTTAAAAAACAATCCTTATGAAATTTGGTGGCTCGCGCAGCTTTTCAATAAAAATTTTAGTTCTTACTGACGATAATATAAACAAGGCACAAAACATTGCACAATTTTTATAAAAATATTTTTTTTTTTTATTTAAACAAAAACTTACTTTTTTAGTGTAACTAATTAAAAAATAATAATATAAAACATGTAAAAACTTCAAGTCACGGCTTATATTGTGCATTGACCGTAGAATAAAGTTATTAGAAATATAGTTTAATATTAGCACTTTTTTGTTTAATTACATCTTCAGGACGATTTTCTATCAGGGCAATAGTCTCTTAGCACTTGCCTCTCATCCATGATTGCACAATCATACCTGATCCGATATTTTTGTCTGGTCATTTTGTCTTGGTAATACCGAAAATGATTTCCTTTCAATATGTTAAAATGTTAAACATTACAAAAATGTATCGGTAGTAATTAATTTTAATTTTCTTTAATTTCAAACGGGCGTTTTTTTTTGGTTTCATTCTACTTGTTCCAATTTTGTTAATTTGTACTCTTAATTACACACACTGAATTCTTCTTTCGATTTACGAAAACAACAACAGAGCGTTTTTTAAATTGTTTATGTCAAAAAGAGCCTGTGGTAAAAAAAAAGCAGCTGCCAAAACTGAAAAAATATGAATAAACGAGAAGAAAAACACACAAAAAACACAATTAAAAAATTAAATTTTAATTTTTATTAAAAAAAGACAAATAATAAAAAAGAGTTTAAAGTAATAATGATGACTCGTAAATCACATTAAAAGACACCTATGTTTCGCCAAATAGGAAGCATTTCTTAAATGTATAAATGCCCCAATAGTTGGTATTTTGTTTAGCGGCAGCAAATTAGAAGTAAAGTTTTGAATTATTTATTTTTTAAAAAGCGCAAACATTCTGTAAAAAAACACACATATTCACAAATTTTCACAAGAGTTATGTATTTGTTTTTAATAAGAAAACATAAATATAAGCAAAAACATGAATAAAAACAAAACTGTTGGCAGCTACGGAATAACTAATAAAAAACCAGCTGGTTATTCAACACCACCTTATCAACACCATGGCTTCTTTGCTGTATTTGAATTGAATGTAAATAAAAACAAAAACCTAAGCATTCATTTTACAGCTGATCCAGTACCACAGTGTATACATTGTGTCCAGTACTAAATTAGATCAGCAACAACAAAGCTGGTTAAAGATTAGCAAAGTAGAATCGTTAAAGTAATAAAGTGATTTCTATGATTTTTTTTTTCTACACTAAATTATCAAAACAACACACGGCCCAAAAAAAATTTTTTTTTATAGTAGACAACAGCCTCATGGCATCAGCAACAAGAACAAAGTTAACAATGTAAACAAAAGATACTGGCAAACTCTCGCTCTCACAAGATTAGATCTATCCATGTGCACAAAAGAAAGAAGAACTTTATGAAGAGAGCGACCTATACAAAGAAGTTTAGTTGTATTCTGTGATTTAGTTTTTGAGAAAAAAATTCAGTACATTTAAGAACGTTAAACAGTATAGGACAGCAAGTTAACATAGTAGGCATAATTGACTTTAATAAACGAGCATGAATTTAACACAAAACTTCGAGTTGGTTTGGCCGAAATTAAAGACATTCAATTCCACTACTCTACAGGATGGCAGTGGGCAAATGGAAAAGATATTCGCTATGGCCATTTTAGGCTTAGGTAGTTTTGCAGCTGGCCTCTTGCCAGCTTTAATATCTGAACGTAATCGACGAAGGTTTCCACTAACGACGTCATTAATGTTATGTTTTGGTGCCGGGATACTCCTGGCCACGGCTATGATCCATATATTGCCAGAGGTAAGAATAATTGATTTGTATAATTTGTATCTTATCAGTATTTATTTTATGTAAAGCAGTACAGTAAATTGTCAAATTATATTTTAAATTTTTAACTGATTATCCAAGTACACACAAGTTCAGAAGATTGACTTTCTTAATTTGCTTAAAGTATTTAATTATTCATCGACCCTACAAAGTAATGCCTCTTAGATGTAAAACACTTGTGCCAACAATTTTTCTTACTGCCGCATACATTTTTGGTATAGACTTTAGCTGTTTTAGCGTCGTCTTCGTGTTTAGAAATGTTTTCATTTTTATGAACAGGAAAAAGTAGTGGCACAATTTCTATGAATTTTGATGTTGCATAAGAACTCGGCCCCCAGACAGGATTTTATAGCTACATTCTAAGAGCTTCGTAACTTTCAATTCATACACGTTTATATTCCCATGAGGAAACAATCTGGACGTTATATTATTATATGGTTTTCTAAAGATGTGATGTAACCCTTGCCCAGAGATTTTCAAAATTCTCAAAAGATATTAGGTTATAAAGACTTGAATTTCCTGAACATTTCCGGGTGCAGTGTGACGTTTCGCAACTAGGTACAGAGGAAGGGTAAACTTTTTTTGTTATTAATTATAAAGCATTCAATTGCGTTTCCCTTTAGTCGACAACAGAAATCAGATCCAAGCCATTTTTATAACTTGTATAGTTATAAGTGATGAGGACAAAATTATTTCGACTGTAGGTCCTAATAGAATTCTGTCATCTTATTTTTTGTATAAACTTCTTATACATACATACACATTAACATTACAATTACAGGTCCGTAAACAGATGAATTCAAATTGGGCTGAAATTTCCCTTTGTTCGGGTTTCTTAGTAATATATTTCATTGATGAATTTATACATTATTTCTTTGGTGAAGCAATACAACACTCACATGGTAACGATAATAACACCAGACATACAACAACGTTATCAGTTTCTAATAATCAACGTCATAACTACGGTGCTTTACATAATTCAGAGTCTGAACCATTATTAAGCACACAAAACACAACAGGAACAAAGTACGTATGAAACTATTGATTTTATAAAATTATTATGTGGTATTTTAATATATATATTTTTAACCTTAAGTGTGGAATTCCAAAATCGACACTCACAAAACCATAATCATGGGCATAATACACATATAAATGGACATCATGAAAATCATGCTCACATTCATTGCACTGATGAAATTGTTGAAGATGCAAATGCTCGCATTTGCCATACCAGTCACACGGAGCCGTGTTCCCAATCGATGACTGGTACACTAGGATTATTTGTTGCCTTGTCTTTGCATTCAGCTATTGAAGGCTTAGCTATTGGTGTACAGAATTCATCCACAAAGGTATGTAATTATACAACAATACCAGTTTTTACTTTAACAAATACACCATTACTTTATTTTAATAATCATGCTGATTTTTTATAATAAATGCAAAAGCAGAACAATGTTATATGAAAAAATATAAAATCGAATGTATATGAAAATAAAATTCGATATGCAACTAAAAAAAAAAAATAATATCAACAAAATATTAAAAAAAAACTAGTATATCAATTTCATATGGTATAACATTTCAACAAATACTTGAGGGGAAACGTGTAAACAAATCTATTATTTCTCTACACCACGGCAACTACGACAATAGTCGTTAAAAGGGCATGTGTTTTTTTTTTTTTTGGCCATGGAGAAGACCAAAAGCAGCACATTTTTAAAATATCCATACGAGGCCAAACACTTTTCAAATCCATAAGTATATTCATCATTTCACTTATTCCAAAATGTCTGCAATTATATTTCCCTCAAAACCAGCAAAGTCCAACATTACTGGCCCATCTTCTATTTGGTAAACACACGCGTAACGGACTTATTCGTGGTCTTGGTAACAGTTACTATCCACATAGAATTACTTTTAATGAAATAAAATTATGCGTAAATAGCGGTTGATAAAACGCGCTTACTCTCTTCAATTATCAGTTGACAAAAAAATGGTACTCCATTATAAATTTATTTTTTATAATTTATAAACAGAAAGCCTCATAAAAAATAAAAACAGAGACAAAGATTTTTGTTTTATCTTTCACTAAGAAAATTGTGACAAATTTTATGTCAACACTAGACTAGCTTTCTTGTAAGCAATCTTGACCTACATATAGTTGATAAAACTTTTATGTTTAATTTTTAACTATGTATGGTGTTTATAATGCAAATCTGAAATATTTTAAAGTATTTAGTTGTATTTTTTTCATATCTTTATATTTTTTTTAGGTTTTATTTCTGTTGGGAGCAGTAGCGTGTCATAAGTTTGTTATGGGTTTTTGCTTAGGCCTGGAATTTCGCTCAAATCCCCAAACGCCTTTGAAATCACAAATAATTGGCATAGCAATTTTTGCTTTAGGTGCTATATGCGGCATAGGTTTGGGCATGTTAATTGTGGACATACCCAGTGCATGGTCTATGACTGCTTTGCCAGTTATACAGGGTTTAGCCGGCGGTACTCTACTCTATGTAACAGTCTGTGAAGTTATTCCCAGAGAAAAAGCCAGATGGCATTTAAATTCGGAAAGGCGTTTAGCTGGTTTTGCTCAATTCCTCGTTGTAGCGGCTGGCTTTACAGCAATGTGTGTTATAAACTTTTATTTAGATGGTAAGTTTGATTGTTTCCATTTTCTTTTGCATTTTTTTCATTTCTTTTTTTTACACTAGATGATGATGCTTGATGGTAGCAGAATCGTCCAATCGCTGTAATGCAGTCGTCGTAAGCTGTAACTTTAAGATTTTTAGTTTTAGTTACTTTATGTTAGATATATGGTTATTCAGGGGTGTCATAGAAAGCAATGTTGTTGGAATTAGCGGTAACAATGAAATTAGTAACAATGTCTATTGATAGTGCTATGTTAATAATCGCTGTATTTGTTAATTACTATACTCGTTGTTTATAATGCCGAATTATGAAAAGTAATGAAATGATCGTACAGGAAAAAAATAACACAATCGGCTCTTTCGTGTTCTGAAAACACAACAATTTATCACATGCATAAGAATAATATATTTTACAGATATAAGTTGAAAAATATTTTGCTTTTCATTCAATAAGCACGCCCAACCATTCATACTATTCGTTTTGTTTTCGGCGCTTTAATGAGTGATAGATAGTGTTGTTTTTCCCGGACATTCTCCTTTTTTATGGTTATCTGTCCTCTCAAGAAAATTAGTTCCCGGAAAAGTACTGTTTTTTATGACTTCCAGTTTTAAGTTCACGCACATTTCGTTTTTCAAAAAATTTTATTTTACTTGATGAAGAGTTGCTTTTTAATAATTTTAAACTTTAAATTTTAATTTAATTTTTAGTGCACTTTTTTTATAAAAGACATACGACCCGACATATTCCCGTTATCGTTCTTGTTTTAAAACGAAATAAAAATGACAGTACGACATCACCGTTGCCGTTGTATACATTTATCGACGCTATGTTGATATTCTCTATTTTAAAACGAAGATAGAAACGATAAAAAAAACATTCGTTGTCATCGTTGTCGTTTTAAGTAACGAAATTAAAACGACTAGAGTGATACAAGTAAAAAATTAAAATTACAGCATTACGGCAGGTTGAAACTTTGGTTTCAGAAATGGAACTAAACCCAAAATATGCTAATAGTTTTCGTAAGAGCGTAAAACTTGCAAATTTAAATCAGTTTAGGAAAAAATTAGCTAAAAAAATAAATTCGCTTGGACCTTCAGTTCGTGACGGAGACGGTTGGCACAAAGACGGTTGCCAATAAACAGATTCCATTGTAGCATTGGAAGAAGCGGTTTCAAATTTGATGTAATTGGAAAAGCAACTAAATCCAATAAATGTAGAATTCGGTGAATAATTTGAGGAGGCTATTACACACCAACCGAAAATTTAAATAAAAAGTCTGCTTTAATTAAAGCCATTACTTACGCTGAAATATGATCCCTGAACAAAAAAACGTAAAGCAGTTGCAAGTTCTATTGTTGGCATAATTGCAGATTTTCGAATCTTGCCAAAAAAAAAAACACAAATTTTGGCAGTGCTGCCAAGTTTGATTTGTAGTTTTCGATAACTTTTCTTCGTCGCTTCGATGTATTTTAGGAATACCAATATAAGAACGAAACGGCAACGACGTAGAAACGACTTTTAAAACAACAACGACAACGGTAATAGGGCCGATATGTGCTCAAATTGCTTTCAGTTAAAAGAAACCTGTTCATAACGTCAACAACGGACGCCTGATAAAAATAAGTTAGATTCATAAACAATATCACATATAAATATAATACGAAATGAAATGTTGGGAACACAATTTTTTTAATATAATTTTTTATTTTTTTAATATATATATATATATATATATATATATATATATATATATATATATATATATATATATATATATATATATATATATAAATGTACATACATTTATTCATAAATAGTACGGTTTCCTATATAAAATGGTGTTCAAAAATATTTAAAGTTGAAAAATGTGGGGAAAAATTACAAAAAAATTTGTTTTCCTGAGAATTACACACAGATTCCAAAAAGCTACTAAAAAATATGCATACATACATATGTATGTATATCGCTTAAAAGATGTTTCTCTTTTTTCGACTGCAGAGAAGCTTAAAATCGGTTAATATTTGACCTAGTCGTCATATATATGCATGAAGTCATATAAATGTATAAATTGGTTTTTCACCTGTAAGCCAAAAAAACTCTCGTTTTACACATGATGAAAAAAACTATAAGGTGTGCTCAATCGAGACAGTACTGTTGTCATATTTGTTTTTACTGACGTCACCCGTAGTCGTTTTTTGAAAATATAGTAAATCTTGATAATCCGGACCTTGCTAATTCACTACATTTGGTAATCTACATACCGGATTGATTACAACTTCTTTATAAACCGAATTGCATTCAAAGTGTAATGTAATATTAATCTCCATTATTTGTTACTCCAAAAACAGTTTTTTTTTTTTGTCGAAAAAACAAACCATTTTGATATTTTAAGAGTTTGTTGTTATTTTTCTGACTTGTAAAAATGAAACATGTTATTACTTTTTTTTATAAAATGTAGACATGTTTTTATTGTTTTGTTCGTTCTGCAATGAATTATTTAAACCAAGGTTTTACTGTAATAATATAGAAATAAAATTTAAAATAATATTGCTTATACAACAAAATAAAACCGAAAACGCGTGACGTCACATTTTTTATTCATCACACTATTGAGCAGATCTTGTTATTATTAGAGCATGACTTTACGGGTTTTTTGGCCCATAGCGTTATTTACTGATATCAATTTTAAAATTTTAAGTAATAAAGGCTCAAAAGTTTTATATAATCCTGTCCGGCATTTTTTTTTTTTTTTTTTTTGTTGCATCCTCTATTTCGTAATAAACTCATAACAACCCTTGTGGTAGATGACTCTGAGAGAAGACAAGCAATGCAGTGCATAGATTTTCATTCACTTCATATTCGCTTTTCATGTGTTGCTTTAATAAAGTAGTTAAATTGATAACAATATATTAATTTTTGTGAATGTATTCAAAGCAATAAAATGATGCACTCAAACCGTTCCCTGTTACAGAAGCAAAACCGATATAATTTTAGAACGCGGCATATACATTCATGCGTATACATCTTAATATATGAAGAAATGCTTCTCTGTTTAACCGACAATGAGCGTTAAATTGCAAAGTAGCTTTACGCTGTCTCAAATGAATTACTGAGAAATCTTTTGGAATATATCTACTCACCTCTCCTTCATCCTCTCTCTTATTAAAACAAACTTGTTACAAATGCTAATAGCATTGTGTGCACTAGATTGGGCACACTGTCTCAAATGAATTACTGAGAAATCTTTTGGAATATATCTCCTCACCTCTCCTTCATCCTCTCTCTTATTAAAACAAACTTGTTACAAATGCTAATAGCATTCTGTGCACTAGATTGGGCAACTGGATGACATCACAATGAATACCATAGAATGGAAGCCACTGACACGAACAAGAGAACGTTCAGCACATTATTGGAAAGGTTAGATTGAAGCAGAATTATAAATAATAGGCAAGTCCTGTGGACAATGACAGGGACAGTCATGTTTAATTGATTTGTTGAGGACTATGCACCCTATAGAATCGATGGGAAATATATATATTTTGTTTTTAGTATTTGATAAAATACAATTATTTTTGATATTTAATGAAAATAATATTTTATTTAAATTTTCTGCAAAAAGAGTAAAATAAAAAATTAACAAATAAAGGAATTTAAGCTATAGATGATTGAGAGACCAACTTGGTTTGATGACACCAAATTGGATTGTAAGAGCGACAATCAGCGAAACCGACAAGGCTAAAAACCTGATTATTTAAATGAAGAGAGAAGATTCTTTTTTTACATAAAATAAAAACTAACAATTTTTTTTAGTATTTCTTTAATCATTTCTTCTTTCATATAAGTGTGTCTTATAAACTACAAAAATTTTTCAAATTTATCTCATTTCGGGGTTTTTATTTTTTGCAATTAAAAACTATATGTCTGTATATGTGTATATATTAATATTAAATTGCGAAGCTAAAAATTGTTTTATGGTCGTCTCTTCTGAATATGTTTGTTTTATTTTTATAAATTTATTTTTCAATTAATTGTTCTTAAATCTGAAACCAAAGGCAATCTAGTTTTTGTTTTATTTTTTTATGAAAATATTAAACAAAAACTAAATACTTCTATTTTTTTTTTTTTTTTTTTTTGAGAAAACATATTTTAACAAAGATTTCATCTTTTGTTATATAATTTATTAATTTAGTTTTAATTGCGATAACTTTTAATTTATATTTTTCATATTTAGATACAAATCCTTGCTTAACTACAATTTCTTAATTATTGCATATAGTATAGTATGTATATTTAATATATTTTAATCAATTTTCTTGTTTGTTTTTATTTAAGAAAAATAATTATTGAATTTAAAATATTTAAAAAGAAAGATCGTCTATCATATATGTATATAAAAATTCCAATATATACTACCACTATATAGTATAAGATTATGTAATAATGTTAAAAGGAAATAATAAAACAGATTTTCGAAATCGGTAATGATTAACATTAAGAGCTAAAAACTAATAAATATTCAAAAGAGAAAATCAATTGATCAATCTTTTGCTTGTTTCTTGAAATTGATTTAGTTTAGAAACACAAAGTACATAAGTTTGTGTTTGTGGTTTGTTTTATACGAAATTTTACTTACAAAGTAAATAAATCTAAAATTCATAGATTTGCTGTTAGATCCGTATCATCGTTATCATCATCGTCATCTTCATCATCTCCCCATTCGCTAATAAGACTTTTAACGCGTTCCTCTGATGTTATTGTTGACTCTTTAGAACTAGAAGAAGCTTCTGCCACCTGCGTTTTTGTTGCTATTGCTGATGATGTCGTAATCGCCAAAGTACTAGTAACAGCAGCAGCACTAGATGTCGTAGTAGTTGTAGGCTTCTCCTCTTCTGCTGCTGTGTCTTCTATTTTTTCTGGTGTTATATTTAAAAATTCATCCTCCAGAGGATGATTCTGTTCAGTTAGTTCTTCAACATTTTGTACATCCAAATTGATTTTTAATTTGTCATCTGTTTCTGCGACGTCGTCTACATTTTTCTTAATGGCTATTTCGGCAGTTGTTGTTGTCGTTATCGTTTCGGCTGCAGTATCTTCCATGGTTTCCGCTTGTTCACCTAAAAGACTATTAATTAAATCTTTTTTGGTTTCTTCGTCTACTTCCATGGCCGTTGATATGTCAGGTTTATCTATAGATTCCAGTTCCTTAACAAGTTTCTCTTCGGTATTTTCCGCTGTAATATTTTTTGGAATTACTTCTTCTCGCTGTTTGTCTTCCTTGACGTCTGCATATTCCTCAGTATCTTCTAAATCTGTTGGTAATTTTTCCAAACTCTTCACTTCTTCATCCTTTTCTTTCTTTTCTTCATTTTCATCCTCCTTTTTTACAACTGGTTCTTCTACTTCTTGCTTATTAAATGCTTCTGCCTCATTTGTTTTCACTTTCTCTTCTTCAATATCTTCTTTGTGCAGACTCTGTAGAGCTATATCAATGTCATCTTCATCAATATTTTCGGCACCTTCGTGAGATACATCAGCCGTTGTATTATTAACCTCATCGCTTTCATCTTTGTCTACACTTTGCAAAGAAGCCAATAATTCTGCATGATCCTCGAAAGCCTTGGGTTCATCATCAAGTTCCTTAGCTAACCTCTCATTAATATTTTCTTCAGCTTCCGCCGATATTTCAACGCCAGTAGAAGTATGTTGCTGTTCTTTCACTTTCTCCTTATTTGTCGTCTCTGCTAGAGGGTCTTCTTCTGGCATATCTTCATCATCATCTTCCGACCAATCACCTGTAAGCTCTTTAAGTTTTTTACTTATTTCATCTTGTGATTTGTTATCATCATCCTTGATTTCCTAAAATGTTAAAATATTTATAAGAAATTTTTTCGAAATTTTTTAAGCAAAGTCATACCTCTTCCTTTTCTTTTATTTTCATGCTGGTTTGAACCTGACTCGCTTCTGTAGCCGTTTGTGATGAAGCTTCGTCAGCTAAATCATGTTCAGATATCAAATTCTCCGCCCATTCTAGATTATCCATAGACTCCTTACTTTCATCCAGATGTTCCGGCCGTTCTTCATGATGCTCCTCCTCCTCATGTTCTTGTTGCTCAAGGCCTTCTTGTAAAGCAGATTCTCCTTCATTTAGAGCTTCAGTTTCAGTCGCAGTTTGACTGGTAGAATCCTCTTCTATATTAGAATTAACTGATTTCATTTCATTATATATCTGATTATCATGTTGTACATTCTCTTCATCTTCAACATCCTCCTCCTCATGTTCCTCATTAGTAACTGTTGTGGTTTGTGAAGTTTCATCTTGACTTATGGCACCATGATCGGACTGTGTCTCACCACTTCCGTAATGTCCTTGATTTTCATTAAGGACCATTACTACACCAGAACCATCATGCTCTTGATTTAACTGCGATAATATCTCTTTACGTTGTTCAGCGGTCAGAATTACTTCACTGCCATCAGCAGCTACAAACTTTGTTTCACTGTGATCGTGTTCTTGCAAATATTCCTCAGACACGGCAGAAGAGGCCGATTCCTGTTGTGTTGTGAGTTGAGTAACATTTTCCGTGATGAACGAGTCAGTTTTAATTATCGAACTGGCAATAGGTAAACTTATATCCGAAAGTATTTTGATTTTCTTGTCCTCTTGCTGTTGGTTTTCATCATCTGAATAGTCTATAATACCATCCTCTATGGCCTGTTTCTTGTGGAACATCTTCATGTGTGTGTACAATTGTATTTCCTGTGGAAAGATTTTGTTGCAATAAATACATTGTTGTTTATTCTCTTCCGGATGACTATCGATCAAATGTTGATTAAGACCGTCACTATCAATGCACATGTGTTTGCATAGTTGACATTCTGGGAATATGTATAGATTAGTTTTTATTTTATGTTCGAGTTGCATATGAAAATGTAATTCTCGCTTGCTGGACGAACGCCAACCACAGTGTTCACATAAAGCCGGGTCGATGTACTCTTTGTGAGTATTAATTAAATGACGACGAAAACCACGATACGATGGTATGCTTATGGGATGCCCATTACGACCACAGCGCAAACAAAGCCAAGGACCAGTGGTGTTTTCAGCTCCCAGTGCTATTAGAGCATGCATAGTTTTACTATCAATACGACGCTTCTGCGGTTGTCCAGTAGAGCCAGTACTTTGAGTTCCAGCTACTGATGTCTTATTGGCGCCAACTTGAGTTCCAGCATTATTTGATTTAACACTTGCCGATATTTCTGATTGCTGCGCCATCGATTTAGCTCTATTAGCCACAATATTTGAAGGGAATGTTTTTAATGGTTGCTGCTGGTTTTCTCCTATTTTAGGTCCAGTATTTGAAAATTTAGTAATGGTTGGTGGCTGCATAACCTTTTCAGCTTGTTTTTCTTGTTCAACTGGCTCTTTTTTAACAATTATTTTTTGCGCTTGACCACCAGCGTTGGGCATTATTTTCAACTTTATATTTTTATTACTCTTAATCAAATGAGGATACTGGCGTAATACCTCAGAAATGATTTTAGTGTGATTCATTTTCGAATTTGAACTATCCTTTACTACTATAGTGGGTGGCTTGTCAGGACCCTCATGTTTCACTATAATCGTAGTAGTACCGGGTGGATCCTCTGACTGTTGTTGTTGCTGCACATGTTGAGAAGATACTGTTTGTACAGCAGCCGAAGTACTAGTGGAAGAAGTGTGTGGTGTCTGGCTACTAGCGGTCATCATTTCATCGTCATCATCATCATTATGAATGGTGTCATCGTCCATTATATTGCTGGCATCGTAGTCATCATCACCATATTCAGCTGCAATTTGTTTACGCATACGTTGTTGTTCGGCAAATTCTTTAACATCTTCCAAATTCGGTTTCTTAGCCGGCGGTGAAACGAATGACGCTACAGCTGGTCGTTTGTTATTGTTGTAGCCTTTACGTAGTTGTTCAAATGGTGATGTTGCGGTCGATTGTTGCTGATGTTGGGAAGCTGGTTTAAGAACAGTATATCCAGTTTGTGTATTAGTTTCCTGATGTTCGTTTTCTTGCTTGATACGAGTAAATGTTGTGGAACCAATTTGTCTTACAGGTTGTGCGGGCACGCGTGTTGGGTTTACATTTGGTGGATTACGATGTTGAGACACATTTGCATTAGAACCAATTACCACTCGTTTGCCTTGGTTTGTTTGTATCAAAGAACGACCACCAGTATTAACTGGCAAATTTCCTGTAGGTTGTGCAGGTGTTCTGCGACGCTGTTTAGGACTTGACGGCTAAAGTTATAATAAAATTACGATATATGAAAACATTATTTCCTATTTGTATGCACTTACCGCTACTGTTTTTTGTGGATGCATTTCCATGGTACGTCTATGGGCCTCCAATAACTTCAGTAATACCGTCATATTCATATCTTTGGCCGTACGCAAGAGGCGACTGTACATTTTCAACTCAAATTCTAAAGTGCCAGTGTACATAAAGTTAACTATGGGCACAACGACGTCGGCCTGTAAACCAATTGGCATAATGATGGCATCGTCCACAACTTCACATGTCTGTTCCAAAACATTAAAATAGTCTGTACAGGCGCTTAGTACTAAACGATGTACTTTAAGTTGAGAATTGTCACGAAATTGTAGTGTTAAATCACAATAATCGGTTTTATTAAAAAAATTTTGCAATTTTTGGAGGAAGAATACACCCCAATTGTCGACTTTAACAGATTTTATTTCGCCCATGTTGATGCAAATAGAAGTCTTACTGTATTGACTTTTATGTGTAGACTACTTTTGCTAAAAAAGATGTAGTTTTTTTTATTTTTTTGAATATTTTTTTTTTTTTTTTTTTTAATGTTCTAAGTTAGCCTGTTGTTTCTTTTTGCCGTGCAATTTTTTCTGTAAAACCTACTGCGTTATGGCGATATTCTAAATTTGTATTGCTGTTCTTTGATAAATAACTATCTACTAAATGAGTTGAGCGGAATTTTTAAAACAGAGTATGTTTTTTTAACATTTCCTAAGGGATCCTATGAAATTTATTTTAAATTTTCATTAAGAAATAGCTTGTTTGTTGCCAAATTGATAAAATTAATCGGTGAGTATACTTCGAATTTATATTTTAGGAGTACATCTCACGTCGCTTAACGCAAAGAATTATAAAATTATATTATTAACTTGCCACCATTGAAAACCTTAATTAGGTCATATTCATAAGTTATAAAAATTGTTACTAAGAACTTACAAGACCATACCACAAGTGATTTATAGTGGAATACGGCTCAGTTAAATAATGCGTTAGCTCATATGACTGTACCATGTTCACGCATTGATTGTTTCATATTTGAGTGTAGCCGCCGTACGTAGAGTGGTTTAAACAATGTATTACTAAATAGTTTTGACCGACTACAATTTTAAACTTTTTTTTCGCTTATAGACTCCTCAATATTTATAATAGCATAAGGAAACAAATAAAACTAAAGCACGGAAGCATTCGTCAAGACCCCCCTTAAGCACATACAAATCAGCGTATAATGATGCTGTACCTTGTCTCACTGAAAATTTCTGGAAATGTAAATCTAAATGGCACAAAGTAATTACAAATTGCTTTTAAGGTTTTAAGAGATTCCTTTTAATTGTTTGCACACTCTTATCACTGCAATTTTTTCTTTTTGACACACAATTTTACATAAAACTCAGCACAGTTAGAGAGCGTTTTACTTTTTTGTAATTTCTTTTCTGTGCCTTTTTTCTTGTGACGACTTTTGCACGGCTTTCTACTTTTATTGAATTCCACCAATTTCTTTAGTTTTCTACTTGTATTTATGTAGTACCTTGTGAAATTGTTCAAATATATTATACTTTTATGTAGTTTTTAAAATATTTTGGACAATTTTCAAAAGTTAACAGCCCTTTTTATTCTTTGCACAATATTTTCTCTTACACTTTTTTGCTAGTTTTGTTGGAAAAATATTTCAGCGTTGGTTATTTTTCGATCAATGATGCCACATTTTCGTACTAAATCAAAATGGCGACTTGACGAAACTTGCCATAGGTGTGTGTATATAATAAAAGAAAAACAGTGTAGTTAAACGTCTGCACTTAACGTTTTACACAAAAGTGTTGATTAACGTTAAAAGTGTTTATTGGAAAAAGGTGATGTCTAATACAGGGTTGTATTTATTTTGTTAAATTCCGAAAAATTATAAAACGTTTAAGAACATTATTTTTATGCAACACTGTAGCTAAGGATTAAAAAATTTCAAAACAATCAGACAAGTGTTATGTAATTAAGGGTAGTGGTTGTGATCTAAGATAGATGAGTAAAAGAAATTAAAAAAAACGGGTTTCGCAACAGTATTATCGATATTGAAAAGAAAGAGCTACATAAAATGAAGAGTACGTACCAACTTGTCCATGGAGAAGATAGATCGATGCAGATATAACCGCTATGAATAAAAGTCAAAGCAAAGTGAAAAAAATTTTTGTTTAACAAAATTTTTAATTATATATGTTTATAAAGTTTTCCAGGAAATCATATTAAAGCGAGTTTTGACAATCAATTAAAAAATTTTGAAGAAAAAGCCAAAATGAAGAACACTAAAACGAGGAACGTCAAAAATTATTTAAAACTAGTAGCCACACACACACATTAACTTATAGTCCTAAAATATTGGATTTGTTTAAAGAAAATTCATTACAATACGTTTTTATTACGAAAAGGGTAAACATTTAAAGCCAATTAACTTAAGGTAGTTACACGTCAAGTTTTGCTTTTTGATTTTTAATACACTCTCAATCTAAAAAATTGAAATGATTTATAATTCAATTTTTCTATTCATCGATTGTAACAAATAACGATGAACAAAACGACAGTTGTTTTCTTGACGATGATATCTTGAATATAAAAAATATTTTCAGTTTCCTTTTAAATTGTGTGCAGTCTACGATACAGCTATTAATTTCAATGAAGTTTGAGCAGCAATATGAGCAAAAAATTTAAAGAAAAACGAACTAAATATTGCTAAATTTTTATACTAGAAATCCTTGACTTATTATGAAGTTATCTGGCAACTTTAATTAATAATTAAAAATTTAACGAAACATGCTTTAAGGTGGCATCACTAACAGCTGCTCGATTAGTTTTATGTAAACACGACGTCACTCCATAGAAACAAAAAAGAATCATGTCACTTATGGAAAGACTTCATAAATTAAGGCGAAATAGAACTTATAAATATGGAATACCATTTTTAATTCTTATGGTAGCTGGTTCTTTTGGTCTTCAGGAATTTACCCAGCTCAGGTGTGTATAGTATTCATTTACAATTAACACTATTTAATCTATTTTATGGCGTACAGATATCAATTCTCGAGAAAACAAACAGTGACCCCGGAGGAAATGGAAAAACTTGGTATACCCATGAAGAAACCCGAAGAGGTAACACTAGAGAAAGTGTATGAAGAAGTGAAGAGTTTAGACTTGGATAACTGGGAGAATAAACGAGGCCCTAGACCGTGGGAGGAAAATTTCAATACTACTCAATAATCCTAGTAATAATAAGTTAAAATTTATTAGTTCATTTCCTATAGAAGGTAATTGTAAATACGACTCATATAAATAAAAGAATCGTTGATTTCGCAAAAGGCCCAAGTTTTTGAATTCCCAAATCTGTATTATTATATTTTATTGCAAACAATATGGCATTTCTTTCCAAAAATAGCTGTATATCGTTAAAAGAATATTTAACGAAGCCACACAGCTGAGTTTAACGAAAACAACAACTATATAAATATAACACAAAATCCAAAGCGAGATTTGTGTTTACAAATTTCTTTAAAGATTAATAATTAAATAATTGAAGATTTTCTAATTCTTTTTTGTGTAAAGTTTACATAAAAACCGCCAAAATAACGTCTACATCGGATATGCAACCTAAATACAAATTCGCCGAAGGTAAGAGAAAGCGTTGTTACTATAGCTAACACAATGAGCCAGAATATGGCCATATTTAGTTTTGGGTAAACAATTTAATTTTGAACTAAATTTTTATAGGCGAAAAGGTATTATGTTTCCATGGACCGCTTATCTATGAAGCCAAGGCCTTAAAGAGTACTGTTACAAAAGATAAGCAATTGAAGTATTTTGTTCATTACGCCGGCTGGAATAAGAAGTGAGTGTTTCCTGCACTTAAAAACCAAGAGATTTTAACTTTCAATAATGGCTTGTTTTATTATTATTATTATATTTACAGTTGGGATGAATGGGTTCCTGAACATCGAGTATTAAAGTACAATGAAACTAATTTGCAACGGCAAAAGGAATTGCAGAAGGAACATGAAGCTAAAAAAGAGAAAAGTAAAAAAGGTACGCTTACTAATAATTTTCTAAAATAGTATAAATGAATGTTAAAGCAGTACTCGGATCTTAAAATTCTATTGGCATATAAATTCTTAACGAAACGAAAGCAACTTTCATACTCTTCTTACAACCAAAGACTTTTTAACTGTGTGTTATAAAGAAATCAGAAGAAAAGTGTTTTCTATAAATTGATAGAAATCAGTTAACAGATCAGTGTAGGAATTCCGTTTTCTATTAACCAATAAATGAATTATTTAAAGGACAGTATGAAAAAAGCTTCACATGCTCAGATATAAAGGTCCATTATCGTTCACAACATATAAATGTGCTGATGTGTATAAAAAAATAAATGTAAATAATAGTCAAAATATATTAGATATTAGACAAGTATCGTTCATAATCGCAGTTGATAATTTACAACATCAAAATGATAAGTGTTGTGGACGACAATCATAAGTTATATTATCCTTGCTATAATAAATACAATTGAATACACTGAGTTCTGTAGCATTCTTGTATGAGCATTCAACCAAAGCCGCAAACTAATATTAGTTCATTAGAGCATAGTCGCAATGTGGCGTGTGTTTCATTGTTCTATCGGTACTATAACGGAATGTGTTCTGACGAAATAAGGGATTTAATTCCTAATAATCACATATTTTCTTGTAATACTCGTTTTTCCCGTAGAGCATATCCCTTTGTAGTTGATTGTACAATGGTTCGCACAACGTATTATAGGGAAAATTCGTTCTTCAGTCTCACTGTTCGTTTGTGGAATAGTCTTCCAGCGAAAGTTTTTTCTGTCACCTACGATATGGGTAAATTCAAATCAAACGTATATAAACACTACTCTCTCTATCCTCCTCCCCATAATCTATTTTCCTAATACCAGCATAATGCACTGCATAAGTTTGGGTCATTCCCTGAGTGCTGGTCTCAATTTAAAAAAAATATAAATATTAGTTGAATAAGTAATTAATTCACCTAACACTTCTATATAGGTACCCCTAAGGGTAAAAAAGGCGACACAATGGCGAATACTACTAAAGATAGTGGAGCTATTAGTAGTGGTGGTAGCGAATCCAGAGCTTCAACGCCTTCTAAAGAACTTAATTCTTCAACAACTAACACAGCTGCTTCAGGTGGTACAACAGCTACAGGCGGAAGAGGTAATCGCTCGAAACAAAATTCCACACCAGTATCTGTAGACTCAAAAAAAGATCCTACAGCAAAAGAGGAAACAGCTAAAGAAGAAAAAGATGAACCGGCAACAAAAAAAAAGAGGGGAACTTCTACTTCGACGAATCCTGATAAATCACTAACCTCCACATCGGATACAAAATCCACGACCACCACTTCCTCCACTACTACCACAATAAATACAGTGTCAACTGTGCCAGCAACAACTGTTACAACCACTGCATCTGTAGTAACTACTGGGACATCAAATTCTGCTTTATCAGCTACTACACCGTCCAGTGTCAACCGTTTGGATTCTTGTGTTGAAAGCGAAGAAACCTTTTTGTCTAAAATAGAAGTGAAAATTAAAATACCCGATGAATTGAAACAATGTTTAGCCGATGACTGGGATGCCATAACGCGCCAGCATAAGCTTTTAGATATTCCCGCTAAGATAACAGTACAAGATATCGTTGATCAGTATATTAATCTTAAAAAGTCAGCCAAATCTACAAACGCTTGCAAAGAGTTGGCCATATCAGATGTATTAAATGGAGTTATAGAATATTTTAATGTTATGCTAGGATCTCAGCTACTTTATAAATTTGAAAGACCGCAATATGCAGAGATTTTACAGCAATATCCTGATACGCCTTTGTCAAAACTATATGGATCCTTCCATTTGCTGCGCTTATTTGTAAAACTAGGTTCAACGTTGAGCTACTCAGCCCTCGATGAGAAATCCATGCAAATGCTGTTGGCGCATTTGCATGATTTTCTTAAATTCTTGGTTAAAAATAGTGCTACTTTCTTTAGCATGTCCAGTTTTGTTAATGTTACACCAGAATATCATCGTCATACTCAATGATTTTAAAATCTTATTTTATTATTATGGCGTTATTATTGTTTAATCATATCAAAATGATTTTTCTCTTTATGCTTATTACATATTATTATGAAGTATATTTTTTCTATTAAGAGAATGATGGATGTTTCTTGAATTCGTTTTTTAATTTTCTCATCAAACAAAGGACTAGTTTAAAAAAACGTATATTTTTGCTCATAAGTTATCTTTTTAATAAGAGATTTTAAAACACGAAAATTTATTAAAACGTACATATGTAATTTTTTATTGAAATTATATTTTCAAAGATGTAAATGATAATAAAAATTGTAGTATACAATTAAAATATTGTTTGAATTTTTAGAGCAAAGCTGAGTTACTCTGAAAGGTCTCCAAGCAGACATGAATCTGTGAATGTCCTTAAGCAACCGACTTACACTCCGGTATACATTTAGCCTAATATTTAGTATACCAGAACGATTGCATAGCGAAGGAAGTACAACATTATCATATTCAGAACTAAGATCGCTTTTTGTTTGACACCCACCAGGGCGTAAATAATGGCATTCGATATCGAATAAAATTTCACACAACTTTAAAATAATTTACATAGAATTCTTGTTCGATATTGAATGCCGTAATCTGTCTACAGATCGAAAATGTTTCACTTCATAGTTAAGAATTGAACATTTGAAGTTAGCTATATGGATTTTGTTCGTTACTTAGGGCTTTATTGATTACATACTTTAACAGACATCGATTTCAAACATGCTTATCTAATAATCAACCACAATGTTTCCAGATTAGTTCTTTAGAATAATTGAATTGGTATTATAAACAGAATTTAAATTAAAAGATATTAAGTAATCACTATTAAAAAAGTTTATATTTATTTTTTATAAATACATAGTTTTACTAGACTACTATCAGTTAAAATGTTTATGATTTTCTACTGCATTACTTTTATTATCTTTTTCTGCCTCTTCGCTTTCATTATCACTACTGCTGCTAGTTGGATAAAACTCACTATAGTCTTTCGGTTTATTTCTGGCACCCTGTTCTTCTTCCAAATAAGTATTTTGTACTTGTAATATATCTTGACTAGATTTACAGGCTGCATACTTTTCCAACAATGTCTCATTTAATTCCAAAAACGAATGACCCCAAGAAAATTTTCCCATATACCACTTTGCTTCCTCGCGGAAGCCGCATATAAATAATGTTGCTGCTATTGCTTCTACACAGCTTAGTTTACATGGTTTTCCATAATTAATAGGATTTGCAGCTACCAGAAAAGGTAGTAGACGTGGATGTGGACTACGCATTCTTGAGAAAGGCGTTTCATCTAATTTAGCCCAAGAACAATCTACTACCGCAACACCTGAGCTCGCCACAATTTCTTTATCCACGGGACTGACACAGCTAACCCCAACCGGTGTTAAAACAAGACCAGCGAACTTCTGACCCAAACGCAAGTTTTCTATTAGACCCAGTCTAGATAATTTACGTCCTGAACATTTTTTAGGATCACAATGATTAAGATCCCACATGGCAATGGGAAAATCTGGAGCTTTACCATGTCCATCTATTTCTGTTGGTGATGAACTGCTATCACTACTGGAACTGTCATCAGAATCGGAAGCCAACTCACATTCTCTTTGGGCAAATGAACGTTCACAATTACGATTGGATTTAACGTTACGATACGGACCATGTCCTCCTCCTCCACGTTTACCTCTGCCACGATTTCGGGAACTCATTAAAATTGTGTTCAGTTTTATTTTTTGTTTGTTTGTTAAATTCTATATTTATAAAATTTATTAACTCGTGTTTAAGTGTATCATCTGTTCAATTATTTTAGAGATGCCAGACGAAATAATGAAGAGGGTGATTCTATGAGAAATTAAAAAAATTGGAAAAATTGCTAAACGAAATCAGCTTTGAAAGATTCATAAAACAAATTTAAAAGAATTTATAGAAATATTTTCTCTAAATAGACTTTTTAGAGTCTCTAAAATAAAGTTCCACACAACGAAAAGTAATTTTGTAAGTGTTTGTTCTTGGCGAAAAAACCGAGTGCAGTACTCTTGCGATAAAGTGAAATAATAGAAATCCTTTGTGAATTGTTCACCTTGTCGAATACTAAAAAACGTACTATTAGAATCTCTTTGATCCATTGTTTTTTCACCTTCTATGGTGAACATAGATTAATATTAGCGTCCTTCAATAATTTAATAGAATAACACCTTGGTTTAACGTCTATGAATCCGATAATGTAATGGAAACAGTTTGGAAGGATAACTTTAATTTAAACGATTTTCCCAAATTCTTTTTAAAGCATTTTAATTCATCTCTTACAAAAGACATATTAAAAACTGAAGTATTAGCAATGTGCAGAAACGTACAGTTAAGTCTTCCATGTTCAAATACACACTCCTCAAAACATATAAATTAACTATAAACAAAATTGAAAGTAATGTAATAGTTTTTATATAAATGCAATTTTATTTATAAATATTTTATAGTTTTCATTAGAAAATTTGTTTTATAAAATAAAATTCTATTTTATAAAGCTTTACATCTATGAGAATTGATAAAAAATTGAAAAATTGCAGCAATATTTAAGTAATATATGTTTAAAAATCAAACTTATTAACTATTAAGTCTACTACTTGATTACCATCTAATTGATTATTGTTCTCAATAACTACATCCCACTGATCGTAATCATCTAAACCGCATTCAGATTCAATATCATCCACCCCGACTGTATATATCCAGCCTCTTTCCGCACGTACAATTTCTGGACAAGTTAAGCGTATAGTCAAAATTCTATGACCGTAATGCTCTTGGAAATATTTTAAGTCATTTTTACGTCTTATATCGCTAACAATGACTATCTCAGCATTGGCTGAAATGTAGAATATTTATAAATTAAATTCCTATTAAGTTTTTAAAATCATGTTTCCTACCATTTTTCATAGCTGCTTTACAAAAATAACCATAATCTCTTTCTCTGACAGAATCACTCCAGGTTATCATATCTTTACGATATTTCTCTTTGTACGGTCCATCACTTAAGAGTTCTTTTAAATCGAGATTCATTTTTCGTGCCCATTCCGATTTTATAGGTTCGGAAATACGCACAATTTGGCTACGTGCACCTAAGCTTTAAAATCGATTTACTTTAAATATACAATGCTTTCGTTTCACAACTCAACTTACCGCTTTTGTAACTTCTCCGACAAGTAATCTTTGCCGCATTTTCTTTTGCCACTTATTAAAATAACTTGTTTTATATTGTTCGACATTTCCGTAAAACTTTCACTTATTCTTTAGTAGTGGTGTATAGTGATAGAAGGCGAAATATTTTTATTTTATGTTTTATTTTTCCTTATCTACGTAAGCTTTTCTTCTAAAACTATTTTTAATAATTTTTTTTTTGAGAAAAAAAAAAAATTTATTATTTGCATTTAAATGGCCTATTATTATGATGCTTCATATGCAAATTGTAAACAAATTGTTCAAAAGAATGGAAATGTAAATAACAACTCTGTTTTTGTTAAATGTCAAATTTAAGTTAGTGACATAGAAATTGTATCTTTTTATACGAATACATTTTTTACTCTTCAAATGGTGAAAGTATGCATATTGCGTTCATGCTGATTGTAATTTGTAAAAATCTTTCTAAAGTGTGTTTTAATTAGTAAGAAAACAACAAATAGTTAAATATTTATGTGCATTTTTTATTCTGTATGGAAGAAAACTTCGTGATATTTAAATTTTAAAAATGATGCCTAATGGTACCTGATAGCTCCAACTTTTGTACACTTTTTTAAACATCACACAGTACATCAAATATCACAATATTTGAGTTAGAGAATAGCAACGTTTTTATAGCACTTTTAAAAAACACATCGTGAATTGACAAAAAAAAAAAGAAAAAAAAAATTAACCGCAATCATAAAGCGAATTTCAACAGATGCCTCACAATTTTAACGAAAACAAAAAAGAATATCGCCTTCAAATTATTTCTCAACATCTCGCCCGCCATCGAGCAGCACGCGGTCACAAAAAGCGCTTTTTGTACCAATTTTTTTTAAATTTTTTATTAGTATTAAAAATACTTTAAATTATCAACATATTTACAATAAATATATCACAAATTATTATTAAATAATACAAAATGAATACATTTTCGTCTAAAAACATTTTCATTTGTCTCATTCCTAATGTCGCTTGGTAATGAATTGAACAGCTGTAGACCCTTGTAGAATCTCATTTTCTGCATATGTGTTGAATCCGGAAATCACTTGCATTTCTTAGTGGATATGGCTGGCTGTCTCCCACATAATGTAGTTTATCACAAAGGTATTTCGGAGCGTCTCCTTGTTTTAATTTTCTAATGAACCTTAGAGTGTTAAATTGAAGCCGTTGTTTTATTCTCATCCATTTTAGATTAATTAGCAATGTATTTATATAGGTATAACCATCGCATTTTAGTATTATTCTCATAGCTCTATTTTGTAGTTTTTGTATCCTTGCCAATTGATTTGTGTTGCTGCATGTAAATAAAATAGTGGAACCATATTCAAAGTGGAGTTTTATTATTGTGTTGCATATATTTATCGCTGTTTCTTGTGATAATTTTCCTCTTATTCTTATTAAAAAACTAATTTTCTTACCAATTTTCTTGAATAAGTAGTCTAAGTGTTCATTGAAATTTAATTTTTTATCAATTATAAAACCAAGGTATTTTATATATTCGACTTTTTCTATTACTGTGTCATTTATCTTAAATATTTCCTCTGAGTTCATATTTATTTCCATTATTTTTGTTTTATTCTCATTTAGTTTAAGCTTATTCATTTTAAGCCATTTATCTATTTTTTGCATATCAGATTCAATATTCTTCCGACATTCTTCATCACTATTTGCCACAGTATATATCAATGTGTCATCCGCGTACAATACAACTCTGCATTTTCCTAAAATATTTGGCATGTCATTTATGTACATTATGAACAACTATGCTCCCAAAATTGAACCTTGTGGTACTCCGAAGTTATTTATTATTTCATCAAATTCTATGTTATTTAATTTTATTGCTTGCCTTATCCTCTTATCATTTCCTATGGCCTTCCATTCACTTATGATATGGTTTACCGTGGTTTCACATTAATGCTTTCTACGAAATCCCGATTGGTATTTGGATAATATGTCGTGATTTTCAATATACATATTTGTCAAGCTGTTAACTACTTTTTCAATTTTTTTTTTCACAAGTTTTTAGTGTGTTTGTTGGTCTAAATTCTTCGCATTTTTTTGTTTTGGGTACTTTTTCAATTGGTGTTATGGTTGACTTCTTCCAATTATCAGGAAAAATACCTGTCTCTAAGGATGTGTTTATTATTTTAATCATAATATTTCCTATAGCATACCAATTGTCAAGAATTATTTTATTTGATGCATGATCATAGTCAGATTTGTTCTTCATACATTTCACAATGTTCTCAAGTTGAATATTATTTATCTTTCGGAACTTAAAAAAATCATTCACAACATATCCTATTTGGTTAATATATTGCACACTCCCAATTGTCTGTCTTATACTACTAATACTATCGACAAAGAATGTATTAAACTTATTTACTATATCACAGTTATCGTTATACTCTATCTGGTCGAATATCACCGATTTAGTTAAGTTTTGTCTCTTATTAAGTACCAGGTTTTTGATGTGTATCCACATTTGCTTTTGGTTAGTTGCGTTGTGAACTTTATTGTTTATGTAATTATTCTTATTATTTTCAATTTGTACTTTGTATCGGTTTCTTATTAATTTATATTGTGCCCAAGCTTGACTTGAGTTTTCAAATTTGGCCTGTAAATATTTTATTATTTTTTCTCTTTTCAATGTTCGTAGTTCTTCGTTATACCATTTATTAACTTTATTATTTATGTTCAACTGTTTTTTAAAAGTAAATAACTGTATTGTGTTTTCTAGACAGGCATCAAACAAACCAAATCGTCATGGGAGATGAGAAATGGTGGAACTAAATAAATTTAAAGCAAATAAAGGAGTTAGTGGTCAAAGCTTAGTTAAGCCTGGCCTCCATCCAAATTGGTGTGACTGGGACGTTATGGTATTCTAAAAGAATACCACCGTTAATAAGTAGGATAGAAAAGACACCATCGACAGGTCCAAACTATACTTCTTCATGACAACGCCAGGTCCATTATTGCACAAGTCCGAGACCTCGAATGAGGGTCCTTCGGCATTCACCGTTTTTCCGCTCTCTGGTTTGGTGCTGATCTTCTTAGAGTGATGAATGGGAATTCCAATTGTGAGGGCTAACTCCAACGATGTGGCTATTACGGTCTTAAAACGTTGGCATACTATATATCCTTCTCAATAATGGAATTAGTGCTGGTGAGAAGTTTCGGAATGATTCTAGATTTTATTTTCTGGATTCTGTTTTTTATTGTTGGAAGGTTGTCCCCAGAAAGGATATTGGTTACAGGGGTAGATTGGAGCTCTTGCAGCCATGTGATAAACCGATTTTATAAGTTCAATGAGTGATTAACTGCTGTTGCCATGTAGGTAAAGTCATAATCAATTTTACTCAACACAAGGGTGTTAGTTAAATAAGTGAGTGGGTTAATATGAACAAAGCTTTTAGTTGATGTTACCCCTAGGTAGAAGACATCTTAAATAGGTACAGTGTTCTCTTCAGTTGTATTTATCACCTAATTCACAAGATAATTTTCCATACACCCATTTTTTGCATGCATTCTTTGTTTGTAGGCATGCCTTTGAAGTCATCGTGTAAATTGGGTGTATGTGAAAATATAAGACCTAATATTCTAAGCTGCTTAACATTTTGTATCCTCTTACCGTTAAACAGAACTGAGTAGTTATCTGCAACACAATTATGCTTTCTACATATATGAAATTTTTAGTTTTCTGGAAAGATATTTTGCTGCCTGAGTGTTCTGACCAGTCACTAATTTATTTATTTTGCTTTCTCCAGTATTGATGTTGTTTCATCATTTTTAATTGTTCTACAAAGGATATATAGATTGTCCGCATACAAGCAATGATCAACAGCTGGAATTAAGTTTAAAATTGTGCTTATTTCATTAAATACTATCTGTAATAAGAACACCGATAAAAGAGACCCTTGTGGAATACCGTTCTCCAAGGGAAAGATTTCTGAAAATTATCATTGGTCCGCACTTTAAAACGTCTTCTAAATAAAAAAGATTGAATAAATCTCAAAATTATAAGGTCGATGGACAAAGTTTTTAAAGTGTTTAGAATGACGTGGGATCCTATTCTGTTAAATGCTTTCTCGAAGTCAACTGAGAGCACAGTGACATGGTTCCTGGAGGAGAGCGCTTTGGAAATGTAATAATAATAAAGGAGAGCCTCGTCACATCGTTTATTTGCCTTAAAGACCATCTGCTTGTTATCAATTAGATTTTTCATTTCAATAGCATTAATTCTTTCGATGATTTTGGAAATACACGGCAGTAGTGATATCGGGCGATAATCTGCAACTGAAGTGTAGTTATTGCCTTTGCGTATTGGAACTAAGACGGCCAGTTTCCATGAGTGAGGTATATTTCCACTTTAAAAATCTAATAATTTAAGTTTGGTATATACGGTAGGAGATTTAATCATTTGATATGATATGCAATCGAGACCGGGAGTAGTGCCTTTAACCTTTTTTAGATATCACCTGGTATCTAGGAGAATGAACTTTGTCGATTGGATTCTGAGATGGAAGGGAGAATGTGAGTTTGGATGAAATAAAAGATAGTGAAAAATTTTCGTCTGAGGAGTATTTAACCCATTCTCTGCCAAAATAATTTGCTATTTTTACCCTATTTATGAGAGTTTCGTTATTGCCACTAATGGCGCTAATAGAAGTATAGTTGTTTGTTTGAGTAGTACGATTTATTTTGTTTCAGATACTAGGAATAGGCGTGTTTCTTTTCTGCTTGAAGTGAAAATTTGTATAAGTCAGCCAAATGAGTGAAAAATTTGCTGATGGTGATGGGTTCCGGTTTATTGTCATTTAGTTTTATAGACATTTTTATGGGAAAGTGATCACTGTTGTGCAAATCATCTAATACTGACCAGTGAGTTATTGGAAAAAGAGCATGTGAACGGAATGATAGGTCAATATGAATAAGTGTGCAATGAGATGAAAAGTGTGTTGGGTTGACGTCATTCAGAATATCAAGTTAATAAGAAGAATATTGTTACGAAAATAAAATACAACACTGTATTATGAGATTTTGGTATATGTCAATTTGGCAACACTGCCACATCGTCCATCTTTACGTTACATTTAAATTGACGGATATGGAAATAGAAGATGGTCGATATTTCCTGAACCTTCCAAAATGTGGGCAATTAGGTATATAAATGGCTGCCTTATCTACACGTGCATTTAAAGATTTGGACTTAATTTAATTTTGTATTTTTTTAGACGTCGATGATTGATTATCATAGGCTGATGGAATATTGACTGCCTTTTGTATAGAGTTGATTGTTTTACTATTTTTTCCCGACTACGTTACTATTGCTACAGTAGTACATAGACAAGTTGGATTTCCATTGCACCGTTTTTTAGTATGACCTAAGTGTTGGCAATTTTTGCACATTATTGGGTTCGGGAAATAGGACTCAACCCTGAATATAAGGACGATTTTTTCTGTGGATATTCTAGTTTTACCATATTCAGCCAGTTTTGTGAACTTGTACACGTCGGTCACCCTTTGATTTTTCATTTCTTGTATGATTTCGGACTCTGACACCTCTTTTAGGCATGATTTATATATAACTCCTTTGATAGAGTTCAGGGTGTCGTGTAGCTTGCAAGAAATTTTACAAAGGTTTGCTAAAGTTTTCCTTTTTAAAAATTTTTCAGCAACACGTGCATTGCGTGTAAGTATAAGCAAATTGCCATCTCTTGGTTGTGAAACTGAAGAATATTCAGTGCTAATGAACTCAATGGCTTTTTTAATACCAAAAGGGCTAAGTTTGGATAACAGTTTTTCAGGTTCGCTGGAAGAGATCAGGATGTATTTTGGGTTGGCTATGCGCTTTGGGTGCTAGTCGGCAACTCCAAAAAGGGATCAAATCTACCAGTTAGTACTGAAACTACATGCAGGAGACTTAGCGAAAATAATTTTAAAGCCCACAGTTCAAAAAGTTCCAATCTTAGCAAATTAACCATGTCGTAAAAATATTACAATTAACCAAAAGAAAAATAATATAAAAAATAGTGTAATATTTAATGGGAAAATGAGTCCAAAATAGTTTTATTTGGTATAAAGGCTTTCCAATTTATGTAAGAAGACCTCAAAATTTAGACCGTCAACCAGGGTTGGCAAAAACCCGGGATTTTTTTTTTAAACCCAACCCACCAAGTTTTATTGGGTTTTCTGATGTTTTTTTTTGGGGTTTTATTTATGTTTGTTAGTACAATTACGTTATGTTAGTATTTATAATGCAATTTTGCACTGTTAGTGGGATAAAGGCAGCATTGTGTGCTGTGAGCTGCTAAGTCTTGGTGATCGGAGCAGACTGCAATTACTTTGTTTAAACCGTGCGTTATGAGAAAAACGGCCGGGACATGATTGCGTTATTCTTTTGCATGACAATGCTCGGTCTCACGTCACAAAAGTGGCTAAACAAACGTATTTAGTTTCGTTACTCCTCTTGGGAGCATATGGATTCCACAAATCATATCCATCTTACGCCAAGCAAAAGTTAGAAACGATCAAATTCCACTTCCGCCGGTATCTTCAAACATTGGTCCTTTTGACTATTGGCTGTTTCGACAGATACAATATCTTTTTGCATGCCATCGAATCACTTCTTTTGAAGAAATATAAAATCAGCTTCAAAGTCGCCTCAAACGAGGAGAAGTTTTTCTGAGACTGGATTCGGACATTGCCTCAGAAGTGGGGGAAATATGTAAGCATTGATTTGATAAATTTTTATTTTGGTAAATTTGTTAATCATTATCTGTTTTGAGCTAAAAAAACTGACCGAATTAATTTGTACTTGCAATACGTAAATTTTAATTATTTTTGTTGTAAAAAACTACGAAAACATTTAAATAGAAAACTCACCCGGGTTTTTTTTTAATATAAAAGCCAATAAAACGTGAGTGAACTTGATTGGGTTACCCAGTGGATTGCCAACCTTGCCGTCAACACAACGGTTCCAGTATTATGGCATGGGAATGTATTTCTTACTATGGTTTTGGACCCATTCATCGTATAAATACCGTCGTGAAAGCATCAGAGCATGTAAAAATGAGTGAAAAAGTAATTCTGCCGCATGAATCAGAAGAAATGCTACTTATTTTGGTCATGTAAGAGGATAACAACCCAAAGTCTACCAGTAAAAAAGCTAAAAACTGGTTTAAGGACAATAGAGTTAGTGATGGAATGGCCTCCAAAGTCCGTTGATCTGAACCATATCGAAAATTTATGGTTAATTGTTAAAGAGAAAGTATCTGAGTTCAAACCAACTAATAATAATGATCTGTGGAGCAATGTGGAACAGACATGATACTCCATTTTTACTGAAAGTTTCTAGAATTTGGTAATTCTATGGAAGGCGATGTTTAGCCATTATTACTATCAAGAGCAATGCAACCAAGTACTAGTTAGAATTTGGAAGAATAATGCAACACAATGCTGTATTAATATTTTTATTTTTTATAGTGGAACGTAATAATATTTTGACACGCACTTTCTATAAATTTGTATTTTAATAATTTTTTTATTTGTCTTTTATTTTTAACACTGGTAATAAATAATACACATTTTTTAAGTAGTTTAGGAAATATTATCCAAGTGGTGCTATTATTTTGACAACAGCTGTACATACTTACGTTGAAAATTTCAACCCACACAATGACGTAATAAACAAAAAAAAAAGAAAAACAACACAAATAAAATTATTTAAAATTGTATCAACATATTTATAAAAATGAAATGATTTTTAAAAGAATCACAAAAACATTCATATGTGTATTTACATGTATGTATGTATGTACGTACCATACATTAGATAAATAGATTACGATTTTGTTTGAAAAAGAAAAGAATGGAAGAAATTAACACACTTTCCATTGATAATAATAAACAAATTTATAAAAAAGGAAATGGTACTTTTCATTTTAACGTTGTATTTTTTTATTTTTTTATTTGGACAGGAAATTTTCATTTGTCGATTATATAGTATAACGACTAATATTATTGATTCTAATCAAGGAATTTATTGATACTTATACGAAATATGTTGTTACATATATTATGCGTCGGGCCTTTTCCTTTGCATTGCTTTTGTGGATTTCCTGCTAACGGATTGCTGTTGTTTCAATTGAATCAGTACAAAGGCAATTTTTAATATTCCGTTTACGTGGCTGGATATTGAATTATATAAATGGCATCCTTTCCTATTTTGCAAGGCTAAGTTCCACCCTTTAATTACAACCTTATAAGTATATGAATTAATGTTCCAATTTGTAGTTTTACTGTAAAATGATGGGGTATTATATCCAGATAGTAGGAAAAGTTGGCAAACTCATGATATAAATGCACGGACTTAAGAGCAGCGTGCTTTATGCCTACCGAGCTAAATTAATAAAATAACGACTTAAGTCCTCTATCAGAAGACATAGAAAACAAAAGGAACGGACTATTCAATCTTTAGCTAAAATAATCTTTAATAGCATTGCACGTTAGGGTAGCCCGAACACATTTTTAGAAAAAAAGTCAATTTTTAAAAATTGAGGACAAATTTTTATGGGGTTTAATAGCTTACACTGTTCTTAGTTGAACTGCATTTAAATTTTATTATATTATTCTGTGTTTTTTGACGAAGTGCGCGCTCACAAAGTACAAACTTTAACCTTTAAAAAAAAAAAAAATTATAAAATTTAGTTCTTATTCCACCAACTTCGAATAGCTAAATAACATGAATACCCTCAATTTAATTATTATTTTATACATTTAGACATATAAACATGACTTTATACTAACGCTAATTTAAACTACATACATGAATGCAAATAATAAAAAATTTAAAAAAAAAAATTAAATTTAAAGAAATAAGATTTTTTTCTATCAAAAAAATTAAAATTTGCATCTTTTTCTGGCTAGGGCCTACGTGCTAAAGTTCTTACTTTTTCGCGGGGAAGTAAGAGCTTTTGGTCATTCATTAAAAGGCTTAAAAACAGCGCTAGTTCGGATCCAGTACTTATCAAGGATAAACGAATATTCACTAACCAGGTTGATAAGGCAAACTTACTGTCTGAAATGTTTGCCGGTAATTCGAAATTGCCGGAGAGCGTTCAACCACTGCCCGAACTTGAAAGAGTACAAGACCTATATCCGACCCAAATTGGAATACAACTCTCATGTATGGGCCGGAGCTTCAAAGTCTATTTTGGAGCTTCTCGACCGCGTATAGGAGAGGGCGAAGGTTATTATTAATGACGGTAGGGTAGCCAATTCTCGTAGAGCTCATCCCTTTGTAGTTGATTGTCCAGTAGATCGCACGACGCATTATACGGAGAATTCGTTCTTTGGTCGCACTATTCGTTTGTGGAACAATCTTCATGCGAATGTTTTTCCTGTCACTTACGACATGAGCAAATTTAAATCGAACGTCCACCGACACTACTCTATCTATCCTCCTTCCCACAACCTATTTTCCTAGTACCAGCACAATGCACTGCACGAGTAGGGGTTATCCCCTGAGTGCTGGTCTTATTGCAAAAAAAAAAAAAAAATTGTAGTTTCCCGCTATAGTAATTTCGTTCTGCCCAACGCTGGCCACCTGAACACTTTTTGAAATTCCATGTCTGCTTTATTAGGATTTTTGTTTTGTTTTATACAAGTAAACAACATTGTGCGACAAATAAACACCTGAGATGTGATGCCATTTTTTTGAAAGGTAAGTAAGCTTATAACTTATTCGAATATTATCCAATCTTAAGTTTCTCGGCGGGCTTGGAAAAAAGAGAAACATACCTTTTAATTGATATATTATATACGGTTTGTCAAGAAAAAGTTTTTTTTTACCTTTTATCATTAAAAAACGGATTTTCAGAATTATTTTTTTGAATATTTTTTTATTAATTCAAAATTATCTGATTATTAACTAACAAATAACAGCAAAAGAACACAAAAAAGAAAAATTGGGATAAAGACATAAGATAAAGAATAAAAGAGAGTTCAAAATTTTGTTGTCATTTATGTTAATATTTTTCTATTATTTTGTTTCTTTAGTCAAGTAACTATTGAAACGTTTAAATTAAAGTTTTAGTTTTTATTATTAAATAAATGCTGAATATACGAGACTTTGAAATGCCTCGCAATAGAACAGTGTCGGATGTAAATTAGTTGGTTTGCTATAGTCCCTCGGTCGAAGCATTATCTGAAATGTTCTCAACAAGAAGACAAACTATGTCAAACGTTTAAGAAGTGCTAGAAACGAAAATAGGCTAATATTAGTATATTCACCATAGCGCCAACATAATAATTAGAAAAAAACGGAACGTCTGTTACGAGGAAAAGTGGACAGAAAACCATTGGTGTCCACAAGAACACTTTCTGGTGAGTTCAGAGAAGAATCTTGCATGAAAGTTTCCTACGAAACGGTAAGGCAAGTCTTGAAAAAGAACGACTGTTTTATATGGAATAGCGCTATAAACCCACTGCTTACAATTCAACACAAAGAAAGGCAGGTGTCTTTTGCTCTATCGCTTATTTACAAACTTGACGACTACTGGGATCAAATTATATTTTGTGACGAGACCATAAAAGTGTTCCTTTATAATGACGGCGTAATGAAGTATGAAAGAAACCCTTAAAAGCGTTGGAAAGTCGAAATACAATTCAAACTGTAAAATATGAAGAACTTTCGGTAATGGTTTGGGGGTGCATATCTAGTAAAGGAGTAGGAGAAATTTGTTCCATTCAGAACAATATTGATGCGAATTAATACGTGGACATATTAAAGTGGCATTTAATTAACAGTGATAAAAAAATTAGGCTTTATACTAATAGAAAGCCGAAGTTCAAGTTCTATCAGGATAATAACCCAAAACAATAGGCTCTTTTCTTAAGAACTTGGCTTCTTTATAACTGTCGCAAAGTACTGGATATTTATGCTCAGAGTCCAAATTTAACCCCAATTGAAAATTTATAGACTTATCTTAAAAGAAGTACTGCCAAGAGGCGTCTCAAGAACCAAGGTGAATTAGGGGCTGTAACTAAGAAAGAATGGGCATTTCTAAGCTGTAATTGATACCATTGTTGGTCATACAAAATATTGATTATCCTGCAACTCAATAATTTCATCCCATTTATTAATATTATGCTAGCATGTAAAAACATTTTCTTGACAGCAAAATTCTAGAGTTTCTTTTATTTTTATTTTTATGTTTATTGTTTATTGTTTTTTTTTCGTTTTTGCTGTTATTTGTTAGCTAATATCTAGATGAAATTGAATTAACAAAAAATTTTAAGCCCAATTCTGTTTTCACTATCTCAAAAGATTTTCTTCTTCGCTTAAGTAGCCTTGAGGAATATTTGTATTTTTCTCAAGTTTTTGGTAGAAGATAACTAAAAAAGGATTCAAATGAGTTTAAAAAACTTTTAGACTATATATAGATCAGCCATAGGCTGCTGGTGGTAATTACAATGATGAATGTACTTGCAGAGTATTTTTTAAGCTGTAAAAATTTCAGCAAAAGTAGCCAGGATAAATGTCGACCTAATAAAAAAGATATATATGGTATATGTATATGTAGAAACTGTAGAAACGTTCGTAAATAATTACACTGGTCTACAAAAAACAAAAAATTGTATGGCTTTTAAATAAAACTATATGGAATATAATGATTTTTAAGCGCTGAATTCAAATCCGTTTTCAGTTTTTTTCCATCGGACTCAAGCTAGACCGTCAGCTGTCCCATTGACGTGAATGCCGCATTGTTCAAGTATCCAGCAGACTCTAATGTCATAGGAGCCCATTAATCTTCTAAATTCTTCCGTACACTCAATTACTAGCCCGAACTCAACATAAAGCCAAGCATGCCGCCTGACTATCCACATAGTTAGTTACATTAGAATCTCTGTCACCAATCCTTCTATTCTTCTATCATGTACTTCTATCATGTACTGCTTCAATCTAGAGGTTCCTACTAGAAATTTTAATATTAGGAATAGTCCCAAAGTCGAATATAGCCTCTATATAGTCTTTGACTTTATGTTTCAACGATTTTTATTTACGCCAAGGGGCATAACCTGGAGACGTAACAAAATGCAGAAAGACTTTAACTTTAAGGACGATATAATTATGTTTCCTAGCTCACAGTTATTACGACATGCAGATCAAGCTGGAATCTGCATATGCGGAGGCATAGAGGCATTATGTGAATATCAATGCTATATCTTCTGCAAGCTTTCAAATTGTGAACCAAAGTTTGGAGGAACGAATAAACTTAAATCGTGTGTAGACTACGTTTTGGTATGGCAGTGAGTAGTGAAACACATCAGTTAAGGATATGAACTTTATACTGGGCATTAACAATGCCATAAGTCTCAATTCAACTTGTAGACTACTTAGCATACGAGAAATGGTGTAAAATACTTTATATTATATGTACATGTAATATTGTAAGTCTATTCACCACCATACGAGTACATACAATATATTTTAAATATTTGTTTTAAATATTTGTTTTTATTTTGAAGAACAAATAAAAATTTTAATTTAGAAATTGTGTGAGTGTAAAATGCGAAAAAATAACATAAATTTAAGGAAAATATAAAATTTTAAAAATTAAGAGATTTTTGTTTCAAAAAAAATTTTTTTTTAAACATTAACTCTTCTCAAGTTCATATGATAAAAAAAATTAAAACTGTCTCAATTAAAAACTTTTAATAACTAAAAGTGCCACAAAAGCTTTATCTTTTTTTCTAATAAATATTATATTATTTTACACAAATAAAAAGAGAAACAACTTGTTGGAAAATTATATACCATTTTTGGTATTAAATGCCTCTTAAATTTTGAAAAAAAAACAAGCAATGTCAACGTACAAATTTATAAAAATTTGCCATTAACGATAAACTATCGTATGAATAAATTTTGAAATCTACGAGTACTTCGCACACAGTAACAAATTTACTTGTATTATGGGAAAAAATTATTGATTGAATTTAACAATCAAACTGTATGTATGAATGTACTCATTCATTATTATTTTTTTTGTTTGCAATTTTTATATTTTTAATAAAGCGCCTTTTTGACGCCATAATTTGGTTGTTCTGTGCGTTTTAACATACCCCTCGATCAATATCGTCATCAAACGCATTTGTTTAGACAGACGAATTTCATGAAACTCTGACTCAATTGTTTACTTCGTTGTATCGTCATGTAAACTCCTTTAGATTTTTCTAACCAATATTATATTCGTTTTTTTGCTGATTTCGCCAATTGAGAATTAAGATCATGTTATTGTTTTTATTTTGTTTTTTTTTTTTATTATTTGATTTTACAAAAGGAAATCTTACTTTGAACCACTTTATTGACCAAAAACATATTTGTACTCTTCACAATGGTCAAGGTGAACAACTTTTTGAAATAATTTTATTGGTTGATAATTTTCTGTTTGTTTTTTTGGTTGCTGTGACATTATCACTTTGTAAAAGATTAGAAGTAATCAATGTTTCTAGATGACAATATAAAAGTATAAAGAAAAGTTAATAATCAAGTAGGATGAATTAAAAACAAATCTATTGATGAATGAAAGTTTTTCTATTTTATCTCTGAAGGCTTCTTTGTAAATCTATGATCGTTTTAACTGGTAAGCGATAAAGGTTATATATGATTATCCCTTGATTATTGACCAGTTTTTCACTTAAATTACTTAAAATTAGTTTTTCTTAATGTTATGAACATTGATTTTCTGCTATTAAAGATCTATCAATCAAGTTATAAGTATTTAAAAAAAATTATAATAGATGATGTATCTATGTATGTACGAGTATAAAATACAGATTAATGGAAATGGACATTGTGCCTCTTAATATAATCTACTATGGTAAGTAATGTTCGCTTATACATGTGACTAAAGGTTTATTTATTGAATTGTACAAAATCACCAGTTGGCCATTGGAAAAAAGAGTATCCTTTTTTATTTAACTTCTTAATGCATCGTCAGTCACCTATGTCTGCATATTAAAGAGCCCACTTTATGGTAACTAAAATATGTATGAGAGTCTGCATTGATTTATTACTGCTTCTGAAGATCTATTAACCTAGTTGTTAGCGTTTAAAAAAATTTTAAATACAGAATTTATAAAATGCAGATTTAATAAAAATTATAGCTTTTCGCTTAAAGTAATCTTTTAAGGTAATTGAAATTCGATTATTTTCGCGATAAAATAATTCGTAAAAAAACATTTGCACGGAAAGGATATCCTTTTCCAAATAATCGCTTAATGCAAGGGTAGCCAAAGAGAAAACTGCATTTGAATTAGTTTTAGCAGAACATTTTTACAGTTTATGTTAAAGAGAAAAACTAAAGAAGTAAACAACAAAATAAATAAACAAATTTAATACGCAAAGCGATATAAATGTGCTTTCATCAAAAGCTATCACACAACTGAATTAAGTTGTTGTATATTTTCGTTTTTGTTAGGGTGTATACATACGGATTCGATTAAACTTGTACACTTCAATGCTACTTTGACCACTTATGGCTTGATATATTAATAATACACTAGTTTTAACTTCACTTTGTTTTTGAGTTTGAGGAGAAATAAGCATTTAATAAAAATATTAATTATTCATTGATGTAATGGATTTGTACGAAAAAAACATCCTTTTTTCTTTTAATATAATGAAAATATCACATTAATTAATATTTCAAAAGTTTAGAAACAAACCGTACAGCAAGGTAAAAGGTGCATAGCGTAAAGTTATTCAGCAAATAATCTCGAGAAGAATCATGGCTTTTAGCACTGCATCCCTATTAATCTGCTACAAAAAGATGGCTAGCAATGCATTAATTCATATTGAAGCCCGTTGAACATATAAAAGTATTATGCATCGCGCTAGGCCTAGAAAAACAACTCGTAAAGAGGGCTCCTTTATTTATAGAGCCTCAGTTGCAGGACTCTTTAAATCCCCAAGAGAAATTCAAAAGAAATTTTCAATAAAATTTGGTATTGACATCTCCTCGCTAATAATTAGAAAAAGAAAAATGAAAAAAAATTGCCTGAATGCATGTATAACATAAGGCACACGTATCCAAGGAGTACTTGAAGTTCCGAATTGTATTTTGCTGTGAGCATCTAGAAAAGCCAACGCTATTGTGGAAAAATGTCCTCTGGAGTAACGAATTCAAATTTTCTCGATGTGAATCTGATGGAAAATTTTCTGTATGGCGCTCTTCAAACATGCATCATAACCCCAGATACACATTAATCAGCCTTATCACGAGTTTCACAATAAATTTCCGAATAAAAATTTTGCTTCACATGGATTTTAATGTCGTATCATGAATTCCCTGTGAATAAAATATGTGCCATTATATTCAGAGTCATAAGTAAATGAAATACCGTTACTGAAATAATAAAAAAATTTAAAAAGCTGTTTTTCTTCATGTAATTTTAAAATGTATAGTTTGGCATGACGCGCTCGTATCGAAATTTATTGCTTTTAGTGTCAGTAGTCATTTCATTTGATTTATATCGAGGCTCTTAGAGATCTCTCTTTAAGAGTGGATATGGATGGAATTTTATCTGATGAGTTCAGGATAAACTTAGAGGTACCGCAAGGCTCTGTTCTCTCCACCACTCTTCAACCACTGAAGCGAAAACACCGTATTTTTGTATATACAATGCATATTTACATTTTTTATCACCCTTTTTAAGGTAATATTTTACTTATTTCCAATTTTATTATCATAATTAAAACACTAATTGTCTTTTCGTTTCTCCTTTTGTGAACTATTTTATTTGGACTACGCCAAATATTTCTTTCTTCTTCTTTCTTCCAATCCTATCTCCTCTCGCAGGCCGAGTCTGTTGGAGATTACGGCAAAAAGGCGGAATATGAATGACACGCCCACAAACGACTTGGTGAAAATCTCCGAGTGGGGTCGTGCGAATAGTGTCGATTTTAATGCACGTAGGACCCATTATTATTTGGTGGTGTGGTGTATGGGTAATGAAGATATTGAAAAATAAGATGGTCTTGATGTTCCGGGCATGAGAATTCATTATGATGTTTGTTGGAACAATTACACTTTTCGAGTGTCGAAGAAAGCATTTAATTGTCTCGGTTTTTTGAAAAGGTGTAGGAAATACTTTACTCATCTAGTCTCCATAATATTTACAAGACCTATATTCGACCTAAACCGCAATACAACGAAGGTGACGATCAACTCGATCAATTCGTTTGAGCATTGTGGCAATGTGGTGTGTGTTTCATTGTTCTGTCGATACTACAATGGAATATGCTCTGAAGAAATAAAGGAATTGATTTATAATAATCACATATTTTCACGCAGTACTCGTTTTTCCAGTAGAACACATCTCTTTGTAGATTGTCTAATGCGTTATGCGCATTATAGAGAGAATTCATTCTTCGGCCACACAGTGCCTTTGTGGAACGTATCTTTCTATTACTTACGATATGGATAAGTTTAAATCAAACGTTCATAAACACTAATCCCTCTATCCTCCTTCCCACAACCTATTTTCCTAGTACCAGCACAATGCAGCCTTAAGTTGAAAGATAAACATTTTTGCTAATGATTTTCTTTATAAATTTTAAAAATATTTCACATGTGAGCCATTCAAAATCCTGGCAAATTTTTTCGGGGTTTAAAAAAGTAAATATTCGACAATTTTCAAATAATACATATTTTATTTATGATACCAAGTGTGCCCACGTTCGGAAATTTTAATGTGAAATTGCATTTACGATAAGGCTAAATGTCAGTAAAGCATGGTGTCGGAAATGTGATGGTTTGGATCGCATTTTCTTGGCACGGCGTTGCCCCTATAATCAAAATAAATACGCAAATGAACCAATACGGTTATGAGGAAATACTTTTAAACACAATGACATTTGCAGTGTAAAATATGCCACTCAGATGACATTTTATGCATGATAATTGTCAAAAACACATTTCACGTAGAATTCGACATAATTCATTGGCCAGCTCAATCATTAGATCTCAGTCCTGTAGTGAATCTGTGGAATGATGTACAGCAACATATTATTGTTGTTAAACTTAAAAATTTTAGTGACTTATGGACAGAAATCTAAATTGAATGGTAAGCAATACCAAAGGAACGCTGCATGGGACTTAAAGACAGTATGTGGAGGAGATGCGCAACTGTTATTAAGAAACAAGGTTATCCGACCAAATTCTAGGTTTTAAATAAAATAAATTTGTTAATTTTTGTTTTAATTTTTGGTAAATTACCGTCCATTCATCTTTTTTTGGGTTTGCTCTATTTCTGTACAGAAATACAAATATAAAGAATATATGGTAAATTTGGTATTCATTTAGTATATTATATATATTTTTTGACAAGGATTATATTATATTTTTGGCATTGTTTCCACTTATGTTAAAAGCTTTTTTGTTTTATTCAGTAATAATTTTCGCTTTTATTTTTATTTTTCGTTTCAAGGCCTTTTGTTTAAACACCTTATAAAAATATTGTATTTGGTGGCACAAATGTATTTTTTTATTTATAATTAAATAATAAATTTTTTATTTATAATTAAATAATAAATTTATGCATTTAAATAAAACTATCAGCTGCCCGGAAATGTAAAATATAAATCATGAATTTGAATTATTTTTTTTAATTGCCATTAGTTTATTGTTAACAACTTATTAATAATTGTGTATTTATGCTTATTTCACCGAATTAAAAAAATTCTATATAAACCAAATTGTCGGTTAATGTATTTATTTTTAATTCAAATAAAAGCTTTTAAATCGGCTTCTAAAGGATTTAAGAAAATATATCGAATACACTGCTTGCCACTTGAATAACACACCCTCTGTATATTCAATAAATCTCTCATATCTCTAAAATTATAATCGCGGTATATCTATTATTATATGTGGGCTTTATTTCTCTTTTCTTCGGAGAAAAAAAAAAAAAATTATTACAAAAAATATGTACCGCTATACCTAAAGGGTCCGCCAAATATTTTTTTTTTTTTTTTGAAAATGCTATAAAAAAATTTCTTTTTTTATTTGAAAGTACAATCTTCCCAGTTAATAATGGAAAATAATTTCATTCAAACGGCTGCCTCGGCTGGCCATGCAGTAGCCTACACTATCGGTTCAATTTTTAAGCACATTATCGATTGTGTGCAGCTGTATTTCACCAATGGCTTCACGAATATTGTCCTTTAAAGCGTCAATTGTCTCTGGCTTGTTGGCGTAACACTTATCTTTGAAGGCACCCTACAAATAATAGTCCAACGGTGTCAAATCGCAGCTCCGAGGTGGCCAAACGACATCAGCTCTGCGGTTGATAATGCGATCTTCAAAAACAGGGCGCAAAACATCGAGAGTAGCTTCGGCTGTGTGGCACGTAGCGCCATCCTGTTGAAACCAAATGTTTCTAATTTCTTCCTCTTCAATTTTTGTGAACAAAAATTCGTTCAACATGGCCCGATAACGATCGAAATTGACTGTAACGGCCACTCCTTGCTCATTTTCGAAGAAAAATGGCCCAATTATGCCTCTGGACCAAAATCCGCACCAAACAGTGACTCGTCTTGGGTGTATCGGCTTTTCAATGTATGCGGTTTTCTGTTCCCCCCAAGATCAAAATGAGCTTCATCTGCAACATTACCATGATTTTCAAAGTAATGTCGCAATATTTAACAGAGTTGTTCAAGCGTATACACAACCATCTTCGTTCAGCGGAAGAATAAAACTAATTATCTGTCAAATCAGACATGAGCTAAGTGTTACCATTCACGAAATAAGCACTAGTTGAAAAAAAACGTTAGATGGCGGACCCTTTATAACTTTTTGGTATTTTTTTTTTTTAATTACAAATTACTGTGAAAAAATGCGCCACTTGAATATGTCTTTAAAACTTGATTATCAGACACAAGTTTGTCGTTTAGGTTAATAGGTTCGCTAAATAGGAAATAATATATTATAAATAATAAATGGGGCTTGGAAACCACTGCCGGAAGTTGAAAAGGGAAAAATTAATAGTTTCAGTAATTTCCACATGACAGTGACATGGTTTAAGAAGTATTTAAAAAATGTGTCACAGAAAAGTTAAGTTAAATTAAGTTAAAAGTTTTTATTACAGTGCCTACCTTGATAAATACTGATCCATAGCTGAGAAAACTAACTAATTTTTTGTTAGCCATTTGAGTTTTTCAACAATTGATAAGATATCAAGCATAGATAAGTTTCTAAGAGCAAAATTTAGGTAAGGTTATGTGCTATTGATAGCAAAAGTAGATCCTGTTGTGTTACTTTATTATCCTGTCAAAGTCCAATAACTTCTGATCACTTTATGTCAGCTACCGCATTAATTTATTAAAGGTGGTAACTGTTATAGAACTGCTCTTATCTTAAAATATTTTCTGACCATGTAATGTTAGCTTTAAGTCCTTAAATGCAGAGCAAGGATTAATGCAATTTCCGCATTAATCATTATAAGGGATTGTTGGTATGGGTGCATGTCTAGTAAAAGCCCTAATGAGCATTTATTACCCTCTATGATTCTTTATATACATACATTCAAGATAGTAGCTGTTGTAGAACTGTTCTTATCTTAAAATATTCTCTGACCATGTTATGTTAGCTTTAAGATAGTTTCAAGACTTGTCGCTTCCTTCATACCATCTAAGCTTTTTAAATGCAGACCAATGACATCATTACGTTGAATTAAACGTAGTTTTAAGCATTTTCGTATTCTTTGCCCATCCACTTTTTTTGTCTCGCAGCAGCTATGCAGGTTCTTAAATCCCATCATATTTTGTTCTTTCTTCTTAAGGAAAACAGTGATTGAATCAATTGATCGGTGATAATCCAAGAGTAAAATTTAAATAACCTATAGAAAAGCTTAGGGGTGGCGTGGTGTAGTCGTTAAAGCGTACGCATAACAACACAAACGACCCAGGTTCGAGCCCCGACAGAGGGCATGTCTAAGAAAAATTTGATTGTGGTTTCGAATGTTTAATAAAGAGGATTTCAACTTCCCTCCAGACAACTCCGTCTAAAAATAAAGAAGCCCTCTGACCTTCCCGCATACCTCTGGCGATGATGATAAACATTAGATGAATGATCAGGAAAACATGCCGCACACTGGGAAAAAATCAGCAATTAGCAAAAGGATCTTCACCACTACGCAAAAATCATATGGAAGAAGCTACAACGGATTAATCATCTACTTAGCTTGAAAAGATCAAATTATACCATCAATCAATCATTTTTATAACGTGTTTGTACGTCTTTGTAGAATGACACGAAATTCACAGTTAAAATAGGAACTGACCTCTCCGAGGAATTCACACCGCAAGAGGTCTGAGATAGAGTTACAGCTTATCGTATAACTTCTTAAATATCATGATGGCAAAAATTCTGGCACACGCAAAAATTAATAAAACGGCCACAATTAATACAAAACGCTATCTTTCTCGCTTATGCTGATGACATTGATATTGTTTGAAGAACAGAACTAGATATAATTGGAGCTTTTCAAGAATCGGAATAGGGTCGTCGAAAATAGGTCTAATGGTGAATTGTGACAAGGCAAAGATAATGCTGGCAACTGCTAGAAGAGCGAAGCAAGAAGGCGAAATAGTTACGGCTAACAGTTGCAAGGAGAAGACGATTTTGTATATACGGATCCGCCGTAAATTAGAGGCATGATGTCAGCTCGGATATAAAAAGAAGGATCATGCTGACAAATAGAAGCTCTTTCGAATAACGAAGATCACACTCTACAATCCGCTTATTCTACCAGTGCTCTTATATTATGTGGTTGCTTGCAAAAGTAGATGAGACAATATTCTGTGCATTTGAGAAAAGATCGTCTGAAAAATTTATGGTTCCATCTGTGTGAACGGAGAGTATAGAAGCCGAAAGCTGTATAAGCTGTATTCTGACATTAATATAGCCAAGCGCATCCAAATATAGCGGTTGCGCTGGCTAGGACATGCCGGTCGAATGGAGATGAACGCTCCAGCCAGAAAGGCGTTAGATGACAGTTACGTAGGCAAGCGCAGACAGAGAAGACTAAGACTCAGGTGGAAGCGCCAAGTAGAGGTCCTTAGTATAACAAATTGGAGAAAACACGCACAAGATCAAAGTACTCGGAGATCACTTGTTATGCAAGCCTACACTTCATATACTTCTTTACATGACATTTTTTAAAAGTATTTCTTTTAATAACATAAGCCCCATATTGAACTAATTATTTTCGATTTATAAAAGGTTTTTAAAACATAATTTGTACGAAAATTTCTTTTATAAACCCTTTATAAATCGAAAATAGTTTTTATAAATAAGGGGGCTAAAAACTTAAATAATAAATATACGACTTTAAATAAAGGGGTTTTATTACTTAAAAACGGCGCCTTGATCATAATTTTGTTTTAGAAGAAAAAAAAAACACGAAATCAATTGATTAAATTTTGAAGGTTGTCTTTACATGCTGTTATTACCATATATTGTCTTTTTCTTAGCAATTGTTATAGAAAAAAGCAAAATCTGTTTAGCTGTTTTGAAACCAGGATGTGTTTAAAAGCTGGGACTTAAACAAAACTTATGTGAATTTCTGTTGTTTGAAAATAATAAAAAAAATCCAGTATCGATAACGGAAATTTAAAAATACATTTTATATAGAGAAAAATCTAAATAATCAACATAAAAGTATATTTATGAAAAAATACATGTATGTATGAGGCAATAGTATTTTGCAAGAAAAATAGCTTATATATACATACAGATACAAACAGATTCCAAAATAAAATATTTTTTTAAACGATTAAAAAGAAAAATTAAAAATAAAAATACGGGGACACTGTACAATATGCAAAATGAAAAAAGAAAAAAAGCAAAACGAAATAAAGGGAAATTTTGAAAACTATTTAGATATAGAATTTATTTATTTTTTCTAAAAAAAAGAGAATTTTCATAAATAACCAATACTAAGAAAAAATTTACTAATACTAAGACAATTTATAGAAGTGTAAGTGATGAGAGGAGGAAGAAAAATGTCAGGTAAGATGAGATGTAAAGAAAATTAGAAATATTTCTTTGAAGAATCTAGTGAATTATGCGAGGAAAGAATAATAATTTGCTTTTAACGGTACCTAAAAGAGAGCACAATTAAATAAAAATGCATTTTAAAAAGTTGTTAATACAATTTAGGTGGTTAGTGGTTTTGGATTTATGAACAAATTTTTGATAAACAGCTGCTTTCAATACAATACGAGAATGATTGCAGTTTGGTAGTATAGCAGTTGTTGGGCTAGCCAAAGAAGAGCCGAAGCAGATTTCTTAAAAAACAAAAACAAAAACAAAAAAATAAATAAATACTTAACACATGCGCAAAATATTACCAATATAGAAGAAATAATAAAAACAAAAATCTATAAAACATATAATTTTTTTCTTCTTCAGTTTCTCAATACAAAATTTTTTATATATTTTTTGCTTAATTTTTGTTTTGTTTAATTTGTTGTTGTTGTTGTTACTAATACATTAACATTTACGCACACAAATACATGTCCCATGCACTAACACATAGTCTCTAGCCACTGAGATCGCAGCCAGTTGAGTCAATTGTTTGCACACAAATTTTAGTTGAACATCACAATCCGTTCAAGTCGCGGATAACTCCGATATTTAGTATTTTTATATTGTAAGTAAATTAGCAAAAAATTTAATAAAAAGAAAAATTGTTTAAAATTATATTAAAAGAAATAAAAATTTATAAAAAAAAGAAACTAAAATAATATTAAAAATTATATAAAAAATAAAACATAATAATAAAGGATAAAAAGTTTTAAAGAAGTGGCAACCTTTTTCTTATAACGAAAAAAAGCAGTTAAAAGGCTTAACGGTTTTTGTTGAATTTGTTTTTTTTTCTTGCTCAATAAAAAAACAGTGTTGTAAAGTGTAACTTTTTTGGTCTAGCGTTTGCTTGAAAACGTAGCAAATATTATTGGATTAAAAATTTTAAACTGATTTTCATGGTTTTTCAGTATTTTTGTTAATTTTGTTAAGTTTCTAACCACACAGGTAACTTATATTGTTTTGCAAATAGATACATACATATGTACATGATTTTGTTAAAGAACTTAAACTAGTTTAATTGAGGTTAAACACCTTCTTTTTGTTTTCTTTAATTCTGTTAATTGATGTCATATTCAATATAAACTTTTTTAATGTAACAGAAAAAACCACAATTTAAAGTTTAAAATTTCCATAAAATCAATATGTATCCACATAAAAATCTGTAAGAAGAGTATTATTTGAAAAATTTTAAAGTTGCTTAAGAGGCAAAAAATGTTTTTTTTTATTTTTGGCAAAAAATTAGTTTTTAATCCTTTCTTCTAAAAAATTTCAATCTAAATAACCCTAACTTCGATTATATTTAAAAAGAAAAAGTAGAGGGTTTAAAATACAATAAAACCTTAAAACCGCGGTAATAAGCGATAACAAAACAGTATTTAAGGTGTTAATAAAGATAAAATGAAATCGTGTGGACTATTATAAAAACATTTGAAAATTAATAATGTTTACCTATTCATTTTAATTGAGGTTCTAATTCAGGCTTTAAGACTAGTATAAATATTGATAGGATGATAGTAAAAACAATATTCATCTGCTATGTTGATCTTATTAACCTAGTAGCTAGTGTGCTAGTCTATACTACATTGGCCATATGAACTTAGCTACTACATACTACTTTTACAACAAATTGATAATAACTTGTGCTTACTTCCTCGTTTCGTGACGTATTTATTTAGGTACATATTCCAAAATTATATAGATATTCATTATACCCTATATAGATTTCTATTTTTCAATTAAGGGTTTATTTAAGTAATAAAACATGTCAATTAAAACTACTTTTGGAAGTTGGTAGGCACGAACCTCCACATCAATCTGTTGATGAGCTTGCCTAGAGATCAGATCGGATGTAAATGGCATCCGTAAAGGAATATGTAATACCAGCAGAACTGTTTTCTACTCATCTTTCATCAGAGTTCATCGTGTGATGTATCTTTATGTCAGACATCAACTATTTAACTCACAATCTTTCTAGGAATTGCATATTTGAATTATAAATTTCCATATTTTTTAAGTTTCGTCGTTACGTTTTTCAATGCCATTATCCTTTAGTATCATTGTATGTGTAACCATCATACATACATGCATACATCGTTTGGCAAGCATTGTACAAGTATGATTTTCTTGCGGAAATTAAGTTATTTTCTACTGTTATTTTCTCGATAACAAGGACGAAATTGTTACCTTGGTGTTAGTGTAGCAAGTATGTTAGGTAAAAACTAGTTGAAGAAAATGTTTTTAATTTATTTTATTATATTTAAAAATTAATAAAGTAAATCTATACTGTTGATTATATTTGTAAAATTTAAACAAATTTTATTTAACTTCATCTTAGTTTACTTTATCTTAAAATCCTTAAAATTAAATTGCAATTAATTAATGGTCAATTAGTACTTAAAGCATTCTATACTTTTAGTTTCATTCTGTTTAGAGAACGATAAAAAATAGATGTCAAGATTTAATATTTTTGTTAGAAACTGTACTACATTATTACGTTTTTTTAAATGTTTTTATCACTGAAATAAATATACATATAATTCACCTTTTTTAAATTAGGTTAAAATATATGTATGCATACTTCTCTCATCTATGCGTGTTTACTTGTCTGTACATTCTTCTTTAAGAGATAAAATACATTTGTTTTTATATCTACTTTTCAATTAAATTACGCAATTTTATTTCGAAATTAAAAAAAAACCAATAATCCTAGAATATACACACAAGTGTGCTTGTACTAGTATATATGTATATATATGTACTAGTATATATATATATATATATATATATATATATATATATATATATATATATATATAGGAAAAAAGCTTTTTTGCAATTTATTTGTATTGAAAGAGTTGGACGAAAAATCGTTTTTAAAAAATTTTGTACCATAGCCAACCAACTAGACAACCAAACAACTAGCCAATAGCGTAAATATTACTAAACAGATGCCTTGAAATTTTGTATTTTTAGATACTTAGCGAAAAACGAATTGAAAAAATATATCAATTTCAAAATTTTTTAAAATATAAGGTGTTGTTTGTTTGCATATATATATGAAGGTTTATATAAGCAGCTACTAGTAGAAGAGAAGGAAAAGCTATTTTCCCCAATGGTGTTGTCCGCTCTTCGAGTGTGTCGAGTTTTCTTGTGTATGTGTGTTTAATGAAAATTCTAAAAATAATCAAAAAAAAGAGAAATAAACTTTTTTAAAATTTTATTTTTATTGAAATTATTCCATGATGATATATTTTGTTTCACATCATGCCATTCCAAAAGATATATTTCTTCATGCATACAAGTATATAGTTCAAATGTAGTATAAGAATTTGACACACTTTTTTATGGATAATAAAAATTAAGAATAAGAATAGTCCCTTTATCTCATTTTTATTAAATTTCTCAAAAAAAAAAAAGATTTCTGCAGAGAACAACAGTCAGACATAAAAGAGCAATCTTCTCTTTTTGAAATTAAAATTGAATCATTATTAAATGTATGTATACGGGGTGTCGTCGTATGTGATTGGAATTAAATTTGTTTAAATTCAAAATTACATTATGTAGTACATATTTATTTTTTTTTTTTTTTGTTCTTCAACAAACATGCCAAAATACACAAAATACTAATAAATTACGCGTTTTTTGACTGACAATAAGTTTAAAAAGCCAATAGCCTTTTGAACACAAAAAAATATTATTAACCCTTTTAGTCACTCTAAAACAATTTTTAGGCAAAAAAATAATTTAATTTTTTTCTCATTTCTTTTTTCTGTTTTAGAATGAAAAATTATATTTTATATATATATTTTTTTAATAAATCGTCAAGTGCATATTCATATTTTTGTGTGTGTTTATACTGTTTTAACGTCAAAGTTTTTATTTTTTTATTTTGCTGATCTTAGCTTAAATTATTTTTTCTTTGTTGTGTCATTGAATATTTTATTAAATATTTATTCAAATTGAAATATAAAGGTTAAGATGACTTCTTAATGCCCTAATAATAAAATTATATTTCGATAAGTTTTTATTTAAGCATTAATTAGATGATTTTTTCATAATTTCATTTAAATTCAATGCCAATTTATATCTTAAATCATATAATTTCACTCGTTTTATTGCTCACAGAATCTAAGCCTGTGTGAAATTCTTAGTTATTTCCTTACTAAACTCGTAAAAATTCTGTTTTGCTATCGGCCTAAATATATTATTGGGGTAGAATTAAGCACAATATACTACTTAAGCATAAAATAAATAGTGTCTTAAAGGCTGAGTCCTAAAACGTTGCTTGCCAAGCAACCGAACAATGTCATGAATTCCTAAAAGCGACCATGCAAACATTACAAAGTCACCCATTCCTAAATCTATATATAAAAGAAGTGAACACTTTGATATCACCACTAACTGCGGAAACGGGTCGACCAATTTCAACAAAAATATCACTTTGAGGGTAGTCTGTAGATAGTTTATGTGAAGTTTGCACTAAATCGGACCAATGGTTCCGAAGATATGGCATTGAGATTTTCTTATACATTCCCATACTAATATCAACAAACTGCCTTCCATTTTCCATATTATGATTTTTTATTGTCACTTGAAAAGTTACCAAACCATGTATCGTAATGTACAATGACATTCGATAATATTGATTTTTTTACATATATCTTGAGAACGGTTAGAATAGATGGTTCTGAATTTGTTCTCAATGACTCCTTAGATACTAAAAACCATCAGATAAAAAGTGGGCGGAATTGGATAAGTGGGCATGATACCTCCATACAAAGTCGATATTGATATTTACATCTTTTGAGAATGTTTAGAGTGGAAGTTTCTAAATAACTTGTCGGTCAATTCAAAACATCAGCTTGAAGAAAATATGGAATTTCGCATGTGTTGAGAACGGTAATAGTTAAAACTTTGTTACCTATCCACATCAGTCAAAAAGCAAGTACAGGCAGGCTCCCAGCAACGCGGGAGGGGTTAGTCGAGTATATTGTAAAAGTTTTAACTGCGCAAACAAATACAAACTTTGCGGAATAAATTTTGCCGATGCTTTTTGTTTACTATATATTTGAAATTTCGTTCAAATTGAAATAATACTAGGCTTTTGAATGGAAACAACTATTACTTACAATACGTTTACAAAATGAAAACGCTTTTGCATGAAAAAAGACTGTTTTATTGGAAAAAGTGCTGGCTACAGCAAAGTGTACAAAGTATACAAAGCAAAAAATTGAGTTATTTGCTTTGTATAGATACAGATGTAAAACAGCATCGCTACAATTATTTTGACGTTTTGGAATCCACCAAAAATTAGAAATCAATACTGTTCATCAGCTGAAATTAAATTGAGTTTTAAAGCATTATAGATATATATCGATCAGCTCATTAAGTGTAGAGTTGCCAAGAGCCTAGATTTTAAGCCACAATGGAATACTTAGATAAGAGCTTTAACTTTCTATTATGAACGAATGCTTATTTATCAACCCACTAGAAATAAAAAATAGAGATAAAATAGCTAGAAGGGTCTGAAAGTAGCGAAAGGACGCTTTGTCACGTTTCACAAAATGAAATTTTTCTTACTTACATTTTCTCTAACTCTCTTTTAAACTTACATCCGAGTCCACACTTCAAAAAAAATTTTTTTTTTTGTAGATTTTCACTTGTTTACTATAACAACATTGTTGTTATTTGATTTTACGAATAAAGAAACAAAAGAAAATTGTAGATTACATCAAAGCCTGCACACCATTTCATTATATTCTCTCTCCCATATACTCAGACTTGCTGCAAGTAAAATTTCGTTGTGTGAAATGTGACTTTTTAAAGGGGGATTACACGATAATACAAGTCGTACGACACGTCAAGTTTTTGTGTAGAAGAGAGTGGATAGTATCGTATGAACTTAATATTTAATGATAGCTTACGACATTGAGAGAAAACACAGATTTAAAATTGACATTCGTACGGCTCTCTCTGTTTTAAAAAAATTTTTAAAAACCATCACGCTTCATTAGATTTTTATGTAAACAACGAAAAAACCTATTTTTTCGCTCAAATTATTGGTCTCTTTCATTTTACTTTTACGCAAAAAAATCTGTTGTATGGTTTTTACTCTCATTTTTAAAATACGGATGGAAATATATATTTTTTCTCTCTGATTTTACGTACGTAAAGTACTATCGTGTAAACTAGCCTTTAACAAAACGATGACAATGATAGTTGTTTTACTTACCAACGCTGTCAAAATAGGCGTTGATACCAAGCCATTTGGGTTTTATCTTATATATTTTGAATTTTTGGTAGATAGATAACGTTTAAAGTGCCGGTTGGCTACAAACCTCTATAGGGTATTAAAAGTATGCTTATATAAGCATTATTAAGAGTTTTGTGTTAGTAATTTGTTAAATTTTAATAATCGCTATTAATTGAGAAATTTTGTCATACTAGTAAATATTTTTAAGCACATCCATGTCCTAACTTTAAATGTTGCCAAAGTAAATAAAATTGAAATTTTTTAAATTAGTTGAAATTAATTTTTACTTAAACAATAATTAACAGGAAATAATTAAGAAATTTTACTAACGATCTCATATAAGATGTTACTTAAAAACTGATTAATATTTATTGATTAACCTCCTTAAATAGCCGCTATTTTAAATGCCAATGATTTGATTCATACCATAAACATACATACATACATATGCACATACTTATATTTTTTATTGTTGTTCTCACGAAAAAAATGCATTTTTTGCTGCAACAAGGTGAAATTTAAATTTATGGAGCGAGTGTGTTTATATAAAACTTAAGTTTTGTGTATTTTCTTGATTTAGGCTTAAAGCACAACACTTTTTTGTCTGTATTTTGATTGATAGTATTTGGTATGTGTTACTCATGCCGAAAAAAATAGTGACCCTTATATGGCAAAAAATTATTGTACATACATACGTATGTAGTATATATATTTATACATATTAAAAGTCTTCCAGCTATAATTTTTACTGTCACAAGAATAAATCGTGCATTGAGGTCGTTACAAATTAAAGAATATCAGTATAAATTTATTAAATTTAAAAAATTATTATTTTTATGTTATAAAATAGAAATAATAAAATATATTTACAACAATATGAAAAATGTTTGACGATCTTTAATAAAGATTTCAATAACTCACATACCAAATATTTCAAATAAATATAAAACCTTACACCTTTAACTTACAATTATTTTAATATTGTTTTAAGATTATTATCAAATCTCTTTTAAGCATAAACAGAGTTATTTACTTCATTCCTTTCTAATGAATTCCAAATGAAAAGTTATAAAACTATATCAATACATATGTACATAATAAATATTAATGTCCATAAATATTTTTTCCATTTTAGTTTCTTCTCGAGTAAACACACAAAAAACCTACAGCCATGGATGCCATCAAGAAGAAGATGCAAGCGATGAAAATCGACAAGGACGCAGCTTTGGAACGTGCTGCTACTTGCGAACAAGAAGCACGCGATGCTAACACTCGCGCCGAAAAGGTACTTTTAAATAAATGCCATAATTACATTTACATTACATTTTCACATGATTTGCTAATATCTTTTGTAATTTTTCTTTTTCTATTAATATAGGCCGAAGAAGAAGCTCGCCAATTGCAAAAGAAAATCCAAACCGTTGAAAACGAATTGGATCAAACACAAGAAGCTTTGACTTTAGTTACTGGCAAATTGGAAGAAAAGAACAAGGCTTTGCAAAATGTAAGTTCTTTTTATTCTGTATACATACATACATATATTTTATATCATAGTTAAGTAATTTTAAATATAAAGAGGGAAATATATTTAAATAAAGTTATAAAGTTCAAGAGTTCGTATTATTTTTGTTTATTTAAATATATTTTCTTCATGTTGATTGAAAAGTATGTGCTAAACTATTTATATGCACTCAACATGTGATATTTATATTTTAACACATTTCCTTTGAGCATTAAAATTAAGTTATAAATATTTTAACACCTATGCGGTCTTTAGTTTAAGTTAAGAGATAAATTCTTAAAAAAAAACTCAAATATATGAATTTGTTTACATTTAATAGTCATAAATTTAAGTATATATGAAAAATAAGTGAAGCCCTTTTCCTTAAAAACGTTAAAATTTAAACAATTTTAGATTGTTTTTAAATGTTGCTAGGTGATTTCAATTATTTCCGTTAAATTTTATTTAAATTTATACCCTCATGGCAACTCCTTAAAAAACGCATAAACGTTGTTTATTTGTTTACAAGGTAATAATATTTGTTAAATTTTTAAACATATGGCAGCACTTTGAAACAACTTATGTCTGTTATGTTTTACTTTTAACATCTCTGTTTTTTACTTAACGGTATTTGCGTAAATTTTTCTCCGGTTTTTTTTTAATAAATATGGCACCATTAAAAAATCACGTTTCCCTTTCAGTGTAAATGCTGCCAACCAATAAAACAAAATTCAAATTTTGCCAATTTACACTCACAAAAAAACAATTATATATTTTGCACATAATTTTTCTTTTGCTTTTTCTTCTCTCTATTACGATAATGTGTGTGTATGCATATGTCTGTTTAGCCATATACGGTGTATATAGTATAGAGTTCATATGTATCAAATAACCTCAAACAGTAACAACTACAATAAAGTTTAAAGTCGTTATAAAACAAAAGCAAAAAATGCGTTGTTATATATGAAATGGAGAAAAGAGCATGCGTTTTAAACAGATTTTTGTATAGCAAGAAATGAAAAACAACTAAATTTTTTTGCACTGACTAATTGTTTAAAATATTCACAAATATTGGATCGTATCCAAAAAAGAACCGAAGATATAGTGTAGAAGGGAAAATTGCATTGGTTATATACAAAATTTAATGATCAAGGTTATTCTTTAAGTTCTAAATTAATTTATTAATTAATCAAATGGAATTTGAAATGAATGACTAAACTTAAACTATGGAAAAATAGAATTTTCAAACATTTATTAATCATATTAATTTTTCAAAATAAAAGAAATTAATGTAGAGTAAATATTATTTCGAATATTAATTTTTCAATATTTAATTTTAATTAACTTAATTTAATTTTTCAAAATAAAAGAAATTAATGTAGAGTAAATATTATTTCGAATATTTTTATGAATAAAGAAAGCTCTACCCTTAAAAATAAAAAATTCAATATAAATTTCTTATTTTATACACAACATATACAACACTCCAGAAATAAATATTACGTGTTCATGTGAGTAATGCCAATTTTCATATACACAAATACAGAATATTTAGAAAATCAACAATTTTCTGAGATTTTCTTATTTTTATTCAAAATTTGTACTATAATTTGAACAACACCCCAAAAAAATAGTGAGAGTTTCTTTTTTTCCCTATTCTTGTTGTTTTTTTTTGTTTTTACTTAAGCAGAACAGAACAGAGAGTGAGCGTAAAACATAAAACAAACAAAAAATCAAATGTGTGGGTTGTATAATGGTTGTGTGAAGATCGGTAATTAGAGCGCACTTAAGAGGAAATTGTTTTTAGCTTATACATGGCTAACAAAAGAAAAAAAGAGAGGAGCTTTTGCGCCTGTGTGTGTATGTTTTTTTCATTCATTTACTCTTTCTAACGCACTATAAAGAGCGTCATGGTTAACTTAAGTAAAAGAATACGGCAACGTTTTATAGTTTAGACGGTCAAAGAAAAACAAATTTTGTTGTTTTTTTATTTTGGGGGAGCACATTGTTGAATGAATTGGCTGCAAATATAAAAAATCATATATACCACATTTAAAACTCAACAAGGCAGCGCAGCGTATACACAGAGCATATAATCATTATTATTACACTACAACTAAATAAAATACAAAGCTAATGCCGCAACAAGTTTGTTAAACTTTTAAACCCTTCAATACTTTTTTGAATATTAATTAATATTAATTTTAATAAATAAATACAAAATAAATAAATTTGAAATTGTACATTAAAAAAAATACTTAAATATTTTTTTCAAAAAATATATAATAAAAGTGAACGATGATGAATAACTAACTATTGATTGCTAAACGTCCGTCCAATTGTCTGTCTGGGTAAATACAAACATACATACATACGTACATCTAAACAAGCCGGAAAGCCAAACATTATATATTATAATTAAACTTTTTACGCTATGTTGTAATAACATACATAAAAAGCCATAAAAATATTACTATAAACCCAAAACAAAAAAGTGAAAAGTGCGCAAAAAGCAACAGAAAAACTAAAAATGTTTTAAAAAGAAAAAAATCACAGCGTGTTAGATATGAACTACATAGTTAACTTTGAAAAAAAACGAAATTACAAATTATAATAGAAAAAACTTGATTTTATTTTAATATTAAATGAAATAACAAGTTTTTACTTATTTCCAACGTTTATCATTTTAAAACTTAATTTTTTTCTCATTGAAACTAAGAGAGAAAAAAAGACATCATCAAAGTTGTTAAATTATCTCATAATTAATAAGTTTCTTTCTTAAAAAGAAAATAAAACAAAAATTCCACATAATTTCTACAAAATTGTAATTCACTCTATAAAAAATATATAAACGAGCTAGAAAAACAATATATCAAAACTATTAAATCGATTAAGAGTACATATTTTCAAAAATATATATTGAATATTTGCCAAAATCTTGACATTGCTTTTAAATTTTCAATTGCAAAAAAAAAAAACATTCTCATTTAAGTTATACCAAAATAAAAATGTGTTACATTTGTGATATGTAGATTAAATTAAATAACAAGTAAAATTAAATGTAAATTTTAGTTTTTGAAAAGAAAAAACTAAAACAAAATTATTTCACGAAAATCGATAGTTTTAATATGTTGGACAAAATTTTATTAGAAACTAAAAAGAATAATTTCTATGATAAATGGCATATTGTGTCAAATGGAAAAATAAAACTGCAAACAACAAAAACAAATAGTAATAATAGTAACAAAAAAAACATCGTGCTTAATAATAAAACAAATATAAACAACACTCCTAAAAATCGAAAAACGCCAACACCACCAACACCCAAAAAATTAGCGGTAAATAATTATTCTAAAGATTGTCGAGTGGCAGCACTGCATAACAAGGCGACACAAATACAAAAAGAGAATAGCACACAATTGAGTAAATCTTCAGTATGCTTAACATCAGTTGGCAATTCTATTGCTGTTAGAGCAGGAGCAATACAACATCAACAAGTACGTAGAAGACGCTCAAATCAACAAGAAATACGGCAAATTAAAAGAGCACACCGCCATCTATTGACGAGTGGCGGTTGTGATAACCAAAAGAAACAAAAACAAATAAAGTGTCAAAAAAACAGCTGCTTACCGTCATCATCATCTTCTCAGTCGTCGTCGTCAACCTCCTCCTCTGCATTAAAGAAAACACACAAAAAATTAAAACTTAGCAGTGGTAATAATAAAAATTCTTTAAAATTAAATAATACAAATTTAAATAAAAAACTATTGAAACAAAGTAAATCGGCAAAAGTATCTGCGCAGCAAGGTAAACAAAAACATAAAAATTCTTCAACTAGTAAACAACAACAAGAACAAAGAAAACAATTGAATAAAAAAAAATTGCCAGATCAGGAGTCGATAATATCATCGCGTTGGTGTTCCATAGAAGAGCAACTTGATTTATTGGATAAGCTTTTATACTATTGTGATGAGGACGATAATGCTATAATAAAAGCTTGGTACGATTCCGTTAACAAAGACCAACAATCCGACAATAATTCTTCCTTTGGTGAAGGGGAAGAACCAGACTCCGTAAGCGAATGTGACTGGAGTTGGAGTGACATAATGTCCTCCTCCTCTACAAAAGCAGCAGCAGCAGCCACTGCCTTAAATTGCCAGCTGACTTCGCAAAATGATGATAATCAATCAACTATAAGCAATGCCAGTTTAATATCTTCGGCCTTGTCGTCTTGCAATTCAGCACTAGTGCCGTCCTCTCTTAAAAGACGTGGCCATCAACACCATCCTCGCTTTTCAGGTACTCGACGACCCAACGTACCACCAAATGTCCAGGAAATCTTGGCAGCTTTATATAAAAACGAAGAATCTAATGATAATAACACATCATCATCTACACAAAATGATTCCATAAATCTTGATACAGATGCTATGGATGATTCCTATACGCATCATTATACAGATGAGCCTGAAGATGATCCCATAACGGCTCAACGCATTAAAGCCTCATTAAACTTGCCTTTAACCGAATCGGTAACAACTTCTATGGGCAGTAATAGTCCCACACCTACTGATGATAGCAGTATGTTGGACGAAGGAGTAGTATCGTCTCAAACGACTACCTCGGCTGGCTCTGGCTCTCAACAACAGCAGCAGTCAGCAAAAGAGAAAAAATCCAAAACAAAACGTGATAAGGCATCTTCAGATTCCAACAGCAAAGACAAGGAAAATAAAAAATCGAAAAAATCCAAAAAGGATAAATCAAAACGTTCTTCCGCATGTCTAGAATCCTCCGAAACTTTAAACGATGCTGCCTCAGCTGCTACCGATGAAGGTATTGCCATCGATGATGATGACGGGCAATCAGCCGAGTGGGCAAAATTAAGGTGTACAAGCGAGGCCGCTGAAATAGTGGCGGAACGTGAGGCAAGGCGTAATAAAAATCGTTGTGCTGATTATCCAGGTCTTGCCTTTGGTCGTTCCATATTTTCCTCTGATACAATGATGAAATTCAATATAATACGTAATGAACTGCATAACATCATGAATACACAATTAAAAAGGGTAAATTAAATGAAATATTTTTCAAAACAAATAGCTTATTCTGTTTAAGAAGCATTTAATATATATATATATATATATATATATATATATATATATATATATATATATATATATATATATATATATATATATATATATACAACAGATTTTTGTGTTTAACAATTTGTTTGTCGTTTGTTTTATATCTCATATCAGTGATTTAAGATCAATATTTAAAGCATTTCACATTTAAAATTTTACACGGTAGTTTTGATTAAATTGCCTTTTACTTCGGTGCGCATTGCCTTTACTTACAATTTTTATTACGTGTCCTTGGTTCTGTAAATTCAACACAAATTTCTGCTTTAAGTGCATATTTTGTACGTGGACATTTAACATAGGTATGTGCCATATGTTTTAGAACTTTAAAATTTGTTTCATTGGAAAAAATCACGTTTAGCTGCGTATAACAAAAAAAAAAAAAAAAAAAGTGAAAATGAAACCTTAATAAATTTTTTTCGCTTTAGTTTTACTTTAGCTTAAATAACAATTTAATTGTTTTGTTATTTAAAGTTAGTCCTTGGTAAAAATCTTTAGATCTGTTTGCTACGACAAAATTGTCAACATTTAATTTCAGCTGTTATGCTGGGCTTTGACGCAGTAATCAAAGGTTCTTGCAAAAGTTAGTTGTGCAGACAAAACTGCTTTGATTGTTATTAATTTTGAATTTTTACAGTTTTTCGCAAATGTTAAACAGATCTCCACATTTGGTTTAAAGAAATTGTAGAATTATAAAAAATGTGAATTGTGCAATATATCAAAAGTATTCAATTGCAATAAGCATATATATTTGCTTGGAAATATGTATCTTGAAGTAGTGAAATGTTTTGAAATATATACCTACTACAATTTAAATACTTAAATTGAATTTTATTTTATTAAATTTTATAAAAATACGTAATCCCTTATTTATAAAAATTATTTTCGATTTATAAAACGAATTTTCATACAAATTGTGTTTTATAAACCTTTTATAAATCGAACATAATTTTATGAATATGGGGGTTATAATATTTAATAGGAATTTATAAAAAATATTGAAAATTGTTTAAACACAATTATTTGTGATATTATCTAATGCCTTAAACAAAATAAGTTTATATCGATTATAAATTAAATTTTAAATTTTTTTATTAATAATTTGAAAACTATGCTTGATACTATTAGGTACGTACAAAATATTTTTTTAAGGAAACCAAAAACTATGCAAACATTTTTTCAATTCTCTACGAAAATCTAAAGATTTAAGTTGCTTTAAGTATGAGTTTTTATAACAACAATTCCAACAATATTATACAAAATCTAATAACAAGTCAATGTCAAATTTTTGTTTAGTTTTCACATACATTCATATATCTTGAATGTGCGAAAACAATTATTAAATTAAAACGATGATTACATACTTTTACGCAAAAGTCGAAAATATATATAGTCTAGAAATGTTTATTATTAGATCAGAAGATACAAATTTGAAAGTTGTGAACATGGTGGAAGACGGAATTTTATTAGTTTTTAAAGTTTCAAAAAATTCACAAGATATTAAGTTTTTAATTTTCGAATGAATACATTTTTGTAAGTTAAATAAAAAAAACTTAATTAAATATCTAAGTAAAATACCGATATTCATCCAAACACTAAATGAAAATAAGTTAATTGATTAATGTGTGGTGTATATCATACACTAATTAATATTCCTTAAATGCCTTTCTTCCCTTTACAATTGTTTTATTTGTATTTTTTTTTTTTTTGCAAATGATTACGTAGTGTTATAAAGAATTTTCATTTTATTTGCTCTATATATTCTCAAATTTGCTCAGTACTTTTGAATTCAAATGTAGATATACAGCAGTCTGTATTTCGAAAAACAAAAAGAAATAACGTTTATGTGTGTTTTAAATTTGTATAATCAATTTGCCGGTAAAGAAAAAAACAATAATTTATTTTTTTAGTTTTATTGCCTTTTAAAACGTTTTTTTTTTCTTATTTTTTAATAATCTAAAACAGAGATAACTACAAACAGACACAATATAAATACACTAATGTAGTACAAAACAAAATTATCTCTTTTTGTATATATAATAACTGCTTTCATAAAATTTCTTTCTTTTAAGTATTTTAACATTATTAGTATTGGCTAGTTTCTTATTATTGGTTAAGCAGCGAGTAGTACGTACATACATACATAAACACCTATTTTTGTCTTTGGACTCGTTTATGTCTTTCTACATTTATTATTTGTACAATGACCCACTTTATATTTATACAAATATATATATATATATATATATATATATATATATATATATACATATATATATATATATATATATATATATATATATACAAATTTTATATAGTATTTTTGCTACATTCTTTTGTCACACTTGCATGCGATATACATATGCTTATCTATAACTTTTGTAAAACAAAAGAGAATATAAAAGAAAACTTCTCTTTTTTTGTTTCTTTGCATATTCTTGAGAAGATACAAAACAATTTTTGTTTATTTTCCAACATACTACATAGGGGTATGGTTGGTACTAATTTTCTACAATATTGAAAAGACCTACCGAGGAATGTATCTTAATCTATCGAGAGATTTCCAATCTACGCTTTTTTTACAAACGACCTTCTTATGCCTATAAATATTCTTTATTTAACCATAATTATTAAAACTTTTTTTTTAATATGCTTCGCACACACAGACACTATGAGAGTTTTCTTTTTAAATTTGTACATTCCTTGTTTCATAGAATTTTCCTTCCTCATTATTTCGTTTTAAAGACTAGCGGATCGTATTGCATAAAATATGTGTGTGTTTAATTAAATTGTTTCGCTTGCATACTTTTTCGTTTTTGTAATTGTAACAATTACGCAACTTTTGCTGTTAATTTATCATTATGTACACATGTATGTATAGAGTATGGGGAAAGAAAGCTTTAATTAATTTAAAAATAATTATAAAAGTCGCTCCTCAGCACTAAAAGTGTGAATTTAAATTCTAAAATAGGTCGAAAAACGAAGACTTTAACTAAAATAAATATCTACAACCGATTAAGAAAAATGTAATTCACATTTTTGTCTATATAACGCTACTTTTAATCACACTTGTCTTAACTAAATTGGTACTGCTGAAAAAGCTTTAACTTTTGATCATAACTTTTTAACAAAATAATGTTTTCATAAAGAAAAAACCAAATTTAGGTAAAAACAAACCTGTAGCAGATAGATATATATTAATACGTTTAGAAAAAATAATTTCAAAATCATTTAAAAACCATTATTATTTTTTCCTTTTATGGCTACAAGCAAATTGTACAAATGGTTCTATGCCATATTGATATTCTTACAAAACTTATTGTATAAAAAAAATAAAAACGTGTTTACTTTAATATGTACATATGTATGTCATTAGCAAAGCATAAAATTGGTTTTGTCAACGACCTTCCTAATGACGTTTGTAACCATATTTGTTGCAATTTACTCATTTTTATTGTTAATTCCAAATGGTGTGTATGATGATGATTTTATTTGGAGTGTTTACTGTTTTTTTTTTTTTTTTTTGAAAATTAATTTTTTAGTTCCATAACAATACATATGAGGAATTCACTTTTAATTTCTTTTCATTGCCAGTTAGGTGTAATTAATTGCATTTATGTTTTATAATTTTTTTCTTTTTTCGTTTAATGCAAAGAAAAAAACCTATGTTTAATAGAAAAAAATACTTTTTTGTGGTTTTTATTTTTAAACTTTGAAGCCATTTTAAGTTGAAGGTATTTAATATAAAACAACTAAAATAATTTTATCTTAAAGAAGCATTCCATATAAAGTTTTTTCTTTAATTAAATAACAAGTCTCAATTGTTTAAAGTTTGTTTACAAATTGTATTTTAAATTTTCAAATGTTTAATTTTTTATTTATTTACTTATTTTCGTTTTTTTTTTTTGTTTAACAATGATTAGTCATATTTATTTTACCTTTTCATTTTTAAAAATTTTGATAAGATTTATTAAAAATTTGTATTCAAAAAATATAATAAAGACGTTTAAATTTGTTTTCTAGTAATATTTCAAAGGTGAAGGGCATTCATTTTTGCTTATCAATTGCGAATTTCTTTCTTTTATTAAAAAGTTCTGATAAGACTAAATATGGTATTAAAGAAAGACAGGTTTATAAATAGCTTTTACATATGTACATCGTTTTTCCTTGCCGATGATTCATTTTATTTCTTAAAGCAAAATGTTAAAAATATATAAAGCTAAATGTTTGTTTTAAATATTTCTGGGAAAATGAAATGATTTCAAGTGCTATTTTGTCAACACTTTCACTTCCTGAAAATTTGTTTTGCAAATAATTTGTCAAAAATTTCAAATTTAATTTTAAAATATTTAATTTATGTACACTCTTATTGTGTTTGGCGTAGCCGTTGTAATAGATTAAAGAATAATTTTGCTTGATTTCTTCAATCTAAGACAGAAATATCGAATTATGATAACGATTATACCAAACATGATAAGGACCATAGCTTAAAGAATTTAAATTGTCTTATGGGCGATTTTATTTATCTTTTTCGATTTTTCTATGTGAAAGTTCGTCATACATTACAAAAAATTAATTATCAGTGTAAATCAGTATAATGAAATTTAGACGTTTTTGGCAAATTCAGAGCTTTTTTCAAAACTTGAAGTTGACAACGCAGTTTTTATTATACTCTTGATTTGTTTTCTTTTTTATGCTCTACCTACTCTCGTTCTCTGTACTCTTTGTTTGTATTTCTAATAAGAGTTTTTTACGAAATATACATATAGCGACATATATGCAACAGTTATTAATATTTATTCAATGAAAATGATATTTGATTAATCATTTTATTGTGAATTAATATAATATTTTTGTTATTTTTATGGTAAAACACTTGAAACTTACAGATTTTAAGCAAAAACTTTAAGCGGCTTTAATAACTTTTAATGCATGCTTTTGTATAACATACTAATACTCATATACACTTGTCTCTTTCGCTCTAATATGGTTCAGGGCAGGATGAGTAGTAAAAGAAGAATAAAATGAGTGTAAAAAATCTAGGCGAGGCTTTTTGTTGTAAATTCAACTCAAACTCGCTCGCACACACACGTGCAATTAAATGTATACGTATATTGTTTTGCTCTTTCATTTTGGAAAAGCCGATATAAGTTATTTTGTCAACGTAATCGTTTGTCACCTCTCAAAAAATTCAGTAAATGAGCTCATTCGCTGCAAAAAGTTCGAGACGTAAGCTTCGTTTTGTGTGTGGAGAGTTTTATGTTGTTGGCATTTTACAAAATAAATTTTATTATATATAGTAAAAGAATTATTTAAAATAAATTACATTTTATTTATTTGAAAATTCAAAAGTGTAATCTTGTTAAACAAAAAAAGCAAAATAAAGTCACTCGTAAAAAAGAAGATAAAGAAAAAATTCGTAAAAGTAAAAAAGAAGCAGAAAAACCGGTGGTCGTTTTTTTTTTATCAAACGTTCGCTTTGAAATTATTCGTAGTCTCAGTTTGCCTTTTAACACTGTTCGCACTCGTTTTATAGTTCTTTGAAAAGAAAAATATTAATAGAAAGAAAAGTAACACATAAAAGGTGCTTAAATAAAAAAATATTACACTACTTGTTTACAAAAAATAAAACAACAAGTGCTAAAACCAGAAATTGTTCATATTTGCATAGTTAAATAAATAAATTAAACGAAACAAAAATGACCACCAACATTCCACAAGGCACTCTATTGGACGTGCTCAAGAAAAAAATGCGTCAGACCAAAGAAGAAATGGAAAAATATAAAGATGAATGTGAGGAATACCACAAGCGTTTACAATTGGAGGTTGTAAGACGCGAAGAAGTAAGTGTAGCATATATTTTTTTCCTCAAGAAACAAAAGCTCCAAAAAAATGTTTTTAAGAAAATGTACACTTCGAAAGGGTTTTTCTTTTTTACTGTAGAACTTTTTTTCTGTTCATAAAGGAAATGTAGACATTAAAAAAGAAGAAAAGTTGTAAACCTAATATAGTAATTTACCATAAAGAGAGACAAGGATAACAAGTGTGTACTCACGTACAGAGTAAAAAAGAAAGTACTCAAGAGAGTTTTGAAAATGAATTCTCTTTAATTTGCATTACTCTATTCTTAGAGAGAATCTTCAAATACAGGGTGCTTATGCTTTCTTAGAAGAAATTTGAAACTGCATAAAACTAAAGTAAATTGAGAATTTCATTAATTTTTTACTTTATTGCTCAATTTCCTACAATTTTAATATTTCTTTTGTTTCCTCGTTTTGAACTGCTGTCGCCAATGTTATTGTTGTTGAGGGTGTTTTTCTATTCACAAAAAAGTGTTGTGTATAGTGCGTGCATGTGTGTATGTTTATTATGACCATTGCCGTCAGCTCTTACAAAACAAAAACAGAAAAAAGTTATATGAATTCTTTACCTTATACGGCCATTTGTGTTTATTCTTCAATTATTATCATATTGTATGTATGTAGTGTATGTATTATGGATGGGAAACATTAAACCAAGCAAACCATGTTTGTGTATCATGGTGATTAAGTGTAAAAAAAGTTCAATGTTACTATTTTTCCATTTCATTGTTTTCATCGTTTTCTCCCTATTCAAAAAAATATAAAACAACAAATAGGTACATGGTGTATTGTTTTTTTTTTTATTTTAAATTTTGCCATAATTAGCTTTGATTTCAATATTTTTTCACTTTGAATTCTATTTGTACAGAAGAACCAATAATTTATTTTGTATTTGGTATTTAGACAAAATTAATTGAATTTTTAGAAATGTGTGAATAAATCTTATTTGTTTATGACAATCACATGTTTTAGTTTATTCTCTTTTACATTTGTATGCTTGAAATAGCATTATGGGTATCGTTCTGTTTGCTCATATTTGTATGAGCGTTGTCAAACCTATTGTACTATGTAGTTTGCACTCAAATTTGCCTAATTTTAAGAAAGATATAATGCAGACTCCGTATTTGATGATTTTTTAATATTTAGTATTAAAGAACATAAAATTTAATAATAAACATTAAGGGATAGTAAACAAGAGGAAGAGAGTACGTACACATATTCTGTAGCCGAAATCGAGTGGAATTTGAATCAATTGAAACTTCAAATGGCTATAATTTAAAAATCTGACAAGATATTTTTTATTATTTTATAAATTCGTTTAATTATCTTTATATTAACTTCTTTGATTATCAAAATTGTCACAATACAATTTTATTTGTCTTTAAAAATTCACTCGATTTTATCTTTACCCGTTTTTGGTTTACAGAACATATTGGTTAATATATGAATTGTGTTATAAAGGTTCTATCTCAAATTCCCCATAAGAAAAAAACTTCGTTCTGCATATAATATCGAGCAAAATTTATCAAATTTTTTGGTTTTTGTGTTGATGATATTCACTTAATATTGTATGCTGTGATTAAGCACTTGTTTCTATAATCTTATAAAAAATTCATGACAATTTCAAACGGTATTTTTTTATTTTTTTATTTTTTTTTCTTCAGATTTTATTCTACATTTCTTATTCTCAAAGACAATAACTTTCATATTTTTTATATTTTATGCAAAACTATAGAATACAGTTAAAAATTTATTTCTTCTAATACATCATATTATATACCTATAAACAATGGACTCTACCACACTGTTGCTCAAAATCATAATTCTCCACAATGAAAACATAATTACCACCTATCTGCAAAGCTTCAAAACTAGAATGGGTTTATATCATCTCAGAATATATCGTCATACATACACTAGATATCTTCAATATTTGTTTAATATAATAGCAAGCAGTACATACATATAATAGTTATGTATGTGCTTACTTATTTGCTGACTTTTTTTTGGCTGACTGGCTATCTTCTCGTATATAATAGAGCGTGTATGTGTAAATATGTATATTTTTTTAGAAGTGCCTGTCCAAATTTGCCCCATGGCAACGTTAGCTATTTTTTTCTTTTTGTTAATAAATAAAAACATCATACATAGATGTGATCCATTGAAAAAAAAGCACTTTACTCCCTTTTTGTCATACTTTTTGTTTTCATTTGTTGTTAAAAATTATACAAATTTTTTATGTTTTTGAGTGAGCGAATATACTCTAGAGCGGCGTTTACCGCTCAAACAAAATAACACCACACTCATATTGCTACCCCAGTGTTTGTTAATAAATGATGACGTAATTTTGTGCTAGTGTTTAAAACACGGGCCTCTTCATATCGTTTGTATCGTAACGTATATAGGCATTAAAATTTCAAAAGAAACAAAAAATAAATTTCTTTTTGTTAATGATAACAAGTAGAGATTAGGAAAAATCGTTTTGCAAGTTTTATATTTTTTCTTAAATTAGGATGTATTTATCTCTTGCTTTAAATAACCAATTTCATTCTATTAAGGATGATGTCAATACTGATGGCTTTTTTGGGTTATACGAGATTTATATGACTTTTCAAAACGTTTGCATACTTTTTTGGTTAAACTTAAAGAATAGAGAGAAAAAGCATAGTTTTCTTTTTACAATTTTTTCTTACAGCTTTTTTAAAAGGTACGACGAACTAAAATGGATGGAAATTCAATTGAATTTCAATAATTACACAATCACCGTAAAAAGAGAGCATATAGGGAATTTATTTTCTCCAACGTTTTAAAGAATTGGGCTTCCAATAGGTTTATATGTATATTTTCTTTAGAAAGCTATTTTTTGGAGCATATATTTGAGTTTATTAAGTTTTAACAACAATAAGCACTAAGTTATCTTTTAAGCTATGTTTAATAAAAAAAAAAGAAAACATTTATTTATTTTACTTTGAACTATTTGAAAAACTTTTAGGCTGAATCAGAGGTTGCCGCTTTGAACCGTCGCATTCAATTGCTCGAAGAAGACTTGGAACGTTCAGAAGAACGTTTGGGTTCTGCCACAGCTAAGCTCTCTGAAGCTTCTCAAGCCGCTGATGAAAGTGAACGGTTAGTATTCTATTTCAATGCGAATTGTATTGAAATATTTTTTAATTTTACATTTTTATAATTTTTATATTAATTTTTAAAGAAAGTTTTTGAAAAACAAAATTAAAAGTTAAATTAAGTTTAATTTTTTAAGTTATATTGGTGAAGGGTTTTTTCGGGTTTATTAAACACATGAATATTTTAATTAAGAAGCAATTTTTATATACAAACAAAAAATTTAAACAAAAAAAATTAGGATACGAAAGGCTCTTGAAAATCGTACAAATATGGAAGATGACAGAGTAGCTGTTTTGGAAGCCCAATTATCTCAGGCTAAATTAATTGCCGAAGAAGCCGATAAGAAATATGAAGAGGTATTAATTGAAAAACAATTGAAATTTTTTTCTTATTTATGAATAGGGTATTAGGGCTTTAGGGAATTTTAAAAGAAAAAACCTATATATATATATATATATATATATATATATATATATATATATATATATATATATTAAACCTATATATATATATATATATATATATATATATATATATATATATATATATTTTTTTTTTTTTTTTTTGTATAAATTGAGGTTAGGTACTTCTTCGAGGGGAAAATGCTCTCTTTTCTTGTGTAATTCAACAAGGTAAAATCCACTTTATGTATGCTCCATAAAGTGAAAATAATTTCAGTTTTAATTCTATTTGTAAGATAAAAATGTATTTGTGTAATTATTTATATTATTAGTATTAAAATAAAAACATTCGTTTTCGTTATGTTTAAAAATAAAAATGAAAACTTAAGTTTATTATTTGTAATTATAAGTTTATTTTATAATTTTAGACTTATTTATTATGTATGTTATTATTAGGCATGCAACAATTATTAGAAAACGTAAAACTATTTTAAATTATTGTTTGTTTCCTTTGCGAATGTTAAACAAAACATTTTTTCCACTTAGTGGTGTTTATTAGTAAATGAAAATGAAATTCCTTTCTACCATCCTCTGCTAATATTAGTGAATATTTAGAGCTGCTAATTAATACCTTGCAAAAACTTAATTTATTTGCAATAAATAACTTTTTTATAAGATTGTTGCACACCTAAGATTTAATTGTGAAAAAGAAAAAATCACCTTTTTTTGTTAAGTATTTTAAAGATACATATATGATATTTTTATGTATGTTAATTGTATGTTAAAATGAAAATGCTGTAGTATATTTATATAGATTATTAAAAGCATATTGTAATTAATACTTTTAAAGAATATTTAAATACTTTTTTAACGTTTGGAAAATTTAAAACAAATTTCACAAAATATCCATGACGTTTTTTATTGTTTCTGATTAATTTGAGTGCATTTTTATCCCAGACAAGTTGTAAGAAATTCATTTAACTTACTCTTTGATCGGACAAAAAAAAAAAATAAAAAAATGATACACGTAATTAGTACACTTTACATTACAAACCCCGTCTAAAGTCAAATAGTTTTAGATTTAGATTCAATACATCGTCAGAATTGCGATGGAATATACTATCTTATCGAATAATATAAATTTTAGTTTCAAACTGTTAACATCTTTATAAGAATTATACGATCAGATCGATAACACGACAGAAGCTTGAAAAGTTTAATGTAAATTACTACAAATTTGACTATAGGAAATACATTCAATTGTATTAGTATGCAATTAAGTTGATCTTTATCTACTACAATCAATCAATATGACATTAAGTAATCTATATAAATATTTAGAGAAAATGGCTTAACAATTTTAGTTTAAATCTTTGCAAATTTTTCTGTTTTCCAAACAAAAACCTAATATATTACCCCAAACACCGTCAACATTTTTGGATGCTAAACTCGTACTACTCTACTCTAAATAATCAACCATGAATGGCAACTTTTCACCACTGCCGCCAATAAATGCCGCCGCTGTTACGCACAACCACCTTCAATTTTATTTTAATTGCCAATGTGTTCGTTCGTTTTGTATGTGTCAATGTGTCTATGGCTATGTGTCTATGTCGTTTTATCATCTCTCCTTCGTTTTTACGTCATGTCTTGTGGACGATGAATGACACAACATCATTAATGGTTCTACTATTGCAATATACTCCGCTATTACTCTTGGATGTCTTCTATGGGCAATTAAAAACGGCATGTTAATTATTAAAATAAAAAATAATAATAAACAACAGTGCTCGCAAGATCCTCGAGAACCGCGCCCTAGCCGATGAAGAACGCATGGACGCTCTTGAGAATCAATTGAAGGAAGCTCGTTTCCTTGCTGAGGAGGCTGACAAGAAATACGATGAGGTGCAAATTATAACCAATTTGAAAAATTTACTTATTGCCGATGCTAGTTGTTCATCATCTACCAACAATAATAACAATAATAGTGATGCAAATCAATGTGCTACTACTAATAATAGCGATAATACAGATTGTTCTACTAATACCAAAACTAATAAGAATACTGAAGAAGAAACAAATGTTACATTATCAACACAAATATCATCACCAACTCCAGATAGTTTGCAACAAACTTGATTTTTTTAATACGTACATACACTCTTGCTATTACTCATAAAATGTGAAACATTGTGTTATCGAAAAAATTACTTTTTTTTGAGACATGGTGAAAATCATCACTGAATTAAATGATATTTTGATTTAATTTTGTATAGACATACTCTCTTAGATATAGAGTTTGAGCATGTTAAAAAAGTAATGCATGTATAGATAGAATTCAAGGAAATAGGATGCCTAAAAAGAAAGAAAATCCTAAGTGATTTTGTATGATGTTTGTTGTTAAGGCGAATGATGGAGTTGGTTTTTTATTACTTAAGAACAAAAAAGAAACAATGCATATTGAAAACTTGTGCAGAAAAAAGAAAGATTACATATTATTAATTAATTAATCAATAAGTAAAAATAATTGACTTTGTAAAAAAAATTTTTTTTAATTTGTTATCATCATATCTAATTAACACAAAATTTTATATCAGTTGTATAAATTTATAATTGATATAAAAAACTGAGTAAAACTGAAAAAAAATTGTAATTGACTATAATTAATAATAGAAAACGGCAAAGCCTTAATATAATTTCTTAACTCAAAATTGTATTTAAGAACAGAAAAAGTAAATACAATATTCAAAAGTAATCAAAAATTGTAATAAGTGCATAGCACTTTTTTAAAGAAAGATCAAAATTAGTTATCAAAATCTTGTAATATTATTGCATTGTGTTGTAGTAATCTTAAAAATTGATTTTACTTTTAATTATTTTCCATGTTAATTTGTATTTCTATATATATTTTTTTTGTTTGGTAAAGTGTATTTTTTTAATTAAATTAATCCTTATAATATATTTATTCAGAGCATATTTATAAAAATTTTTTTTTTTTGCTTTATGATATTTATGATAAAATTATATTTTTTATTTCTATACATTAAAATAAGTTTAATTATGAAAATTAAAACTAATTTAATAAAGTATAGAGACATGATCTTCATTTAAAGAAAAAGCAAAAAAATTATATATTGAATTTTGTTTTACTTTGTATTTAAATTAATGGAGCTTTACACAAAAGAGAAAAAAGAGAGAAAAGAGAGGGTAACAAAGAGTAATGAAATAATTTTAATAATAAAAATGTTCTTGAAAGTGTTGTAGATTTCAGTCATTGGTAAATATATTCCGATAAGTGTTTGATTTTTAAGTATTTTCTACATCATTTTATTTTATCTTTTTTGTTTTTGTTTTTTCTTTTCGTTTACTCAATGACGAGTTATTTTTTCAGTTAATTATCAATGGACTGACTATATATAAAGAGTCCGCCAAATAATTTTTTTTTTTTTTGAAAATGCTATAAAAAAGAAACTACTGAATATTTTCTAAAATATATTTTTTTATTTGAAAGTACAATCCTTCCGGTTAATAATGGAAAATAATTTCATTCAAATGGCTGCCTCGGCTGGCCATTCAGTAGCCTATACGATCGGTCCAATTTTTAAGCACATTATCGATTGTGTGCAGCTGTATTTCACCAATGGCTTCACGAATATTATCCTTTAAAGCGTCAATTGTCTCTGGCTTGTTGGCTTAACACTTATCTTTGACGGCACCCCACAAATAATAGTCCAACGGTGTCAAATCGCAGCTCCGAGTTGGCCAAACGACATTAGCTCTGCGGCTGTGTTAATGCTATCTTCAAAAACAGTGCGCAACACATCGAGTGTAGCTTCGGCTGTGTGGCACGTAGCGCCGTCCTGTTGAAACCAAATGTTGCTAATATCCTCCTCTTCAATTTTTGTGAACAATAATTCGTTCAACATGGCCCAATAACGATCGGCATTGACTGTAACGACCACTCCTTGCTCATTTTCGAAGAAAAATGGCCCAATTATGCCTACGGACCAAAATCCGCACCATACATTAACTCGTCTTGGGTGTATCGGCTTTTCAATATATGCGTGCGGGTTTTCTGTGCCCCAAATGCGACAATTTTGCTTGTTTACATACCCGCCAAGATCAAAATGAGCTTCATCTGAAAAGATGATTTTTTTTTGCAAAATCGGCATCTTCTGTAAGTCGATCGCAGGCCCAGATTCCCACCTTTGTTCAAGCGTATACACAACCATATTCGTTCAGCGGAAGGATAAAACTAAGTATCTGTCGAATCAGACATGATCCTAAGTGTTACCATTCACGAAATAAGCACTAGTTGAAAAAAAAAAACGTTAGATGGCGGACCTTTTATATCAGATTAACTATAGGCGGTAATAGTGAAATGCTTGAAATGCAATGTCCATAGAGATATGCCTTAATGAAATATCTCTCAAATTCTTTTGTTTTGATTTTATTTTAAGAATTTTTAGTTGATTATATAAATTTATATTTTTTTTTTATTATACACGCCATATGGTGGGGGCTAATAGAGTTTTAAATCTATACTGATAAATTTCCTGGGTAGAATTATAAATCATTTTCACTACTTTGATTCCAGTCAAGATCTTCTCCGCATGTCGTTCAGACACTCCACTCAAAATTTAGGCCAATTTGTTTTACTCTGTGGTTCGTTATCAATTGCAAGAAGTAAACTCCAAATTCTATAACAAACGAGGAAGGAAATTAACTCTCCATGCCTTTCTTACTCTTTTTTAAACTTTGATGTATAACTTTTCGGTGATCTTATTCTTTCTAAGTGCGTTCTATATATTCTAAAATTTTATATAATCGAAAGCTTTTTTAAAATCAGTGCACAATAGAAAGATTCCTGCATTTCATTTACCTGTTCTAATATTATGCGAAGTGTAGAAATATAGAATGATGCGCTATTAATGCAGATAAATATGCGGCAGCACAACTTTTCATTTGCATAAAAAATTTTGGTATAAAATAGTGAAGTTGTTTTATAGCGCTAAATATCATGGTGCAATGCAGTGATGCATTTACAAACAGATCCATTATAATCAATTCATAATTTTTTGTTGCGAAATCCAGACTCGATCATTATTTTTTTCATATTCAGAATATTATTACTCTAGTTATTGGAGTCGCTTCGCGATTTCTTTTTAGATATTTTAGCCAGTAGGAAATATTTGAGTTCGTCGTAATTCGCGCGATAGATTCAACAGATCGTTTTTGATAAGAATTGTAGGTTTGCAACCTTTCTGTAGATGTTATAGTTTAACGTTTTTCGTAGAAAAATTCTCTCTGATAGTCATAATGCCCTTAGAACCTTAGTCAGAATTCTTTTATAAATTTTTTTTAATTAAAATGACGCCAAGTGTATGATGATCACATAAAATCACACTTTTGTTCCTAATAGAACCCTTAAAAAAAAACATTAAAATAATAACATAATGTACGATATAATGACGTCAACCTTATTCAATTAATATAAAATTGTTAACGCTTTTATAGATAACAATTGAAATTTTATTAATGAATGATTTCTTGAGACATAAGCTGCCAAACTCTTATTTATAAATTATGCAATAATTGACAAAAATTTATTCTTGGAAACAAAAATGTGTTACCTAATTCATAAAAAAACAAATTTTTTTTAATGAAGATAGGGTATCTTTGTACACTCTTACTCATATTTCTTTAAGCAATCATCGGACATTTTTTATGAAGTGTGATTCATGCATACTTTGATGAGTAGTTACTACAACGAATATTCATTTTAAAACCTATTTTAGTAATCTCTGCTTAAAAACACTTTTAGTAATAATAATAAAAGAAAACAGTGTGTGTTTAAATTCAAAACAAATATAAAAAATATTTTTATAAGCGTTTTGTATAAATTTATGCAAAAATAGAAAAAATGCTTTTAAACAACATGCATATGTTAAAATACTTTATTTGGCCATGAATGATTGACCACCACAACGTTTCAGCATCCAAACAGTGTATTTACATTCCAACCGTTTATTATATTGTGTTGCGATGTGTTTTAACGCCTGTAGTACCACCACCACCACATACATAAATAAAACATTGATCTGTTGTTGGTTTCTTTTGGTGTTGAAATTTTTTAATTCAATGGTTCAATTCATGTTTCTATTAATTTCACTTTTTAAGAAAAATACATACCTTAAAAAAAAAACAAAGTTTCATTCATTAAGTGATATTTCAACGTATGTATGTGATGAGATGATGATTCAGTTTATTGTATTTTACAATATATAGACTAAATTACTTTTTAATTGTTAGGAATTATTTTGGAATTGGATAAATAATAAGTTTTTATTTTACAATTTTAGTCTGCACTGAAAAACATAATTTTCAAATAAGAGTTATTCTTTGTATGCTTAACTAAGAATATGCATTTTAGAAATAGATGTTTCTATTTGGAACATAGAGCTGTAACAAATAAATTATATTCTTATTCTTTCTAATGCTAAGTATTTTATTTCGCTCCATGTGAGCCGTGTTTCGATGATTTTGCTTATATGGGCTTCCTTCAGTTATTTACTGGTTTACGCCTATGTTGCACTTGTATCTCATCCAACTCGTCGGACGTATTTTTAGTGGTTGTGGTCTATCAATTTCCTTCTACGACGACGAATTACTAAATTTATTGGTTAATTCTCTAATGTTGATTTTCGCAGTATTTTCTTTAGACAGCCATAAATAAAAGCTTGTAGTTACTGATCGTTTTTTTTCGCATTTGTACAAACGCATTAAAATGTGTCGCAAAAAAAATCAAGTATATTCGCGTATTATACGAAATCCTTTCCACAAAACGCTGTCACTTTTGCAAATGTAGCAGAGTGTAATAATATCATTGCAGATAAATTCAAATTTTCTTAGATGTTATATGCGTTTCATTTACCAAAAACATTTAATGGCTTCTATTTTATGGAAAAAATCTGTCAAATGTTTTTACAATTTTCCAAGATTTCATTTAATAGGGAATAAGCTTTTGTACAAGTATTACTGAAATTCTGTTTAAAAAGTTTTAAATTTATTTTAAAACAAAACAGATAACTATTGTTTTTTAATTTGATTAAAGTATCCCATTGACCTACAGAAATCAAGGAGGTGACTGAATCGATATATGTAGCATTTGTACTCTTAAACGTCTTTGTACAAAAGCGTATTCAGTTTGTTTTAGCATTGTCTTAATAGAAATTAATATGATAAGCAAAATATTGACAGTTCTTAAAGTATTACCTTCCTTCGAGTATCAATACCTACCACTATGAACCAAACATGCTTCTAAAAACATTTATCATGCCTGTTCTAAAAATTACTTTATGTCAAAGTTATTTGATGTCAGAACAAACGTGTTCTATCTGCAACAAGTTTTTGGTTTATTGTTGAAATCACTTTGTTTTGAACACAGAAGCAAATCATATTTGTGATTTGAAATCACGTTATTTCCGGAACAGGGCTGTAAAATATTTTCAGGGTGTAATAGACAATAGCTGAAATCAACTGATGTCAAAATTTGAACTGTATAAAGACCTAGATAGTCAAAAGGAGATTTGTTATATTTAATTCACTAAAAATGTGCTATCTATCTATCTATCTATCCTGTCAATCACTAAATAACACGATGATTTAGGTAAATTACACAAGTTTACAAAAATAAATATTTTTGTTCACTGAATGAAACATATATTTTTAAGAAGGGCTACCTATGGTTGTCAATTATGCCTTTTTGTTGTTTGTCCACATACATGTTAGAGTTTTTTGATAGATACGTTTTTTGTGAAGATTTTGTGGAAAACAAAACCGGCGTTTCGATACTTATGTAGTCTATTTGCGAATATTTCCAAGTCTAAATTAAAATAAGGAATCCTTAAAATAAGAAAATTTTTTTATTGATTTAAAATGTGAGTGTCCATTAGCCAACCATAAACTGGAAGCCTGGACCTCTTTAATACTAGTTGTTCAAGAATTTGTAGGAAATTAAAGAACTACAAATTGCGAATTTATTTTTGCTGACTTACTGAAGAATTTCAAAATTGCGAGTGGCAATATTTATGTCCCTCAAAATTCTTTTTTTTAATTCCGATTTGGACTTTTTCTGGAAGTCCTAAATATCAGTGACAAGCATAATAAACGGTTTCCCTAAAATTTGAAATCCTTTGAGCTAGTTTTTGGGACCAGCATATGCTAGGTATCTATTATTGGAGTGTCATAAGGGAAACAAAGAAAAATTTATAAATATAAAAAAGAACTAAAACTCTCGATTTTTAGTGTTTTGTTCGTATACTAATGCTACACTTACTTTTTTTATTCTTTATAAATATCTCAAAATATTATGTCCTAGATTTATTTTACTATTTTTCCTAAAGTTAGACAACCTAAATTAATAGCCACATGCATGTTTTAAATTGAACAAAAACCTTGCACTAGTTATTATTATCTAAGAAATCTTATATAAGCAATTTAAAGGAAAGTTATGAAATAATTAAAGGAAACCTTTCAAGAACATTGAATTTATTAGAATTATTTTTAGCTACCAGTTGTTTTATTATATTTAGCATCGAACAACATTTGCAAGAACACTAATGATCTATCTCTCTCTCTCTGTCTCTTTCTTCATGTGTATGTTAAAAAAAAGAGTTTAATATATTATTAAGGTTATGCCGTTAATAATTTATAAAATAAACTTTATTTTTAAGCACAAGTTTTCAACAAATCCTATTAACAAATGTATTTCTTTTAGAATAAACAAAATGTTTGTTTATCTATACATATGTTGTATGTATGTTTATATCATAACAAAAAAAGCTAAAATGTAACACTTACTCCAGCACATAAACAATTCTTAAATAATGCTATTAACCAAAAAGGCAATTACAAAAATGAAGCTGTATTTTAATTTTGTATTCTGCTGATTAAAAAGTGCTTTAAAGTTAACTATGCTGAGAACAGAAAAAAAGGAATAAATGCCAGCGTGTTTTTATGTTTATAATGCTGTTACTTTGTGCCCAACCAACACACAACAAACACCCTACCAACCAACTGAAAATAATTTTTGTATTTTTGTCTCATTTTCCCCGTTTTTTTCTCCCACAAAAAAAAAAAAAATAATAATAATAAACAACGTTTTAATCCTACCATCTTTGTACAATATTGTGGAATTGTTTCTATAAATAAATATAATTTATACTCGTATAAAAATATTAAAAGGTTGCCCGTAAATTGGCCATGGTTGAAGCTGATTTGGAACGTGCTGAAGAACGTGCCGAACAAGGAGAAAAGTAGGTTTTTGTTTTTGTATTTAAAACCTAAATATTATACAGTGTTTTCAATGTTGACGTTTTAAGCCTGCTGGATTAAAATTAATAAGATAATAACTGTTGTTATTATAAAACTATACATTATTCGTATATTTTATTTAAGTTTAACCTAACCTCAAAAAGAAATTAAAAAAGACTTAATTAGCTAGCTAGTTTTTATGCTGTTAATTTATTATATTAACAACTTGTTTTTGTATAAAAATGTGAATAATTACTATATTGCTGTATAGTTTATAGTAAAAGCATGATTCATGTTTAAATCCATTTGATAAAATTAAACTCATTATTACCTGTAAAATTAAGAAAGGAAGAAACATTCACATTTTTTTAACATAATTCAAGTTGTATGTGCATTTTTAAAAAATAATATTTTTTTGTTTTTGAATATTTTTTATTTTTTAAATTTCTAATATTAATATATTTCTTTTTTCTACCTTATGCGCTTTTGAAACATTTCATTTCATATTGAAATGTTTGTTATATATGCTGCTCTCTAACCCATAAACTACTCCTGCTCCTGTGCTAATAACCTAAAAACTGAAAACAAACTATTTCCTAAATTATACATTTCAATTGGAAATTAATGGAAATTACTCGTGCTCGCTCGTATATGTATGCTGACGTGCTCATAATTTGTTGTGTTGTGTAATTGAAAAACTAACCCATAAAACCAAATCAAAAAAAAAAAAAAAAAAAAAATGTAAAAAGGTGGCCAGAAAACTAGTCCTCATGGAACAAGACCTAGAACGTTCTGAGGAAAAAGTTGAACTTGCTGAAAGGTTCGTTTTTGTTTTGTTTTAAGAAAACTAACACTTAAATTGCTTAAATGTTTTAATAAAAGTCAACTTGTTTTTTTTTATTATTATTAAAAAAAGGTAAAATATGTTTAGTTGCATATAAATTTCACAACTTTCTTCATTTAGCATAAACAAATATAATCTTGTTAGTGCTGCTGCTTGAATTTGAGAAAATGAAAAAAGTGAAAATTGAAAAGTAATGAAACTATATTTTACCTTTTCTCTTTCTTCAATATACAAATATATGTTTTTAACATTTAAATTTATTGTAAAATTTTTTATCTTATTAAATTTTATTAGCAAAATTGTTGAACTTGAAGAAGAACTCCGCGTCGTTGGTAACAACTTGAAATCCCTTGAAGTTTCTGAAGAAAAGGTCAGTATACAAATTTCTAATAAAACTTGTAAATAAACATCATTCTATTTTTATATGAAATAAAGTAATTAAAAGATAGAAATCTATTAAATAAAATTATTTTAAATGTTTTAAAAATATATGTAAAATTCAAAATTTGTTTAATTTTTTTTTTTAATGAATTAATGTTTTTTCTGAGTTACAAACCTCCAGTCATATATAATTGAAGTTTTAAATGAGATAATGAAAAAATTCAAAATATACTTTTAAATAAAATTTTGTATTGAGTCTTTAATTAACCCTGAGATTAAAACCAAATTTTATCTTTAGCTGGTCCGAACAACAAGCTCAGTACTGCAGGTGTTGCATATTCTTTGACAAATTTTGTTAAAAAAAAATCAATGAAGAAATCTGAACATATTCTATTCGCTTAGAAAGCATTTTGTTCTGATCTTTTCAGTCGAATTAAAAATTCAATAATTAATTGTAGTCAATAGATAAATGGGGTCTCAATTCAGGGGCTTCCAAATGTATTTTCACAAAATTTATTTTATTAAAAAACAACATATATTTTTAAAACATTTCTTTACTGATGATTTCCTTTATACTATTTTTTGATGTTAAATTATATTTTTTTATTAACTTTAATATTTTTATTTTCCATTCATATTATAAATAAAAAATAAAAACACCATCTACTCCCAACTATAAAATTTATAAAAACAACTTATTACTCTACACGTATTTTTATATAAAAAACAACCATCTCTCCATCATATTCCATTGTATACATTGTATAATAAAATAAAAATATATCCAACAAACCCATACTACCCACAACCTACACCTGCTGTAAAACCACAACAACAACAACAATAAATAGGCTAACCAACGTGAAGAAGAATACAAGAACCAAATCAAGACCTTGAACACCCGTCTCAAGGAGGTATATAATTGAAAAAGATACAAAAAATCTCTTTTCTTATTGTCAATAAGAGAAGTTGATTTAAGACATTGCATTGTTAAGAAAAAAAGTAACGAAACTTCCCAAAGAAAGATTAACACTTTTACACACTTTATCAAATGAAATACTTAGCTAATTAAAAAAGAAATCGGCTAGAACCACTTTATTTTTCTATAACAAAATAATATTGGTTCTCCCAAAGTCTAGGGGTTTGGTTTAAATGTTCTAAATAAAAAAATCATTGTTTTTTATTGTTGTTGGCTGCAAGAGAACTATGAAAAAATATGTTTTTTGGAAAATACTTAATGTTTTTAATTTTTGCACAAAACCGTTAAACATCATTTTTTTTTTTTGTAATATACCCATTTTATTAATTTCTTTCTGACACCACCACCCACCACCTATCCTTTTTGTTATTAATATATATTAATATATCTTATCTATATATGGATTTGAAAATTTTTTATGAAATATCTACCGATATTTAAGTTGCAAATTTATTTTTTAATGCAAACGTTTTTTTTTTAATAAATTTGAATATTTGTTTTTTATTTTCATATTTTGTTTGCTGCTTTCCTTAATCCTATGTAATCTTAAATATGTTTATTTAATTTTTCGCGAAAAAAATAAATAAAATTTATAAACATATTTTTGGCGCATATGAAACAACAATATATCTCGCTTGTGGTTGATATATAATCCAAACCTAAATTGTATGCATGCTTTATAAAAAAAATAAATTAACAAATTTTTGTTCGCAAAATAAAAATTATATGCTGTGCTGCTGCAACCAATAATTGTTAAATGTGTGTACACTCCAACCACACTACCTTTATAAATGTTATTGTATATTTAATATCCTATATATAAATAACAAAAACATAAAAGGCCACACAAAAAGAGGAAACCTTTGAAACACAAATAAGAGTTTTGGATCATCAATTAAAAGAGGTATCGATAAAGAAAATCTTGTTTAATTTTTTATAAATAAATATGGTGTGGAATAGTAGCTTATAATAATAATTTATAAATCAAACTCATTTTTGGTGATAGTAGCTTTTTTAATTATGAACATATGATAGCTCTAGTAACTTGGTAAATATAGGTTAAAAGGTTTAAGTAATTATATTTTTTGTATATATAATATATACATATATATGATATGAATATTAGAATTGGTAAAAATAAATATTGTTTTCTAAAACTTAGTTAACACAGTTTTGCAATGTAAATTAATTTAATTTGAATAGTTTCGGATATCAGGCATCCTCTGAAAATTATTTTAAATAACTTGCCGCTATAATTATGACATGAACGAAACATTGTAAGTAAAAAATAATGTAACTTAAATAAGAAACGTTTTAGATAGATGAACTAGTAAATACTTTGAATTTTAAACAAGGAGTAGCTCACACTGAAGTTTATATATTTTGCAAGTTATTGTTGTCATTTGCTTAAATTTTACTTTAAATTTAGGTAATATGTTGGCTCCTATGGTTCCAGACTATAATAAATGGCTACTAGCTAAATAATTGATATTTTCAGTTTGATATAACAAAAATATTTATTTATTATATTTATTTTATTTTTATATAAGTTTTATCCAATTTATTAAGAGAAATCAAACATTTCTGCTGATAGAAAAATTTTGCCACTGTGGCATCGATACAATTTAAAAAAATAAGTCAGCTGACAACAAAAAGGAAGAAGAATCATTAAAGCAAATTACATTTCTTTTAATAATGTTTTCTTAATATCTTCCTATGTATATACATAAATCAATATACACATTATGAGGTTAAAAATAAAGTAGCCGAATAAATAGCAAATAAAAATAATAAGTGGCCAGCCTTTATAGCCTAATTGTTTGTGTTGTACCATTATAATACTAAATAAATAATAATAATCGAAAAAACGTGGTATTCAGAACATGCGCGTGTGAAAACATTTTTTTGAATCTTATCTACTTTTTAGGTATACAAAATGAAGCCATACTTTTTATTTATAAAGATCAAAATAAAATTACAAAATTCCTTCTAATTGCGTTATTTTTAGATTTTTTTAACAAATATAACATGTAGTAAAAATTTTATTAAAATAATTGAGTTTACCCTCTTTTCTTGCGTTTCCCTTGTTATATCAAATATTAATAAAATTTAAATTAAGAAAAGAAAATATTAAATTGCACAAATTGTTATTCTCAATTTTAATATTTCTTTCAACAAAAATGTACATAAAAATATTAAATTTATAGATAAAATTGTATAAATAGATTTGATATTTTCTTTCTTCAATTTATTTTTAATCTGTTTTTTAACAATAATAACCATAACACGGACCCAAAAAAAATTTCTTGACAAAGAAACATGAGTATTCAAGAATTAAATTTAATTTCAAATAAAAAAATACATTAAATTTATTTCAAGATTTAAAAAAAAAAAGAAATGCTCAAGCACGTCGTCTTGTTTCATAATTTTTTTCTTTCAAATTTTAATTTAATGTAATTTGTTCTTTAATTTTTTTCCTGTATATATAATAAAATTGAAAACAACTATTTGTGCATTAATGCAAGATAATTTATATTAAAATTTTGGTTATATTTTTCTTTTAGTAGAAGGAATGTCATTAAAACATATATCCTTTACAGTTTTTTGAAAATTAATTATTATTTTGTTTGTCCTGCAAAACTTAAAAAAAAAACAAAAATAATTGAAATCGGTAGTTCTTTTATAAATGAAATTTCAATATAGAAACAAAAGTTTACTCATGTTTACTTTTCAAATTGCTTTAGGCCCGTGAAACCCAAAGTCTTATCGAACAGGATATCAAAAAAGCAAAAGAAAATTTAGCAACTGTAAGTTTTGGGCAAATCAAATTGTAATAAGATAATATCTATTTTGTATTTGAGATAATAACGTAAAAATGTAATAGCTTTTATAGCGATTAACTAAAAGTAGATTTTGAAAAATAAAATGTATTTTTTATATTATACAGGAAACAGCCCCGTTTATTATAATACAAGTCGTTTAATTGTGTATAAAATAGCATAGAATTTGCGAAGTATAAAGAAATTTGTTTTAATTTTAATTGATTATTTTCGGCTTAAGTTTATTATGCATGTTGCACTGTACTTTTATTTATTTCTTGCAAAATTTTAAGACTAAATTTAGAAGATAATTAACCTTTATTTTGATTTGATACTAATCTTTGCATTAAAGTATATGCTATTAATATGTTCTATAAGTTTTTCTTTGATTTTAACATTTTTTAATTAATCAAAAGTGAAAAAAACTGATGTGTTATGAAATCAAAATGTGTATGTTTAACTATGGTTTTGGTAGACTCTGTACTATTTTAAAAGAAATATTTGGGAAGCTTATGTTATTTTTTTCTAAAATAAATATCAACATTGCCAAGAAAATACAGACAATAGAGTGCGCGTTATTGTCGCAAGTCAATTTTTAAAAATCTTAACAAATGAAATAAATTACTAAAAATACATATTTCTAAATCATAACTGACAATAATGCTAAAAGGAAAAAAAATTAAAAAATTGTCTCTGTTTTCTAAAATGCTTTGTTATACCTTCAATTCATGCACAAGAAAATATACTAATTGTTTTCTTTTATTTTCCTATAACTAAAGGCTGAAGCTCGTGCTGAATTCGCCGAACGTTCCGTTCAAAAATTGCAAAAGGAAGTCGACAGGCTCGAAGGTAAGTGTCGTCATATGCAACTCTTTTTGGTTTTAAGGAATAATTTATAATTTTTAGTAATATTTAGTTGAAAAATTATAAGATAAATTTTTATTTTCAAATTAAATAGTTTTGAAATTATCATAAAGTAGGAAAAATTGAAATTTTATTATCCTTCTGTTAATTGTTTTAATTGTACACTTTTTGTTATTGATCTTAGTTTTAATTCAATTTTTTTTATTAATTAATATTTATTTTTTATTTTTAATTTTTGTTTATAAAAAACCGCTTTATTAAATTTGCCTGTTTTGCCTGCCTGCCACCCTACCAAATGCCAAAATTTTATGTTTTTTTACTAAAAAAAATCAAACCAAACTGCTCCTGTGTTGTGTTGTTTATGTATAAATACAAACTATTGTCTTGTTGCTGCTGCTGTATTAAAATCAAAAATTGTTTTTGAATTAACAAATAATGTTGTTCGCAAACTGCCAAACATATTTATACACAAACTATTGCTGTACAAAACTTAAGATGACTTGATGAACGAACGTGCAAAAAATAAACTGCTACAAGAAGAAATGGAGGCCACCCTGCATGATATTCAAAATATGTGAAAACACTCGCATATTGATTAATAACATTAAAATTATTATTATAACAACTACAACAACAAAGTTTAAAAGAAAACGAAATAATGAAGCAGAACTACCATACTAGCCTAAAGGAATTCATTTAAATTTCGTTTCATAAGTTACAAATTTAAATGAATTCTGTAAAGAAAAAAAAGAAAAAAAAAAAACAATTTTTTTTTAATAAGAAAATGCAGCGCGTCTATTCTTAATTCTCAAATCCTTCAAAAAGAGATTTACAATTTTTATTTAAAAATTAAAATTAAAAAAATTCAACTTCTATGATGTTAATTTAGCAAAAACAAACGCCGTATTTTCACTTTTTAACGTTTAAAAATTCAAATTCAAATTATATTCTCTTCCTTTTTGTTACATTACATTAACAGGAAAGAAAAAAAAATATAAGAAAAGCATTCCAATCATAAAAGAAAACTATAATATATTTTGTAGTATTGCCAGTAAAATTATTATAATTTTTTTAAATTTTTTCTTTCTGTAACAAAATTTAAACTTGTCTTCTTTTGATTTGAAAGTTTCCAAGTTTTTGGATTAAGATTTGTATGTATTAGAAATTTTCTTTTTTAAGTTGTAAAGAAACACAATTCCATTTATATATTTTTTCTCTTGAATGTGTAATATTTTTAAGTTATTTTACAATTTTTAAAATCAAAATTTTTTTCTTTTAAAAACAAACACGCATTAAAACTATGACAAAGCAATTAAAAAAATTAAAAAAGAAATATTCCTTTTAAGCAAATTATTCTTCATAAAAATATAAAAAAAAATTTGGTTTTTTTTTTTTTTTTGATAAAATAAAGTTATTCTTTATTAATGTATTGCTTTTAAAATATATTTCTAAAGAAATGAAAGTAGTAATTAATTTTTGCATAAATTAAAAAAAAAACATTTATAAAAAAGACAATATAATAGTATATGTTCATTATTTACAACTACTTTTTTAATTATTATTTATATATAACTATTATTTACAAAATAAACTATAAACAAAATAAAAAAGAAATCAAAAAAGTAAATTTCGCTGCAATTTGCACAAGAAAAATAAAAGTATTTAAAAACAAAAAGCGTACATAACTGACTAATCGTAATCATTTTGTTTTTGGTTTTCATGTTTAATTGTTTTTGTTTTTTACCTTTAAGAGTGTTTTCATCCTGTATGCCGTTTTCCCTTTCAAAATTTTCTACTATTGGCTGCTTCTCAAGAATTTTTTTTTTTTGAAAAATTCATTAGTTTTTTTTTATAATTCCTTAATTTAATTCAAACTTCTTATTCTTTTTTATTTCTAAATTCATTAACTTATGCTACGCAACTGCCTAATATATGCTTACCAATAATAAACCAATTCCAATTCCATACCGCAAACCCCTTTTGTGTAAACGAACGGCTACGTCATTGAAAACTTGAAAAAATACTATTAAAATAACGCCTCTTTAGATGAGATTATAACGGAGAAGGAACATTATGCCATTATTGGCGACAGTTTGGATACTACATTTGTAGAATTAATGGGAATGCCACCATTCTATACTGATCGCAATCCTAAGCCACCAACACCTAAAGTGCCAACACCAGATCCAGAGGAAATTGCTGCCGCCGAAGCTGCAGCTGCTGAAGCTGTTGCGGCTGAAGCTAAGGCTGCTGAAGATGCAGCCGCTGCTGCGGAAGCAGGAGAGGGTGGTGCACCACCTGCCGAAAGAGCTGAAACATCTGAGGCCGCCGCCCCACCCGCACCTAAGGAACCAACTCCTCCACCACCCCCGCCACCACCATTTGAATATGCCATTGACTTGCCACCAGAAGGCGCTGAGGTGCCATATGTTAAGAATTTTGAACCGGGACAGGAACCTCCACTAACAGTAGAGGGTGCCGTTGAAGGTGCACCACTAGTAGAGGGTGCTGCTGAAGGCGCACCACCAGCTGAAGGAGTCCCGGCTGCTGAAGGTGCACCGCCAGCTGAAGGTGCACCCGCCGTTCCTGCTGAGGGTGCTTCACCTGCACTTCCTGCAGAAGGTGCTGTACCACCAACTGAAGGTTCTGCACCACCAGCTGAAGGCTCTGCACCAGCACCGCCAGCTGAAGGAGAACCTGCTTCTGTTGCACCTACTGATGCTCCCGCACCCGCTCCACCTGCCGAAACTGCTCCACCAGCTTAAATCTAAAGCAATACATCTCTCATCAGAAGCCGTTTATTAAAGCTGTGATTTTTTTGTTTCTAAAATTACCTCAACATATTTTAAAAATGTGGTTATATAAGTTTAAAAAAATGAGATATGACGTTTGCAAATATTGCATCCTCATAATTTTTGACTAATATTTTCAACATTTCCGCTAATTTCTGTGTTGTTGGTTTACACGTGTTTATCTGCGTATCCTTCTGCTCCAGTTTAATTGTTACCTGTTTTCGCTTTTTCTTTCTTTCCTACTTGAAAATCCATTTAATCAAAATTTTAAACTTAAGACTCCTTTTAAATATAACTCTGCTTTCCTATGCTATCTCTTTTTCTATGCTATCTTTTTTATTTTCATTTCTATTTTCATTTTTCACTTTTTTCTTTTTTTGCATTTTTTTATTACGCTTTTCTGCTACCACATAACCACATAAAATTTGAAAAAAAAATAAATAAAAATTGTTTAAATTTTACAAATTAAACATAATAAAAATAACAGACGAAATAATTGTTGAAAAGGAACGTTACTGTTTGATTGGAGATAGTTTGGATTTGGCATTCATGGACTTGATTCCAGGCTTAGAGCCCTTCTATACACCACGCAATCCCAAGCCACCTACACCGAAATTACCAACACCTACACCAGAAGAAATCGCCGCAAAGGAAGCTGCCGAAGCAGAAGCTGCTGCCGCCGCAGCTGCAGCCGAAGCGGATGCGGCCGCAGTAGCTGCTGGAGGAGAAGCTGGTTCTCCCAAGGCTGCTGAGGGTGCTGCCGAAGGAGCTTCTCCGGGTGAGGGTGGCGCTCAAGGTGCACCAGCAGCTGCACCTGAACCACCCAAGGAACCAACACCCCCACCACCACCTCCACCACCATTCGAGTATGTCATTGATTTGCCGCCAGAAGGTGCTGAAGTTCCATATGTCAAGAATTATGAACCACCACCACCAGGCTCTGAACCAGCTCCTCCAGCAGAAGATGCTGCTCCACCAGCTGAGGGTGCTGCTCCGCCAGCTGAGGGTGCTGCTCCACCAGCTGAGGGTGCTGCTCCACTAGCTGAAGGTGCTGCTCCACCGGCTGAAGGCGCTGCGCCACCTGCTGCTGCTCCACCAGCTGAAGGTGCTGCACCAGCTGCTGCTCCTCCTGTTGAGGGTACCACGCCCGCTCCAGCTGCTCCTCCTGCTGAAGGTGCTGCGGTAGCACCAGCCGAAGCTGCTCCTGCCGCCGAAGCAGCCTCAGCATCTGCAGCAGAAGCGGCACCAGCACCTGCCGAACCAGCTCCAGCACCGGCCGCTGAAGCCCCTGCATCTTAAATGCGTGTTTAACTTAAATATCGGAATACAAATTTAATACAAAAAAAACTCACCCACCACAATCGCTACGCTATGCTGCCAAGAAATTGCTTTAAAGACATATGCCACCATATAATGTTCTTTTAGGCATGAATTTATTTTTTAAAATATATTTTTTATTAAGGAAAACACTTCCAGCTTTTTTTTTTTTTTTTATTAACAATTTTTTAAAACAATTAAAAAATTTAGCTGCTGAATTGATAATCTGCCGCTGATGCTTAAAAACAAGCAAAAAGCTTTTATTTAATTAATTACTTAAAAAAGGTAATTTTGTTTAATTTATTTTGTTTTGTTCATGTTCAATTTAATGTGAAGAAGGCGAAGGAGATATAAAACGTGCAGTTGTGTGTTGTGATAGAAGTTGTAACGTTTTTAGGGATAAATTTATGTTTAATGTTTAAACTTTTTTATTTTATTTTTTAAATTATTTTTTGTTTATTTCTTATTAATTTCATTAGACGACCTTGTTTTGGAAAAGGAAAGATACAAGGACATTGGCGACGATCTCGACACCGCCTTCGTCGAGCTTATTCTCAAGGAATAAATTTAATAAATCCACGTGCCTTCATATACCACCATCATGCTCTAAATCCATGGGAAATGTTTTGTTTTATAGTCATAGGCTAAAAGCAGTTTTTTAACATTGAAACTTTGGTTTTAGAGTAATGGCAAATATTAAATAAAAAAAGAAATTTATTAAGAATAAAAAAGGAACTTCCCTACCCAACTTTAATTTTATATTTTTTTAGTTGCTAAAATATATTTTATTTGGATTTTTGTTGTTTAACTCGTATTTATTTATTTAGCTACAATGTATTTTTGTGTAATAATAAAAACAAAAGAAAAATTAAATAAATATTAATTTAATACCTATTTTTTTAAATTAGTTTTATAACTTTTGGTTTATTTTATATTTCTTTTATTATTTTTAGAGTTTTTGTCGTTTTTTTTCTTTTTTCAATAAAAGTTTCAATGAATATAAAGTAAGAGTGTCGTTTTCTTTTGTTTCGAAAAATCAATTTAAAGAATTAATCAAATAAAATATTTAATTCTTATTACAGAGGAAGTAAGCAAAAGTAAAGAGAAGTACAAAAAAATTGCCCAAGAATTGGAATCGGAATATGCCGAAATGAATAATTACTAAAGAAAAACAAAAACAAAACGATTAATAACTAAAAATTAAGGAAAGGATAATAATAGCAGACAGACGACAGTCAGAACAGCCTGATTAAAACCTTAATAAGTTAGCTATTAACAATAACGATAAAAAATAACAAATTTTATTTACTAAATACCCAATGATCATTTATACAAACAAACACAAGAATTAAAAAACATTCCATATTAATAAAATATTTAAGAAAGTTTATTAAAAATATATTAATGATTTATTAATATAAATAAAATTAATACTGCCTCTACAATTTCACAATTTAGCAGCATTTAAAAATAAACAATCAAATATGTATTTCGCTTACACCAATATCTTGGCCTTATAAGTTGCATTAGACGTTTAACTGTGTTCGAAAGAGTTCAACAAAGGAATTTTTTTTATCGATTTTGAATATTCACAATGATTAATTTTTCTTAGCGTACATCTTAATGCGTTTAGGTTAGGTTAATAGTAAGATCCAGCTTTGCTGTCATCCTTCATCATTAAGAATCATCATAATGTTATTCTCCAATCAATAAATGTGTTTTTGTTTACAAAATTTATTTGTAAATAAAAGAAAAATATCACTTCGTTGAAGCTGAGGTTAAAAAATTCTTTAAAAGGTAAAAACTTAGCGGAATTGGTGCTAATTCTTTAAGAATTAATTCAACTAAACATATTTTGTTTAACCTTAGTGTTAACAGCAACTTGCCTAGGAATGTTCTAAAGTCGCTATATCTTAAGAACAGCAGCTAAATCAAAACTTGAGATCTGTATAATTTTATAAATAGCATTTCGAAAACATTCCCGATAAAAATTGCCAAAGGTGGTGGTCAGCCGCTTACAAACATCAATGGATGAAGCATTTTGTTTCAATAGGCAATATCAACAGCGATGGTATTATTTCAAAATTTATCCCTTTCTCAGAAATTGCAGCCAGTCTTAATTTTTAAATACATGACAACTCCCCTGATATTGAAGTAATCTTTACCGCAATACTAAAACTGAAATGGAACAAGACAATCAGAGTGATATATGGCAGCCCCTTCTTGCCCTTCCTATTTGCTAAATAAATAATGATACAAATATGTGAAAAGAGTAATGTGGAACTTTCGGGAGCACCTGGAGGATCTAGTTTTTGAGGATAGTATTTGTCTTATTTCATCTAAGCTTGGTGATATGTAAAGTAAAGTTAACAACTTGGTGATAGCAGCCGACGCCGTTGACCGTTAAAATAATGTCGTGAGATGGTGTATCATCGAACAAGACGTATCCAACAGACAACAAAGCTCGTTCAGCATTTGGTCGACTAAATGGAACATCGTGATCAACCCAAATATCACTGAAAACGATACAGACATTATTTATTGCGTGAGTTAAATCTGACCTGGATAACTAATAGCTTAAAAACTGCAAGTATGTATAAACAAATTCTTAAGCATAATATGCCGCATTTTCTGGCAGAACTTTGGACATTAATCAAAGGGGAACCAATAATTCGACAAATAAAAAGGAAAAACTTTCGTTGGACACACATTGCACGCTGACGTCGCTCTGGTGTCTCAGTACTACTTAGCGAAAAACGACAATGAACTAACTTTAAAAGCAGTATAAATCCTTTGACGAAATCAAATTAATGTACCATGATAAAAATGTTAATTTAACTCTCTTATAGAAGTCCTGTGTTCCCATGTGGAATGCAAATGAAGGATTGAAAAAATAACCTTAAAAAGTATTAAACGTATCGATCTGAAATTCCATGAAAATGTTAAAAAAGCAATAGAAGTTGGCTTCTTAGTTTTGAGATATGGAAAGTTTTAATTTTCTACTATTTACAGCTACATACGCGGGTTTGTATAGGATAATTTTCTTTTTTAAATATACAAAGCCATTTATGTAAAATACTACATAAACCTGTTGACATAAAGGTTAATACAACACACTGAATAGAAATAAAACAACAGAGATAAAATTATTAGATTGACCTGAGAGTAGCTACAGTATTATTACTTTCCAACAATGAAAAAAAAGTAAAAAACGGCAGTTGCTTAGCAGCCAGTTTCACTTTGTAGGACACTGTAGGAATCGGATTTTCTGATTGCAAAGCGTTGCCTCTACGCTATTAGGGTTTGTCTCATACATTTTGTAGGTGCATGAGAATTCTCGGGAGATAACGCTTGACGCACTGATTTAGTTTGATCTAAAAGTGTACTATATTGAAAGTGCAGAGAGGCGTTCAAAAAATTAATGCCCACTACAGAAAAGCTGTTACAGAGGCAAAATGAATTTCAAGTATAAAAATCAAATTGTTTTTTCTCGAATACAAAAAACTTTGTAGCACAGCAAACAGTGTTGTAGGCAATGTGTTTGACAACCAGCGAATATCGAATGCAACTCATAACACAGGTATTTTAAAAACTAGAATGCAAAACGTTATTTACATTTCACTTTATTAATGTAATTTTCGATTTTATATGATAGAATTTTAAAAAAATCTTTAAAAATTTTTCATTTGTTTTACATATGCAAATCTTTTATAATTTAACATTTCTTTGCCTTTATTTATTAATGTGTGCGACAAAAAATGACGAAGTTAAAACACCTAGGAAATGATGTTACTTTTCTGATAGGCGCTGTCGAGTAGAACAAGGATCTGTTTTTGAAATTTTTGAAACACCTTATCGCTTTTAAATGCATAAGCTATTAACTTACCTGAATTTATATTTTTCGTAATGCAACTCATGAAAAAACCCATAAAATTTTCAGCAAACTGTTGTTTTTTTTTTTGTTATTTTGAAACTGATTTTTTCTCTCTACTCTCTAAACCGTAAGCCTCATTTTATTCATAATTTAGTATAATGCCTTAATTAATTCATAAGTAGTACGTTTTCTATATAAAATAGTGCACAAAAACGCATTTAAGCTTAAAAAATTTGGAAAAAATTGGATAAAAAATATGTTTCAAAATAAACCTAGATTCTTCAAGGTTAATTAAACGATATATGTATCGTTTAGAAGGTCTGTTGCTTTTCTTTCAAAATCCGAAAAGAAACTCAGAATCGGTAATTACGCACTTTTAAGCTTTAAGGTGTTTCGAAAATTTCAAAAACAGATCTCTGTTTTGCTCGGCAACGCCTATCAGAAAAATAGTATCACATGCCAGGTATTTTTTTTGTCGCACTAAACTTCATAGTACCCACCAATTATTGTATGTATTTATATGTATTCTAATTTTTTCTTGTATCGATATATCGTAATATGTGTCTGGCATACAATATGAAATGAATCAAAATTATATATTTTACATTTAGTTTAGAATTAAAATAAATATATTAATGTAAATGTAATTATGCATTTTTGCCTTTTTTATGAAACTCAAATATTTAAATAGTCTTAGCTTTAAAATAAAGAAAAAAAAAACAATATTTAAAAAATGCATTAAAACTATTTTTATGATATTTTTAGTTTTTTCACAAAGTAATAAATCAATTATTTTATAAAAAAAAATACGTTTTGATGTTATTTTACTAATGAAGTGGGTTATGTGTATTTGGTGTCTCTATTTGGAACAAAAATTCCCAAAGAATTTGAAGAAAATCAACGATTTAGAAATCCATTTTCTATAGAAAAACGTCAAATTACTTAATGTGTGTTCGACAATTTTAATTAATTTAGTGTTTCTAGATATTCTACATAAGCTTTAATGCCTAAATTCATGGACCTTAACTACTAAGCGCTTAATCAGAAAGGAAAGCAGCTTATGTTTCTTGTTTCGAACTTAAGGGAATAATACTAAACGGTAGAACAACGGGTGATGCTCAGGGCGAATACAGTTTTTGCGGTGGTGCTGGCAGTTCAGTTACAGACTCTTGTATTTGTTCTCACAGTCTTCTTAAATATGTTGAGGAGTTCACTATAAGTTACAAGCCTTATTCTGATCACATGACTCTTGAACTAAACATACTTTGTCCAGCATATATCAATAATAGAAACTTATTGAATTTCGGTCATCAAAGGGTTCGATGGAATATCAATTCAGTCACCAACTATTGTGGAAATCTAAATCGACTAGGTAGTACCGCTAATTCTGTTAATATTCACAATAGTTCGGTTGACGACATTGTATCGTCTATTAAAAACAAAATTAGAGAAGCTAGCGTATCAACTGGTTCAACTGGAAATGTGCCCGTTTTCGTAAAAATATGTTAAAAGCTCTAAGTGATTGTAGCAGAAGCTACACAAATGTGAACAAATCTAGATATAACTCTGCTAGATTTAAATATCTTAACATTTGTCGAGATAGAAAACTTGAGTTCTATAATGAAAATCTGGATCGCCTTAATTTGGTTAGCTGCAGTAAACAGTGGTGGAAACTCTCTAATAATTTGAAATCGAGAAAACGGAAAACAATAAGTCCCTTAACTGCAGATGATTTTCGTGCACATTTTGGAAATATATTACAGAGTACAAAGATAAAAGAAATTCATTGGTGTATGCCATATTGTACTGGTGCTAATAATAACATAATTTCAAGCCGCATATCTAATTGGGTTGATAAATATTCCACATTGAACGAATATGAACCCAAGTTGGGTTCAGAAAAAGTTATTCAACTGTTGACAACGTCTTCAATCTGACAAATATTGTACACTTAAACAAAATAAATAGTAGAAACACATTCGCATTTTTTGTGAACTTCTTTTCTGCCTTCGATATGATTCCGAGAAATTTGCTATCTTATTTATATAAATTTGCATAAAGGTGATCAGAGCAATTTTTAAGAATACAATTTGGTATACGATCATGACCAGGAACAAATGAATTCTGGAGCGTTTGATAATCCGGTTTCAGCAGAAATAAACGAAAAATTTGTACTCGATGAATTAGATATTTTGTAAGAATATAAGGCTTGATTATCAAATAGTTTATCCAAATATCTTGTAGCAAAAAAATCCGCAAATAAGTTGCTTATAGATATGTATATCATCCTCAGCATAACATGAGCCAAATTTAAAATTGATAGAATAAGCACTTGCTCGACATTTATAATTAATAAAATTATAAAGGGCTTTCGGATTAGTTTTCAATTTAATTTTAATTGGAGATAAATAACTTGTTTGCAGCAATGTAATTAGATCTTATTAAACAGTAATTTTTTAAATCCATTTTTAAAAAGTTTATTCTTTCTATTCTTTATGATAGATAAATAATAATAATAGTTACCCCATGGAGGACCCTTATTCTTGCGCATCCTTATTTTGGGAGCCGCCTCGGAAATGCATTAATGCAAAACAGCATACAGGTTGGAAACGATGAAATCAAGATTATCTTCAGATATAAGAAAATCCCAGTAAACATTTGATAATAATTGTTTAAATTTTGTGTAATTTACACGAGAAAAGCAAAAACCTTGTTGTGTAAATTACCATGTTATCCAATGGAGAGAGATTAGTGGAATGAAAAACATTCAACTGTATTGCGGGATAGGTAATAGGATGTAAGCTCTTAAGGTATATATCCGATGGCATATTAACAAATGCCAGGTCAAATAGCTTACCAGATGCATTAGCGACGTGGTTAATTTGAAAAAGCCCCAACGCAAGCATAGATTGAATAAATTCATTCGATCCTAAAGGAATTAGCTAGCTACGTTCAGTAGTTTTGTTCTACAATATGTTAGGAATATTAAAGACACCGAGATCAATAAACAAGGTTTAGATAAATCAATAACGTATTTAATAGCAGTGATGTGATTGTTGTGTACTTCCACAGGTGAGTTAGAAGGTATATAAGAACATGTAATATATACATGAACAGCATAAATTTTTATTTTATTTTTACGTTAATAAATTCATTATCGTTCCTGGATTGAAAATTAGTGACTTCGGAAGGAAAGGAGTCAAGAACAGCAATAAAAACACCACCACCAGATTTATGTTGTCGATATCTAAAATTTTGATATCTTGGGCATAAAATTTCAAAATTGTAAATGTTCTTTCTATCATTTAACCAGGTATCAGAAAAAGCAATAACGTGATAAAAAAGTCAAATCTGTTGGCGTAAAGCGTGGCCAGTTTAGTATTAAGACCACGTACGTTTTGGTACGCGATATATATCGGGTTTTCAATAAACAAATATAGTTTTTTGGAACAGTATTATCTATCGATGAAAGTCGTACTTAATAATGTACTCTCGAACGAAAGTGTTTACAGGCCAAAATGATGGATTAAGAATTATATCATAAAGATCTAATGAAATGGATTTTAAATGATGTAACATTTATTCGTTAAGAATACGTAAATTTTTTCACATACATCCGGAGTGAAATTTAATTTGGATTTCAAATAGTTATGAATATCATCAGAAGAAGTATCAAATGCAAATCGGGATATAAAAATAGATACCACCACGTGTATAACTTTAAGATGATTAAGATTAAGATTGATTATTTTGTGATAATGTAGATGGCGCAGTAGTGAGTTCTCTTTGTGCAGAATTAGACGGGGAAAGATTGTCATTGAGTAAAGCGTTTTTCTTAATAGAATTTTCAGATATATCAATAAAATCATTCGAAGACATGATATTAGATGCTGTTTGCAAATCTAGAATACAAGAATTGTCATCAGAAATACCTTTTCCTGAGTTACATGAACCAGCATTAGAGTTTGAGTCAACATTTATTTAAGATGGAACAGCTTTATTTGAATTTCTGGCTGACTTTCGACGTTTAGACGATGGTTGATTTAATTAACAAAAAATTTCAAATACTTGTTAGATTTGTGAATTATAGTAGTTTAAAGTTTTATTTGATTCAAGGATGGCAAAACTGATCATATAATACATTCCACTTCATAACAACGGCTTTTTACGCGACCAATACCATGTAAATTTGAATTTCTATTGTTAAAATTCAATTGCGTGAATTTTCGCTGTTTTGCAGGGAAAATATTTCAATTAAATTGTAGACCCGAAAATTTCAAAGGGCTTGAATATCCAGATGGATAATACGTTGCAATTGGGAAATAAATTATCGTGACACTCAATAGGTTTTCGATATGGTAATTTGGTAAATGCATGAAAAGGATGTTAAGATCCTATATACTATTGATCACGTGCGACTTAACAAATACATTCATTAAGACAGTATTTGCAATTTTAAACTCTCATACAGGTAATGACAAAAATTTCTATGGCTTGGATTCGGAGGATGGCACTTTATTAGGCAGTTGGAAGTATCGGGTGGGCCATCTATCGGTTTGAATTCGAACTAGGGGTTATTTCGAATCTGGCAATACTTATGTCATTCTATTCTGTCACAAAATTCAGTATGTTATCTCCACTGAACGAAATGAATCGATTTACGCTTGAGAAATGTTGGGATTTATTGGAAATTTATTTCCAAAACAAAGACAATTGGTCGGAAATTACAAAAATAAAAAAATTAATAAAAAAATAAAATCCAAACGTGATCTTACAGGAGTCAATGTACCCATTACGAGTGACAGTTTGGTTCAGATAATATTTAACATTAACCGTCAGTAAAAGATGTGTGCTATCCTGATGACACGCAGTGTATATACACCCATACCTTCAAAAACGTACATACATAAAACTTTTACCTAGTGTGCTTCGCTATTCCTTTATAAAAAGGTAATACCCAATTGTTCAATCTCCCCTGCTTTTTGGCTGATGTGAACAGATAACGAAGCCTGATCTGTTACAGTTAATACGGTGTGCAGCGCCCACTTTTTCCAATCTCGACCAGCTATTAACTGATACTGTGTATTGTTCAAGAAGTTGTTTAAACCAAATTTAGAATTTTCTACCATTATCGTTCTCAGGATATACAAAAATCAATATTTAGTTTTTATGGGAGATGTCACGCCTATTTATTCAATTTCGTCAGTTTTAAAGTGATGATATGAATTCGCAAGTCGACGTTATAAGAACGTTGTTTTTAATTCTAAAAATGTAAAAATGCATGGGAACATGTATATCGGAAGGGTACATCATAATCAGTCAAAAAATCGATTTTGAATTTATGTAACTTAGGGCTTTTTGAATTTCATATGACGATGTGTAGATGGAAGGAATTGTTTTTGAATCGAAAACACAATCAAATATTGTAGCTAAAGAAACAGTTTCTTGAGTACGTTTTGTGATTTACTAAGAAATCAACCCGAAATGGTTATCCTCTGTGGAAAGAGGAGATTGTTTTAAAATAGAATTATCAGGAATAAATCATTTTATATCCTTTCGTTTATTTCGTTAAAGTATTGATATACATAACAGTAAATCGTATGCAACATTGCTACGATTTTGTAAGGAACCAATAGAATTGGAGACTCTAGAGTCATAATAAAACCATTCACTTTTTTCACGTAGATCGCGCAGAGCTAAGATAGACTTTGAAATACCATCCTACTACAAGGAAGGCCAGATGGAGTAATGTTTTTCATACTGTGCTATAAAAGACCAAAAGGCAGAAATGTTTTTTTCTTTAACAAATGTGATGTGATGAATATTAAAAAAAAAATCAAGTTATTTCTCAGAGTTATGAGGTTAAATATTTGGGAGTACATCTTATTTGCCGGCTAACAGGGAAAAGTCACATAGATGCTAAGTTGACGTATATGAAATTGTAAGCTTCTTGGTGGTACGAAGGACAGTTATGGGACACTGCCTCAACTTCCAAAATTGAACGTAATCAAGGGCGACAAAATAAAATATTGCGACTGATAACAAATGCTCCATGGTTTATAAGAAATTCGAACATTCATAAATATCTGAACGTGCCAATGGTTAGAGAAGAAATAGCGAAGTACACTGCTCGCCACTTGAATAGCACACCTTCTGTAGTTTAAAAAGTCGTTTTATATCTTAAAAATTATAACCGCGGTAAAACTATTGTCATATGAGGTCTTTGGAGAATAAAATTATTACCAAAATATATACCGTTATAAAATTTTTTGATATTTTGTTTTAAAAAGAATATATCGTTAAAACGTAGTAATCACTCAGTATTTGTGCACGACTCATCATTTACATATCGTCATATAAAATCCAAAAAGTCTAAGTTACAAAAAATTCGAAATTCGAATATTGATTGATTATGATACACCATTTCAAAATACATGTTCTCACGAGTTTTTACACTGCTACAACTGAAAACAGCGTTCTTATCAACGATATTCTAAGCTTAAATGTTTTATTTTACACTTTGTAAAGTTTTTTGCTTCGCCTATAAAATATTTGTAATGTAACTTAGGGCTTTTTGGATTTCACATGACTATATGTGCGTTAACAAGTTCGTTAAATAGGACTGTTTTTTTTTTATTGAAAATGAGGCGAAAAAGGGAAAACTAATGCTTACAAGAATATGGGCTATTTAATCGCGTTGAATTAAGTTCCGGGCAAGTTTTATGGCTTGAATAAGCTTTGGATACTTGAGTATTGTTTCTTACTCTTATTAACTCTTTTGGATAATCGTTACCATGCATTTTCGATTATGTTAAATTAAAGAAATATGACAACAATTTAAAATTCCAATATTTTGGTTCTCTGTATAACGTTTCAATCCGGATTGTGCTGATAGGTGAGTTAGCCTCTAAGGGGTCCAAAGGAATTTTTCAACGTCGAGAAAGCTGTTTTTAGTTACTCAATGTGGGATATAACTTTTATCGTCGCACATTGGGGTATTTTTGAACCGAAAATGGGAATTAATTAAAAAAAAAAATTCAGAAAACAGTAAAAATTTTTATATCATGTTAAAGTAGATAACATGTGATATAGAATGTCATAGGCATAAAAATATTTTTGATATTATTTTCCGTTATGCTGCTACGTTCATCCAAAGTAAGAGTTTTTTTTGTGTTATTTTAAATAAAAGCAAAAACACATATTTTTTACTTTCAAAGTGGAATTTCTATAGTTTTTCTAAAGATAATGTAAAAAGTTGTAATGGAATCATTAACTTCAGGCTAATGAGATTACTTTTGCGTTTTTATTTTTATGTTTAGACAATGTACACCTTTTTATGTTGTTTGAAATCGAGGCTAAAAACCAGCTATTTTTGGGAAATATGTGGACTTAAAGTAGTGAGTTAAGCAAAGTTAAGCGCAGTTTTTTATTTTTTCTCAAAATACAAAACATTCCTTCAATAACTGGTGAAAAAGAATCTTGCTCATATTTGCTCCTTTTGACAACAAATTCATTTATGTTTATAGATACATGAAATGCATATGCATTAAAACTACTTGCTGTTAATTATAGCAGAGTATTTTTATGAATCACGTATGCATTTGGGGCTTTTTCTAAAAACCTATACTATTATTTTAGCTCAGTAAAAACCCGACCTATCAATCCTTCATGGATGGATTCGATTCTTCGAATGGCTTCTTCATAGCGATAGTTCTGAAGATGAACAGAAATTGCTTCAACTAACAAAGCCTGCATCCAAAGTGAAGACATCAAATGGTTTTGATTATTAATCAGCCAAAATTCGGATTTGGAAATTCCAATAACGGCAAGAAGGCATTTCTTCCATATAAAAAAAAACAGACATTTCAGCGCAAATAACAAATCTTGACTTCAATTTAATAAAGCGAATGCACGTAATAATGGTAACAGTTTCAAGTGGTTTTCAAATAAATGTTGATTGTGAAAATGTATCCTTGGTATAATATGTCTCCAACATAATAAATCATGCCTTAAATCATGCAGGCTTATCGAGAAAAATAAAAGTATTGGGAAAATAAAAATAAGAAGAAAACTAAAAACTTCCACTAAAGTATGCATAAAAACTATTTATTTATACATTTCGAACTAAAATAGATCGCAAATCCATTGAATTTAGTACTCGAGAAAGGCTTCCCGAATTGATTCCCACTTTAAGCATGGATACCCCACTGCGCGTCGTGTTTAAATAATGAATGTCATAAATGCCGTAAAATGAATTTGCCCTCCATACCATAACAGCCCCCGCCTACCTATGTAGGCGACCCATATAGTGCAGACTCTTCCGAAGATCATAAAAGTAATAGCTATAATCATCAGGCCCTCCCAAATTGATGTTTTCGCTCATCTGAACAAACCCTAAAATGCCATTCAGTAATTTAAGTGCAACAAAAATTGTACATTTTTTTGCGAGATATATAAGGGGTGCTTTTTCCTTAGTTTTATTCTCATTATATCCTCGCCTTATGGTAGTTAAGCCTGCTTTCACTTTTGTTTTTTGTGTTATTTTCGCTATTGAGAACCCTGTGAATTAAAAGTTTCTCTTAAGAACTGTTTCTAGTCTGTATTAGAAAACACACTATGTGAATGGCCATTCATGTATTTTTAATATGTGGACCCATTAAACAAGAATGATGTTACTTTCTGACTTCTTTAAATATTTTTGCATATCTTAACAATAGATAGACCATTACACTTGTAATCAATCGTTAATTTTTTAATTTTCAGCCTTCGCCAATGCTTTTGTCACGTCTCATTTTCAATTATAGTATTTTTGTAGAAACATTATCTCATTAAAGGCCATGACTGTATAATAGTCAGTCGTGCGATTATGACAAATAAAAATCTGGTAAATTTCTGTCCTACATAAGGAAATCGAAACAAAATGTGCAATTGGATGCCACTGTCATACAAAAAAGATACAAAACATATACTTCACCAAAAGCAACTCTAATCGCACAGAAAATACTATTTTTTGAAAATCATCAAATCAGGCTCCCTTGAAAAAAAATCTGTCACACAAATGCACTTTTGTCCACACCATCAGACATTCGTGGCCTTAAGCTAACTTGTAAACCTTAGTTCCAATTCACACACATCAAGTTTACCTCGACAATTTTGCTTAGATTTTCTTTTGATTTTGAGTTTATTGTTTGCGTTTTAATCTATTGTCCTCCTTGTCAAGTATGTCCCCAGTGAGTGAAAAAGCTAAAGGTGCATTTGAATCCACCAGCACGTTCAATCTTAAATGATTGACAGATACGAAGAAGAATGAAAATAATGTCAAATTTATCCCATGATTCTAAATATTTCGTCCCGCGCTGGCTAGATTAAATTAGTATAATTTCAGTTTCATGATCTGAATACAAATTGTTATTTCACGTTACATGAAGGTCCAATTTAATAAAATGTGGACAAGAAAAAAGAAATAGGGGATGGAATGACACTTTGAAGTTCGCCTACATTTAATCAGAACTTGTTGAATGAGATTTTATCAATAACTTGCATAGTGCAATCCCTGAGAATGCTCTATAGGAATCGAAAAACTAACTAACGATAAGAGTCTAGTGTAGCAACTTGTAGTAGCAAATGAATTATAAGCTATAAAAAATTTTTGTAGACTTCTGAAATTTTAATTTCAGACAAATAGTATGTTTTGCTTAAATGTCAGTTACAACTAATTAGACCTTAAAGCGCAATAAATGTAGTTGGTTATAATAAGAATTTTATTAATAAAAAATGCAGTATTTATCGATGATATCTGAATTAGTGTTACCCGGACGTTAAACAATTTGCCATAATTTGGCTAAGCAGGCAAAAGACAAACTGTTATAAGATATTTAATATTTCTTATGGATAAGATAGATCTATTTGTATTTTTATATGAACATATAATATATTCTATTTTAAACACCCACGTATAAATAATGAAAAATAAATTTTCAAAAATATATTTTGTATATATCGAATTTCTACAAAATAAACAAAGTTTTTCACATTTTGTATATGAATGGGCGCAAATATTTTTAAAAATGATGGAAAAAATTGCATATTTTTTAATGTTAATACTTGTTGTAATATTACTATGAAAGACACTGATTTGGCCTATATTTTGAATAAAAAATAATCATATTTAGAGCAATTGAAGCGATAAGTTTAAGTATAAACAGACTGGTAGTAGGAAACTGTAAATATAAAAATATTTCGAGTGTTAAAAAATATTTCAAAAACCAAAATATTTTGTGAATAAAAAAAAATTTGGAATATATTTTTTAATAAAAAAAAGCTTAGATACATACCATTTAAATCAGAGGCATCTATTTATAATTTAAGAAAACATATGTGTGTATGCGTGTATGCTGAGAACAAAAAGTGAAAGAGTAAAAGATTAAAATTAAAAAAGAGAGATGCCTCATTTCTAAATGAAAGGAAGGAAAAAAACTTAAAAGAAATTGGAAAACTATAGACCCATATACATATATACATATATGTATACAATCATAAATGTATATGTATTAGTGTAGGTATAATAGGCGTATTCATAATAATAATACTTATAGATCTCATATATGTACATCTAAATAATTATATGAAATCGGTGTTATTATATATACATATATACACGATTTGTGTTAATGTATGGCTACTAAGTCAGTGAATATGGGAAAATGAGTAGGTGCGGTAAATGGGAAATTTTTTATACATCGTCCCATCGACACGGGACATTGTTCAATGTGAGTTTCGAGAGCAAGTTGTTTTTATAGGGGGAAATTTTTTTTTTTTTATTTCTAGAGATTTTGAATGAATTAAGGAAATTATATTTTTTTGATTTTAAATTTTCTTAAATTTGTGTTACACACATTGAAAATTGTTGTTTTTCGTTTTAGTATACACGAAAAGCAATTTTTTTTAGCGTTAGGGGCTTTGTGTAGCTAAAAATTTGGTCTGCATCAGTGTTCTCGGGGTTTTGACAGCGTATAGTGTGTGTTGGAACGCTAAGGTTAGTCGCCGTTCTAGCAATTAGAAAAAAAGGATAACCTCAAATAAAATTATTTTAATAATTTTGAAAAAAGAAAAAATTTTAAAAAAATTAAAAAAAATTTTTAATACTAAAAATAATTTGAGTAAAAAATAAAAATATTTTATTAAAAAACAAATTAAAAAAGTAATATAAGTGTGCATATATGTGTGCGTGTGGTTAAAAAAACAGTATTTAAAAAAAATACAATTTTTTAAAAAATTAAAAATTAATAATGACATAATATCGAAAAAAAATTAAATTAAATAAATCATTTAATAATAAAATCATATATATTATAAAGAAATAATATATCAAAATATATGTATACGATATACATACTAATGTAAAAATTTTGATAACTGAGAGTGTTAAAAATTTTTAGAAATACTTTTAAAATCTATATAGAAAGAAAAAAAAATGTTTTTGAATTTTTACAAATAAGGCATTTTGAAATCGAATCGCTCAAGTTTATGTGTGTATACATACATATGTATATGAGCAAAATACGCTACGAATGTTTTTGTTAATATTTGTATGTATGTGTATTATACATACATACATACATACATACACAATTTTATATTTACTTATACATATACATACATACATAAACACACATACACATACTCATATACACGGATATTATACAAGACTACTCACACATATAAGCACATTTATGTATTTGTACAAAATGAAAAAAGTTTAAAAAATAAATATAAAAAATTTGAGAAAAATATTCGGAAGAAAGTCTTTATAAATTGGACTAAAGACAATTTTAGATAAAAGGTGTAGAAAATTTTGATTTTGTATAATAAAAAATTAAAAAAATTATGAAAGAAGCTTTTTTAATCAAAAGCTTTATAGTCAGATATATACTGTATTATAGACAGCCTTGAGTTTTACGCCCACCCACCTATTTATATTCTTATAGACTTTATATATTAGTCGAATAAAAGAAACAAGTTTTTCTTAAACTGAAATCAAATTTTTAATTTTTTTAATTTTTTTTTTTTAATAAAATTATAAAAAATCAAAAAATATTAAAAAAAAAATAATTTTTAAAAACGAAAATTTTGCGAAATTATATTTTAAATTTCATGACTTTAAACCGCCAAATTGATCTTTTGATTACAATTATTTAAATAAATTTGAATTTTAATTAGCCGTGAGATTAAAACTAATTGAGAAACTAATTGCCTTGAATTAGAGCTAACATCTAAAATTTTACCTAACAAGACAATGAAAACTTTATACATGCTTTACAACCATAGCGAAAGCTAATTAACGAAAAAGCATAAGCTATATGATTCCATGATAATTTTCAAAACTTTATTTGTCATATCCGTAATTTTACTTAAGCCGACCTAAGAAGCGGTTATGATTTTTTAGAAAATTATTTTTGTTTAATAACAATAAATAACTTTGAACTATTAGCGCAAAATATAAAACTAACAAAATAGTTGTCTTCTTCTTTGATGCCTATATTACAACCTTATCTTTTGTCTTTTGCATAAAATTCCAAGCGCTTCGATCGTGTGCGCTCGCTGTTCGTTCAATTTCTCACAGCAAGTTTTAAAAGATCGTCTTCAACCTGATATTTCCATTAAAACTTTGGCCGTCCTTTTCTGCGACTTCCCTCGGGTATAAACTCGAAAGCTCTTTTCGCCGGAGTATTTTCATTCATTCGCACGACATGTTCAATCCAACGAAAACATTTTATTTTGATGCGTATATCGACGTCGATGTCAGCATAAAGGTCATATAGTTCGTTATTCATTGGATGTCTATACTTGCTAGAAGACTTCAAGAACAGCTTCTTCTGCTTACACAAGTACCTATGCTTCTGGGCTATATAAAAACACGGACAGTGTCAACAACTTGTACTGTGTTTTTTTCGTTTGTTGATAGGGAGAGCTTTGTTCCTAAACTTCTGGCTGATACCGAAACAACATCTATTAGCAAATATTATTCTTCGTCTTATTTCCAAACTGATATTGATAGTTTTATTTATGGCTTTTCCGAGGTAGTTAAATTCTTCCACTTTTTCAAAGTTGTAGTTACCAACGTTCACATTTTGACCCAGTCCTATGGAATCTCTCTTCGTTGAAACCACCAATTTGGTTTTATCATTTTCACGGACTATATTTTAATATTTGTAAAAACGGCAATTACATCTCGCAACGTCCTAGCAATGATACCAATATGCGAGTTGCAAGATTTTTTCCAATAAAATATTGAAAGATCATACGATCTATTACCAACGTTGCCACAATTTCGAATTTTTTGTAACCAAATTTCAATAAAGAAGTAACTAAAAAATAACCATAATTTTAAATCATAATTTTAATACAAAGAACATTAAAACATCATTTTGTATATAGAATTTATAGCAGTACTAACAGTACAACGGCCTGCCAAATGTTCAAAGATCAGTTGAAACTATTTAGAAAATAGTTTCAGCCGCCTTAAAATCCAGACGTTGCCCGTCTTACCAATTTGTTCGATCGGAGTACCTTTCACTTTAGAAGAGAGTATAAGAAATTGGCTCGATTAGTTCTTGGCTTCAAAAAATTTGCAGTCTTTGACACGATATCTATATGTTACCATAAGGATGGGAAAAGTCATAGCATACTCACAACAAAAGGCCAAAGGCCCGACCCTCTGACTGGCCAATTTGATTTGTATTACAAGTAATAGTTTTGAATAAATTATTTATTAATTCCTATAACATTTCACGAAGAAACAAGGTGACTTCACTCAGTCAATGAGCTGTACCCGATTCTATTTTTAGACTCATTGAAAGGGACCTACAGTTTAATGCCGACTCCCAACGACAAATGCATTAGAGAAATTTTCAATAGCAGTAATACTCATAAGCTAATGTTATGAGGTGATACCGCTCTTTAAAAAACTTTTTCTTCTATTCAGATGGTCTGGCCTTCTAATTTTACTTGAAAAAGTATAGATAATGATAATTTTTGGTTATAACCATCCAAAACTCTTACATAGACGGAATTGAAAATATGTTTATATATTTTAAAATATTATAATTTAATTAAAATTTCCCTAAATTGAAATATATATATATATATATATATATATATATATATATATATATATATATATATATATAAATATGTTTGAATATTACTTTCAATTGAAAAATGTATAAAAATCTTGTAATTAAAAAACCCATCGTTTTTATCTGAACTATCGGGTTATTTTTAAAAGAATATTGACAAAAGACAGTATCTAATACAATATTAATATTCAATTATATGTTTAGAATGCTCATTTATATAAATATCCAAAATCAAAAATAAAAATTTGATTTATTAACGAACAAACATAGATTTTATCTATTAAATTTCATATTAATACTGAAACAACACAAATTAAAAGAAAAAACATATTAACCCCCTCAAAATGGTCTTAATTTTAGAACAAACAAATATGGAAAATGTAGAAGCAAAAACAACACATCAACCATTTGTAAAATTGAAAATTTCAAATTCCAAAATAAATATTTTTGCATCATTTCTAGTACATATAAAAATAATTATTTTTAAACTTGAACAAAAAGCTTTTTTAATAAAGCTTATTATGGGTGTATATATAGATAATATATGTATGTATTTATCCCAATATATAGAGAAAGAATTTGCGTGGTAAAAAAATTTTTTAAATGTCAGACATCGTTGGAAAAATAAAAATAACAAGCAGAACAAAGCTTAACATAATAAATTTAATGTTTTGTTAAGTGTATTAAATACACTACAAAGAAAAACAATTAGGGAAATAATAAACGCCACATCGTAATCTAATAGTAGCAAACTCCCAATTCAAGCTAAACGTTAATTAAACCTGTTAGTAATGGCTGCAAATAATAATAATTTTAAGCTATTCATGATCAAAACATGAGATCTGATTTTAGTCGAACGCAACAAATTAATATTTATAAGAAGCGTTAAAAGTGTAACTTCTTATACAATTTTAGCAACAGGGTATATGATCTCAATATTGATCCTTTACAATCATACGCAAGCTTTGTTTAGACTGTTGTCAGATCTAACTATATTGTCAGAAAAATGTACAGAAAATGTTTTACAACTTTGTGAACTTGCAATTTTTGTCTTTCGACATTGTCAGATGTCCGAATTTTTAATATCTGACAAGGACATCATTGTAAGAAGAAACATATGTTCAATAGATTTCCAGATTTTCTAGCAATTGTCTTGCAACCGTGTGGTGGCAATTTTTCATTGTATGGTCTTTGTCAGCAAATTGCTAGATCAGACAATTGTCTGAACAGAGTTTTAGTTTGATAATAGATAAATGACATATGAATATTAATTTGCTACAAACGATGATAAATAAATAAATATAAAAAATGGAACATTTTCAACTTAAATCAATATGTACAACAATTCAAAATCGATTGCAAAACATGTATATCTCAAATATTACTTTTGTAATTTGTAAACTTTCGTTAATAGTTTTGAATTTTTCTTTTTCTTTACAGTGTTATATCTTCTTTAAAATAAATTTTCCTTCCCGTTTAGTAGTTTAACTAAAAAAACAAAAACACAAACATGGATGCCATCAAGAAGAAGATGCAAGCGATGAAGCTTGAAAAGGATAATGCCATTGATAAGGCTGATACCTGTGAAAATCAAGCTAAAGACGCTAATGCTCGTGCCGATAAATTGAATGAAGAAGTACGCGATTTGGAAAAGAAATTGGTACAAGTTGAAGCCGATTTGGTTTCATCCAAGGAACAATTGGAGAAGGCTAATCAAGAATTGGAAGAAAAGGAAAAATTGTTGACCGCCACCGAATCCGAAGTAGCCACTTTGAATCGTAAGGTGCAACAAATTGAAGAAGATTTGGAAAAATCTGAAGAACGCTCAACCAGTGCTCAACAAAAGTTGTTGGAAGCTACACAAGCTGCTGATGAAAACAACCGGTAAGGCAGATTGCTTTTATTATCATCGAAAATAAATTTATGTACTTTTTTATATTTTATTATTTAGTATGTGCAAAGTATTGGAAAACCGTTCTCAACAAGATGAAGAACGTATGGATCAATTGACCAATCAATTGAAGGAAGCCCGTATGTTGGCTGAAGATGCCGATACCAAATCTGATGAAGTATCACGTAAGTTGGCCTTCGTTGAAGATGAATTGGAAGTTGCGGAAGATCGTGTCAGGTCCGGTGAAGCCAAGATCATGGAACTTGAAGAAGAATTGAAGGTAATTTATGTTCAATTTAAATTAAAACATATTATAAAGGGTTCTACAATAAGACCTGGGAAAGGTTTGATTTCTTTAACGTTCGAATAATTTGGGTGACATTCGTCATATCTGATGCTAACTATTCCATTACTCTACTAATGTGGTATAGTTATATGCATTTAATCAGACGCTTTTTGAAGGGTTCTAGTAGTTTTTACACATAACATATGTTATCTAGCTAGTCTAGGGGAAACTATAGTATTTCCAGAAGACATTTATTCAAGGCCTTAAATTGAATAACTTGTGGTGAACAAAAAAAGGTGAACCAAAGATCCTTGGATCGTGGTGCTTATTGCGTGTTCAATCTATCAATCCTGCTGGCCTGTCTATTCCCATAGATTCTGAAATTTAAAAAGCTCTACTTTGCCTGTTAACACATTAGGAAATCTTAATTCGTTACTGGTGGCTAACGCCAAACACTTTTAAAGACTTCGAATCTAACATTAAATCAATAAGCTGCACCCGATCATATTTTTAGAATCATTAAAAAAAGGGATCTACAGTTTAAGACTGGCTCCGAATAAGAGATGCATTAGTTAGAGAAGTTTTTCATTGTGTAATACTTATAATCAGAAGCTAGCTTATGTTATGAAGCAATGCCGCTTTTGAAAATTGCCAGATGATCTGATATCCTACTAAGCCAATGACCTCTTGGTGGGTAGGAGCTGTACAATTATACAAATATTTAGGTGAAAAGTCTAAAATTGTACCATTCACTTGATCACTGTATGCCAATAATCGAAGTTTAAATAACAACGTTGCTGTTTAATCACACCTTCTTTCCTTATTGATTTTATCCTGTATTGTAACATCGACTATGCTTAATTGAAAAACATTTCTATAACCCAATTCTATTATTAATTTTTTTCCAAAGGTCGTCGGTAACTCTTTGAAATCTTTGGAAGTATCCGAAGAAAAGGCCAACCAACGTGTTGAAGAATTCAAACGTGAAATGAAGACTTTGACCGTTAAATTGAAGGAAGCTGAACAACGTGCCGAACATGCTGAGAAGCATGTCAAGCGCCTCCAAAAGGAAGTCGACAGGCTAGAAGGTATGTTAAGATACTCACAATACGTACTATATTTTTATTTAAACGAAACAGAGATTTTCGCTTTCTATACAACTAACCATAAAGTGAAGGAAAAAAACTTGAAATTTTGATTTTTCTTTTTTTTGTATATATAATGAAGATATTTGTTTTTAATAATTCTTTTTTACTATTATTACTATTATTTTAAAAATTTATGCTAAAAAGCTTTAATTTTAACTGATTTAACCAAAAACAAACATATAAAAATGCTTTTTGCAGACCGTCTCTTCCATGAAAAAGAAAAATACAAAGCAATCTGCGATGATTTGGACTCCACCTTCGCCGAACTTACCGGATATTAAAAAAAAACAACATACACTTTCAAAACAATTTACAAAACTACACTTTACAATTCAAAACTTCTCTATATATAAAAAATGTATACTTCAAATCAAACAAAGACACTCGAAAGTATTTTACAAAGAAAACAAAAAAGACTTCACACATCCTACACATCCCTTTGGTTTCTATTTCTTAAACTAAATTATTAACAAACTTTTTTTAAAACCCTGTAAATACTTTTATTGAATTTTTTTTAAACTTACATTTTACAAATTCAAAACATACCTCCCTCAGGCCCGCCACCTATACATACACACATACATACATACTCAAAACAATTTCTTGCTTTTATACAATATATGCAATATTTTTCTCTATGTGTATATATTTATACAAAAATACACTGCAAAATTCAAACAAAACAAGCGACAATGTAAAATGTATGTCAAATAAAAACCAACCAACCACCTCTGACCTGCCTTCTTCTACTGCGCGAGTTTCTTGTAAATTTAGAACAAATAAAGCCAACCCAACCATATGTAATATTGAGGTGATTGAAATCGAAATCTTTCGCCAAAGAAAATTAAAAAAAAAATTATAAACAATTTGTTGTAAGAATTTATATAATTTATTGTTTTTATTACAATAGATACTTTTATATATTTAGTTTTGAGTTGAATATTATTATTCTTGTTTGATGTGGCATGTGATATTGATTCCAAACAGAAAAAAACACCCTTTATATTGGTCACACACCATGAGCACCACACGTTAATTTTTTTTACTGATTTTTATTGTATAATTTTTTAATCATTTATAAAAATATTTTTTTTTTTTAATTATTTAATTTATTTTGACCAGATAACTTACATATGTTGTCGGTAAACAACAACTACAATGAGATAATTATTTGCTTATTTTATTAAAATTAATATTGTCAAATAAAATTTAAGTTCAGTACTTGACTATAAAGAAACAAGTTTAGCCGGAATATTAAAGAATTTTCATAAAATAACGACGTTACATTTTTCCCGTTCACTGATTAACCAGCCAGTATGTCACTTTGAAAATTTAACTGCCATTAAATTTTTCAAATAATTTAAATCACTTTTCATATAAATTTTTTAGTTTCTGATCTTACAGAAACTGTTAGTAAAAAAATGTAAAATTATAATTGCATTTTTAGAAACTTCGAGAGTATTGAATAACAAAATTTTTAGAATTTTCCAATAATTTTTAAAATTGTTTTTTATAATTACAAAATTGTAAAAAATATTTTAAAAGTTTTTTATTCTGCCAACTCAACTTTAGGCGGAAGGGATATATTTTTGCTGTCTTTATGTCTCTCCGTCTATATTATCATAATATAGGTAGCAATTACAAAGTTAATTTAATACACTCCACTGTTTTAAGCTAATTTACTTATAAGCCTCTATTCGGAATATGGCTCTTAATAACATGACTGACACATTAGAGATTTTGTAAATATTGGCTAATAAACAAAACAACGAAAAGTAGCCCATATTTTCTAGGATAGCTTAACCTCTTACATTATGCCTATAAACCAGGCCAAATTAAGATCAAATTTGTTTCAAAGAATACCACACAATTTGTAATAGCTTGTTTTTCAAAATTCACGCTTTCAGTTTAAAATGAAAACAGCTGTGAAATCCGAACTTAATTTAATGAACCATTTATTCAATAAAGTTATTTCATAGGCATCAAACATTCCATCTTTGATAACAACAACCCTGCAGAAAATGCCAATAGTGAAATATTAGTGCTTTGCTAGTTACATTGTCAGTAGTACTACTGATCAGGTATACCACAGCCAATGTAATCATCTATTGGCATTTAACATTAGCTTGTCATTGAAAATCTACCAGTAGAATTCAGTACTATTGACGAGATAGTTCTTTTGCGATCATATGAAGACATAAGAACCAAGCATTTACTAGTCCATTTTAGCCATCCTATTGACGCGTTCGTTGACAATGTCACCAGAAATATAGTAGAACTGTTGCCTCTCACGTATCTTTCTTTACTTGCTCATAAAAGCCAAGTTGTCGACATTTTAACTAGTGCGTTGCTAGAAAAAGTGTATTAACATAGAGACATATGGTTCTAGGGTTACTACAGGGAAAAGATCCATAATTAATATTTGATGCGAATTATCTAAAAAACTATCTATAAAACTTTTAATAGAAGTTTGGCTGTAATTTTAAAAAGGAAAATTAATAAAAATAAATATAGAATTAGAAAATATAAATCTATCATTAAATACATCATAACTCTAGATTTATTGCTCGATATTTCGTTTTTAGTAATTATTTATTTATATAAGCAAAAATTGATTTGGCATAATGTTGCATTCTGGTGGAAACTCCAATATTGATGGCGTTCATTCAATATTGAATGAAATGATAGCTTTTTAAAGTTTTAAAAAAAGATTAAATTATTGTTACTTTAAGTAACATTTAAACTTTTTATACTTAACAAAATGATTTTAAATGAGCAAAATCAGCATCTGACAGTTCACTATGTGATCTTGTCAAAAACATCTAGTTTGTTAAATAATTTTTTAATATTTAAATTTTTAATCTATGGAAATTAAAAAATTTTATACAACTTTAGTTATTCGGGTTCCTTTCGTTAAAATAGTCTCAAATTTAAAAGTTTGGAGTCGATTTTACAGAAAGTTAATAAAAAACGCCACATTTTGTTGTAAACATTAGTAATCACCTTAAATTTTTTTTAAATTAGATTGACTTTGTTAAATAAAATTAGCAAAATGACATACTGGTTGTCAAAATATTAAAATTAAAGAAAGCAATACCAAAAAAACAATGCTAAAAAGAAGACTTTTTAACTACCAACACGAGCTCTGGCTCGACATAATGCTTTACCATAAATACTTGATCCCCTACAAGTGAACCCCAACAAATATGTTCTAATTATTGTTTACGTAATGATTTTACTCGTATATGTATGAGGCACATATATACATAATCAAACCAGAGTAAATGTTACCTAAAGTATATGTTTGTGTTTTTCTCTCTAGTTTTTTTGTGTGTGTAACGTTCAAATATGCACTGAAAGAAATTTTTGTTTTAATTTTTGCACTAATTTCAATTATTTATATTTTATATATATATATATATATTTTTACCACTAACCAAAGTATATGAAAATATAAGCAATTATTGTTTAAGCACCACTACACTATGATGATTATTTCTTTTAAATGTTTTTTGTCTATTTGTTTAAAATTGAAAAACAAAGAAATAAGTTATTAATGGATTTTTATTTTACAATATTTATAGACGAATTGGGCATCAACAAGGACAGATACAAGTCTTTGGCCGACGAAATGGACTCCACATTCGCCGAATTGGCTGGTTATTAAAATCTGTTCTGGTCTCTTTTATTAATTTGAATATGTTTTCCATCTTGTAAAAAAAATTAACGAAAAAAAAAATAAATTAAAAAAATATAAATTAAAACTTTTATATTAAAGAACAAAAACAAGAACAACACCATCATCTTCATAAGATACCATCATATTACCACTACTACCACCTCTACTACTACATGATGCTTACAGGATTTGACACGCATACACTTATGTATAAATGAGGAAGGAGACCAACGAATTCTTTAAAGGCCACTCCTTTAAAGAGTATCATGTGTGTGTCTGTGTTCCTGCTCAAAATAAAAATGTAAATTAAAGTAGAAGAAAATTGCCAAAAATATCGATGAAAAAATAAATTTATATATTTTTTTGAAACTCATAATTTATACTCGTACATATTTAAATACAATTTTTAATTTTAATTTCATCTTTTTTAATTAAAAAGAAAAAAAAAAACAAAACAAAAACACCATAATGCTATTTATTTTCCAAAAAAAGCTAATTATAAAATTTTATTTAATTATTTATTTATATTTAAAAAAAAGATAAACCAAAAAGAAATGTATATTTTTATGTAATATATCAAAACACAAGGATTTTAGAAAGCAACCAGACAGCTAGGAAGAGAGTTAAGTATGACAAAAAATGTGAAGTGGAAAGAGAGCGGGAGAGAGATAAAAAAGAGTTTTGAATAAAAACTCCGTTTTAAAAAAGAAAAAATATACATAATTATCCTCTAACAATGGAAAAAGCTACACGAAATAAATAAATATATAATTTAAGTATAATTAAAATAATTTAAAGGTTGAGTATATTAAAGTTAAGTTTCTGTTGATGTGAAGCCTCCGTCGTATTAGAATTATTAATGACTAGCTAAGTCCCAGAGTGCCTCGCTACTCCTATATTGATTATTATCTTAACTGCTAGTTATCTTAGTTATGATTTTTTAGCCTTTTTCCCCAATTTATTCCCCTCTGGTTCAAATCCAAACATTTAAGATACTCTATACAGTCTTCAACTAAATACACATTAATTTTTAAATAGTATTTGCATACAGATAGCTTTTACCCGGTGTGCTTGATGATTTGCATTAACTATGAAGTCATTCAGACCAAAATCAGAAGCTTTTGCTTTAATCATTCTCCAGATTTACAGAGACCAATATTTATTTTGTATGGGAAGTTCCATGCGTACTTGTCCTCTCCGCCCACTTTTTACTGAAGATTTGTATTGACTATGAATTTATTCAGACCAAATACTGAAACTTTAGCTTTAACCGTTCTCAAGATGTACTAAAATCAATAATTACTCTGTAAGCGAGGGACCACGCTCACTTGCCCCTTCCGCCTACTTTTTGACATATGATTTGTATTGACTATGAAGTCAATCAGACTAAATTTTGAAACTTTAGTTAACCGTTCTTAAGATGTACTAAAATCAGTATTTACTTTATATGGGAGGTTTCACGCCCACTTACCCAATTCTACCTTCTTTTTGACTGATGATTTGTATCGACTATGAAGCTATTCAGAAGATACTAAAATCAATATTTACTTTGTATAGGAGGTACCACGCCCAATTGTCCAATTCCACCCACTTTTTGACTGATGATTTGTATTGACTATTAATACATTTGAACCAAATGTAGATTCTTAGTGTTATAATTTTAAAGATAAAGACAATTAAATTATTACTTTGTATAGTGGATATCAATTAAAGCCTGCCTCTTTAGATTTCCTTTTAATTCCAGTTAAACTTGCTATTCAATATTAATCCAAGATATTTGGTACTGTTCGACAATAGTAAGGATACTCATATTACAGCCTTTAACATATATAAACATCACACTCATAAATAATATACTTATCTCAAAACCCCAAAATTTTGAAGTTTGTTATTGAAGAGAAAGTGTGTGTGTTTATCTGAAAAATAAATTTGAACTTATACCGAAGTTAATTATTGAAGTATTGTGTGTGTATTCAATTCAATCATTCCTATCTTAAAGCATAGATTTTCCAAACTTTAAACAGCGATATTTTGGTATGATGAGATTATTATTGCACTTAAGTTACAATATGTTCTTTTAAAGGTTTAACATACGTTTTCTGGAACTTCGGGTTGCCGTATGATTAGATGCAATAATAACTTTTTTGTATCGCCCAAGCAGCATCTCAGACATGCAAAATCGTGTTTTGAAGTCTCTCGGTTTCAACACTTGTGTTAGCCAATGAATAAATCCTGTTATTTGCAATTGTTACACAATTGGTACCTCTAGAAAGATGTATTTCTGATTGTCATCTTCCAATAACTCATAAATTACAAAAGCAGCAACTAACCCACGCGCCTTAGTGCTTGCCAATATATGTCAGCGTAGTTAATATTGATATAAAACTTCTTTATAGTATATCGACTATTATTCAATTCCGATATTAATATAAGATGTAAAGGATCCGCCAAATAAATTTTTTTGCTAAAAAATGCTATAAAAAAAAACTACTGAGTATTTTCTCAAATTCTTTTTTATTTGAAAGTACAATCATTCCGGTTATTAATGGAAAATAATTTCATTCAAATGGATGCCTCGGCTGGCCATGCTGTAGCCTACACGATCGGTCCAATTTTTAAGCACATTATCGATTGTGTGCAGCTGTATTTCACCAATGGCTTCACGAATATTGTCCTTTAAAGCGTCAATTGTCTCTGGCTTGTTGGCGTAACACTTAACTTTGACGGCACCCCACAAATAATAGTCCAACGGTGTCAAATCGCAACTCCGAGGTGGCCAAACGACATCAGCTCTGCGGCTGATAATGCGATCTTCAAAAACAGGGCGCAAAACATCGAGTGTACCTTCGACTGTGTGGTACGTAGCGCCGTCCTGTTGAAACCAAATGTTGCTAATATCCTCCTCCTTCAATTTTTGTGAACAAAAATTCGTTCAACATGGCCCGATAGCGATCGCCATTGACTGTACCGGCCACTCCTTACTCATTTTCGAAGAAAAATGGCCCAATTATGCCTCTGGACCAAAATCCGCACCAAACAGTGACTCGTCTTGGGTGTATCGGCTTTTCAATGTATGCGTGCGGGTTTTCTGTGCCCTAAATGCGACAATTTTGCTTGTTTACATACCAGCCAAGATCAAAATGAGCTTCATCTGAAAAGATGATTTTTGATTCTGCAACATTACCATGATTTTCAAAGTAATGTCGCAATATTTAACAGAATTGTTCAAGCGTATACACAACCATATTCGTTCAGCGGAAGGATAAAACTAATTATTTGTCAAATCAGACATGAACTAAGTGTTACCATTCACGAAATAAGCACTAGTTGAAAAAAAAAACGTTCGATGGCGGACCCTTTATATCTGCCAGAGTGCTACATATATGAGGTCTGAGTTTTGAGAATAAAGTGATTTGCTAAGGAGTCGTTATATGGGGTATATGGTAACAGAATAAGATTTATATGAACATTTTTTATGTCGAATTTTATTACGACACTAATGTTTTGTAGACAACTGTGATCGCGACCTTATATTGGAGTCAAATGTTTCCGATTTTCATCAAGTTTTACAGCATGAGTACATAAAAGGGATCCTTGTTAAATATTATAATGATTGTTTTATACAGTAGTCCACGCCTAAGTACGCATGTTATATGTCCAATTTTTTACGCATTTAAACGTGAAATCATTTAAGCGAAAAATTTGGTTAATGTACAATTAACGCATTTATAAAACCTGGGATAAATGCACAAATGATGCATTTATGAATGAAAGTACAGAGCCGAAATACGAGAAACTTCTAAAGCGACAACAGATAAGTTATAGGAAATATGAGCAAATGGGTGGTAGTAATTTTGACAGTGGCAGAAACCCGAACCAGTACGAATGATACCAGAAGTTTCCAGCAGAATAGAAACTCTTTGCTTTGATGGTAGCTCACCGCTATCCATATTTAAATTTCAATTCGATACAGTAGCCAGCATAAACGGATGGGACGATGAAGAGAAGACTCTAGAACTAATCTTGGCGTTAAAATATGCTGCAGCAGAGATTCTCGAAACAATACCAGCCAGCTGCAGAAACAATTACACTACAGCGTAAATTTGGTGACGAGCACAAACGGGATTTGTACCGTATGGAAGTAAGGTGCCGAACGCAAAAGGCTAATGAATCTTTACAAGCATTTGCAATGGAGTTCCAGAGGTTGGTGCAGCTTAGTTATCCAGGGGAAACCCACCCACTAGTAGAAATTAAGACCGAAGCGTTCATCAATGTCATAGAGGACCCCGGCATTAAGTACGCAGTGTGTGGTGCAAGGCAACTTTTGCGGAGACCGTAGCGTTCGCACTAGCGCAGGAAACCGATCGAGAGATACCTAAGTCGCAGGTACGGGTGATAAGGCCAACGAGACCGTTATCAACATCCGACAATTACGTCTGAAGGCTAAAGAGGACTGGTCAAGGGCATAGAGAAAAGATAATAGCGGCTAAAGAAAAAGACCCACAGCCTACTAGTAAAGAAATATCAGCAGATAGCCCTCTAATAAAGGCTTACTGGGCTCAATGGGATCGTTTAAAGCTGATAGAAAAATAAGTGAAATTTTAAATCAGTCTCATAGGTACCCTAGCTAAGGACATCTTAGCGTTGCATTATTATTGTGTTGGATGCCAGCAAGTTGCCGCCGAATGGATAACGAACTGCACTAAATGTATTGCAGCTAAAGAAACAACCAGTGCAAGCCAGGATAACCTGTAACAATACAAATCGAAAGCACCAGTTAGGAAGATAAAACGACTTTCTACTGTCAGTAATGTCAAGAAAAATGAAAGCCCCAAAGAACTTCATGAAACGATACACACACGACAAGAAATGGCCCGTAATAGTTTAAAAGCCAGATATGATCGAGCAGACAATGCTGAGGGATTCCATGAAGGACAACTGGTTCTACTCTACAACACACAGCGGAAGAAAGGATTATCTCCCAAGCTGCAAACTAACTGAGATGGACCTTATAAAGTAGTCAAAAGGTTAAACGATATAGTATATAGTATACAGAAGAACAATAGCTCGCAATCAAAAATGAAAGTGGTACATCTAGAGCGACTGGCGAGCTATGGGAAGAAAGATAATGAGCCTATTCGGGACGAACATGCTTAACTGGGAGGCAGTGTTACGAAAATAAAAATGCCTAAAAAAGAAATTACCACATCAGGGACTGTATTGTGGGATTTTTGTCTATTGGTATGTGTCAAGGTTGATAATGTGTTACCCTGGTAATGCTGTACTTATTTGTGTATTTGACGGCATTGCCAATTCGACCTTTTTGGGCAACACAATCTTACATGTGTTACAGTGTTTGAGACATTTTCTCAACTTTTAAAACTGTATGCAATTAGGTATATAAGGAGGCTGCTTTGCCTACGTCCTTATAGTTATCGTTTTGCGGTCATAAAGTAAAGTGTTGTTTAGGCGTAAATAAAAGTGTTGTATAAACGAATATTAAGTGCAAGATAAATAAGTTGCTGTATTAAGATAAACTGTATAAACATAAAGTGAGGAAATAAAAACTGTAAGACAACAACAATGTGGTGTTTATTTTATTTTACGCAATTTAAAAGAAATCATGCTAATCAATCAATCATATCAATGAATTTTGCAGTAGGATAACGGATACGGCAAGGCTACGCCTAATGTAATCTGTCTAAAATTTTTACAATTTATTTTTTGGTACAGAGAGTTTCTCTGAGGAAGTTGCGACTCAAATGTTACAACAAAATTGGCCACACATATAAGAAGAACCCCAATGTGCATCATTTCATGCTATAAATAAAAATCTCTATATTTTCTTTATTGATTTATGGATATTATCAGTGCTCTCACTGTATTTTTTTTAAGATATGGCCGTTGTAAAATGATTGCTTTATGAAATTTTAGCATGAAATGGACTAGAAATAAAGCAAAGACTTCACTTGAGCCTTCTAACTATTGACAAAAATATTTAAAAACTGATTTTATTCTTTTGACTAAAATAACGTATTCTTTAGCAATACAGTCATAATTATAATTAATATACACTCGGTTCCAGTAGATATCAATCTAACTTAATAGATGTTATGTGAAAAATTACCATAAGAAATTGATTTAAGTAATCTAATTATAAACTTTTTATAAAATGATTAAATATCTGTACTGTACACCAAAATTCATTGAAAAATGAAATGATTCATTTTGAACCTACAGTCATCTCAAGATGAATTATTTATGTATATTAAGAGGTCATTTATGTATTATACATATATGTATGTATATACGTATATCTAGTATAGTTTTAAAACAACACATATGTTTAAATTTCCAAGTATATATTTTTTACTTTTATTTTTTAATATTTGAATACTTTATTGGAAAAACCCTGTGACAGTTGAACGCGTCACTACCACACTTCCCGAAATAATAAAATGTAAGGTAACAATATTCATGTGGTTAAAAATGAAGTCTTTAGTTGTGTACAATGTAAACCCAATAAACATAAAAATATGACAAATAGAAAGCATTATCTTCATGATACGACTATGGTTATTAAGCTTTTTATAAACCTGTGCAAGTTAGACTGTCTTTAGTATATAACATACCTAATTTCCTTTTATTTAAAATTAAACAAATGCTTCTAAGCCTCTAAAATTGTTACCTAATCTGCTCACAATTATTTCGCAATCATTTTAAACTCATCTTGATCGTGATAAGTCTCCAATTCTACTTACATGTATATCTTTAAACAAATGGCTAGGATATTATCTGAAAGGTTTGCCATTTACGAATATGGCTCGTTTAACAACCAAAGAACGCGTAAAAATAGTTAAAACTACAAAAGTGGTAATACAAATGTGGCAAAAAATGGGTTGAGAACTACCTAAAAGGAACGTCTGCAGCAACAAATCCATTTGCGGTCATTTAAATGACATTATGTTTCGTACATAATGGCAAGGTCCATTGATTATAATGAAACAAAAGTTTCATCGAAATCATGTGTATTTTGTTTAACTTTACTTTTAAAAGCGAAAAATGAATAACTCTGTATTTTATGATTTTCGGTTATTTTTTAATGGAAATCGTCAATATACAAATACATGATTTAAAAAAATATTGAAATTAATAATGGAATATGCTGTTGGGCAAATATCCACCTCTAGCACGTCGGCAGACGTCTGCACTTTTCACAAAATTTTGAATCACATTTTGCAACAAAGCTTCGCTTATTTCGTCAATGCAGCGCAGAATTTCATCTTTCAGAGTATCAGTTGTTTGTAGTTTGTTCTCGTAAGCCCGATCTTTCAAATGGCTCCAAGAAAAATAATACAGCGGCGTTAAATCACAAGAACGAGACGGCCAATTGACATCGCCAAATTGAGAAATTACGCGACCGGAAAATTTCTCATGATTAACTGAATGGTTTGGCTGGCTGTGTGGCTTGTGGCGCCGACCTGCTGAAACCAAAAGACACTGATGTCAAAATTAGCCAACTGTGGCCACAAAAAATTGGTTATCATGGTTTGGTAGAGCAGAGAATTCACGGTGACTGCGTTTCCTTGCTTATTTTCGAAGTAATACGGGCCGATGATGCCGCATAGCCACAAACCGCACCATGCGGTCACTTTCTTTGGATGTAATGGTTTTTCGAAGACTGTTTGTGAATTTTGTGAGCCCCATGTGCGACAATTTTGTTTGTTTACATGACCGCTTAATGGGCCTCATGACTAAAGATGATTTTGCTGAAAAATGTGGTTCAAAATTTTGTGATAAGAGAAGGGAAATTTGCCCGACATCATATTCCATTATTAATTCCCATGAATATGAATAAAACTGAATTTGTCAAAAAAAAATGTATTTTTAAGCCAATTTACTTCTTAAGCTCTAATTTGTCTACCCTTTAGAGGTGTAGAATCCACGTTTTTGGTAGCGAACAGACAAGTGTTAGATATCGCGTTTGCAAGTGGTTTTGGAGTCTCTCACCATCGCAATCTATATTTTTCATAAAGTCATAGTTATGTGCCTAAGATGATTTCGAACGAAAAAATGTATTATAAGTGATGGGTTTGCGCAACCTCTGAATATAGTGGATGTGAAGGAGGAATTATATTGCCCATAAATAGGCTTGCTAAAGCATTTATAGAGGCTAACGGATTATCCGTTAACATTTTTTTAGACACCGCAACCACAAATCACTAATGAAGTTAAAACATCATATAACAGCTCGTCGTGCGAATGAATAAAAGAAAGCAAACAGAATAGCTTATCAAAAGTTCGAAGCCCAAACCATAAAATAATTTTTGTGATTGTAAGACGGTCAGAATTCGCCAGCAAACGACTAGACGGTCAAATGTCATGGATGTATCTAAAGAGAAAATGATAATTAGACAATTAAGAGGCCATACTGTAGTACAAGTATGCGTAGCTAGCGACCACAAAAGTGCTTTAATGTTTCTTACCTATCGTTCTTGAGAAGTTAAAACTCCAAGATCGTTGGAGATTACTTCTGCTGACCTCCAGCATAATATGAATTAGGCTTCCTTCTGCTATTTTGTACTCAATTTACTTTCAAACTTACTTATGATACTAAAATTGATTAAAAATGTTTACTGGATTATATGAATTAAACTAAAAATTCAACAATAAAGACAAAAATTTACACTTAAATATGAAAAAAATTAAACCGAACGCATTAAAAAAATATGTGGGCTCTAGTGATGGAATAATTGCAAAGTAAACACAATAATTCAGGGTCTTTTTCAATAGTTTTTATAGAGGCATATGAGTAAATATGTATAAAATTTTGGCTTTCTAAGCCGATCTTTAATTTTGTAAGACGCAAGATGTTTGCATTTTATGGATAAACATATGTATGTAGGTAAACTACAAATCAAATGATCGAATTGTACAAAAAGGGCCCATAAAAGTAAACAAACAAATAAAACAAATAACAATAACAACAACATCAACATCAACAAACTTCAACATACAATGCATGTTTTACAAGTAAACAACATAAACAGCTGGAGAAAGTTACAATTTTTGCGCATCAACCCCGGTGTTAAACAATAAATACAACAACAATGCCAAATGTGTGTATATGGTTAAAATAAAGTTAAGAAATCGTATACCTCTCACCACCGCCAATCACAAAAGAGACTGGCAAGTAAGCCAGGTTTGTAGATATTATAATAATGCGCATGCGTGCAGTTGTCTCAAAACACTGAAGAAATGAACAACACGAAAAAATCAATAAACGGACTAAAAAATTAAAAAATAGTAATAAAAAGAAAAGGAAAAAGAAAGAAAATTATTTAATTTTTAAAAAGTAAAACAACAAAGCACGAGAGCCAAAAAAAAATTAAAAATAAATAAAAAAAAAAATACCACAGAAAAAGCATTAATAATTTTGAAAACATAATAGGAATTATTAAGAAATTAAAAAACGTACATTATTTCGAAAATAAAAAACAGTCATTAACAATTAAAAAAAAAAAAAATTAATAAATTTAATATATTTCTTTAAACAACTTATAATAATTTACTTTTCAAGCCCCCATTATTTATAGAGTTAATTAAAAAAAAAAAAAAATTAAATGCCCATTCTTAAGCAAAACAGTCTAAAATATTGAAAATGAAAGTGTTTTTTTCAAATTCATTAACTATGCCATCAACGTCAAGCAGACATTGTCGTCATACTCGTAATAACCATCATATTCAGCAGCAGCAGCAGCAGCAGCAGCGTCATAAAAATCCAACAATTATGTTATCGTTTTATTTTTTGGTTTTCTTATTCATAAACTTATTTAATTTGACGTTATGTAATTATACAAATGATAACGACAGTGTAAATAATAACCACAACAAAATATCATCAATAACAACGACAAAAACAACAGAAAAATATGCGAATGAATCATTATTGGAGGCACGCGAACTATTTGAAGATTCAACGGGAATGGTGTGGTCGCAATTTCTAGAGGATTATGTTTTAAGGTAACAAGAGAAAATATTCAAAAAAGTAAATAAAAAACGAATATTAAAACATGAAAAATTATGTATGTACATCCGCTGCCGTCTATAAACGGTAGTATCTTTAGATTATTTCTTCAGAATGCTAAGAATAGATGGCTTAATCTGAACACTTGTAGGGTGCACTATGCAACTTACACATAACCCGTAATAAAAGAGATATGTATGTCGAGGTTGCTAGCTGTGAAAACTTAACAGTAAATGTTAGGCAAGTATGCAAGTCGACTTGGTCTCCCCTTATAATTGTAGCAGTTGCAATGACAGGTGAAAACGGTTTCCACTTTCTCTGCGAATGCTCGGCCTTAAATGTCAAGAGAAACAGATTCCTAGGCAACTACCATACATAATATCCAGCCTTGGTTTGTCATCTGTGGATTTTTTTGATACGCTGGAGGTGTGGAATCTTCAAAAGATACTTACAGCCCGTACTGTAAAGCATGCGCACGATTTTTACGTACTAAAACACACCCCCTTAAACACCTCTGGAACTGTCTTTCGGTATTACTTCATGGGGTTAGTAAGTCTTTTATGGCTGTACATCGCCGTTTCGTTCACTATTACTCTGGGCAGATTTTCATACCGGACACCTTGGTAGTCGCCGTGTCCCAATCGTTATAAGTATCGCCATGTTTCCTCCGTAACCATTTATCTATCTTCAGAATTAGCCTGAAAGTCCATCTTCCCTTTGGTGAACCTTCCCACCTACGTTGCCAACTTAACAGGGAAAGGGTTATCCCTTTCATCTCTTTTAATAATATTTCCTGGAACGGTTAAGTTTGTGCACCTCTGGTGGTATATGTTCGAGTAGTCCATCTTCCCTTTGGTGAACTTTCCCACCTACGTAGCCAACTTAACAGGGAAAGGGATATCCCTTTCATCTCTTTTAATAATATTTCGTGGAACGGTTAAGTTTGTGCACCTCTGGTGATATATATTCGAGTAGTCTCTAGTAATTGTATCTACTGCTATCATTTCCACTATCAGGCTTGCAGCCTCCCCAGACACCGATCGGAAAGCGCTACACACTCTTGGAAAATTCCTTCTACTAATTGCCATTAACTCTCCTTTAAGTGTGCTACTCATTACTTTCTCCCACACGGGTGCAGCGTAAAGTAGCATAGAATTGGTCACCTGGGATATCAAAATTCTGTAGCTTTGGAGTGTTCCATTGACATGTGGCATCATCCGAGCTAATGTATTTGATACCCTGTCTGCTTTTGCAGAGGCATATTTTGCAGTTTCTTGAAGCTCAGGCGGTCATCGATCATCACGTCCAAGTATTTCACTGCTTCCGAAGACATAATTGAGGCATTTCCCACCTTGACACTTAATTTTTTTCCTCCTCTTTCTGCTAATGAGCACTAGCTTCGTTTTGTGATCTGCCAATTGAAGATAAATGGAGGATAGCCATCTTCTAGTCTCCCTGATAGCCTCGTTCGCATATATTTGCACTTCATCTTTGTACCTTGCTCGGACTATAATTGCAATGTCGTCTGCAAAGCCAACGATGCTTACTTCATCCGGAAGATTAGACTAAATATGTCGTCATACATTATGTTCCAGAGCAACGGGCCTAGTACTGATCCCTGTGGAACTCTTGAGGTTTTCTCGCCTCTGTCGGTTTCCACCAGCAGAATTCTGTTGGACAAGTAATCACTTATAATGTTTACAATTATGTTTGGATATACATATTTAAATTTAATGTTAGAAAAAAATATTAACAATACAAAAAACAATACAACAGAATAAAAAACTAAATATCGTAAAATTTTTGAATGAAAAGCGTTGTCTGTTGCGTCTGAGCAAACTTTTATGCATTGAATTTGACAATTTCTACTGATGTAATGTGGAAATATTTTAAAATAAAAATTTTTTAGATTATATTTAAAAACTTAATTTAAAGAAGATCCATTATGATCTTTTCTTAGATATTGACATAAATTTTTTTTCTTAGTTTTACTAAAGTAACTATATGCGGCTAAAGTAACTAGATTTTTAAGGAATAGAAAAACAATCTTAGTTCTTTTTGCAATTTTTGTATATTCTCCCAAGCTTAAATCCTGAAATAGAAAAAATAAGAAATATTCACAAGGCAAGAAGATACAATTTATCATAATCATATAGTTACTTTAGTCGCACTCTATATTAAGTTTTATATTACAATCTTTCATCAAGCTAATATTCTGAACCGTCTTAGTTAATATGACATACTGATCAACTAATGTTAGACAATTGGTTTGCAGTTTTTAAAATAAATTTGCAATATGTGAAACCGAAGCTTGCAGCAATAAAAATCAATTCACTTATTGTTCCCGGAATTTATTCAGAAAATTAAAAATACAAGATTATTCATCTAAATCTATATTTTCCCCTTCAAAGTAATCCCCATCGACTGCAACACATTTATGCCAGCACTTGATCCAATCCTCAAAGCATTTTTTTATTCGGTTTTCGGTATGTTTGCGATTTTATTCGGCTGCTGAAACGCTTTCCCCGTAATGGTTTTTTAACTCGATTGACATGGAGTCACATGGAGCCAAATCAGGTAAATTCGGTGGCTGTTAGATGGTATTTGTTGCATTTTTCGTCAGAAAATTCGAATAATGATGACACTGTGCGTTATCATAGTGCAAAATCCACGAGTTTTCTGCCCACAATTCTAGTCTTTTTCGGCGAATAGCTTCACGCAAACGTCTCATAACGCCCAAACAATACTCTTTGTTTACTCTTTGGTCTTCTGACAAAAATTCAAGATGCACTACACCGTTGTAATCCTTCTTTTTTGACTGAAAACGACGCGATTGTTTTGATGTCGGCTCATTTGCTGAACGACATTCACTTGCCTGATGTCTGAATTGCGTGTCGTACTCATAAACACACGTGTCTCGTCTCTTCATCAAAGGATCTTCTACAAATTCTTTAAGATCCTTTTAGGCGGTAATAACCTTAGCTGAGATATAGATGACGCAATAAGTTTCAATTGACAGATAATTCAAAAATGACATAGCTTGGTCAAAATTCAAAACAAAAATTTTATTTTCGCAGGCAAAGTATTTTAGAGCAAAAATAACCCAAATATAAAAAGATTTAAAATGCTCTTTTAAGCAGAAAAAAATGTCGAAAACATTCACTTAAAACTGAAATATGCAAAAAATGCTGTTATAAGCAAAATATGTAAAAATATGCACTAACAAATCGCTGCCAAAATGCATAAAAATTCATGAAACGGATAAATAGCTTACATACGACTTGATTGTTTGCATGAGGAAAAACATGCAATTGCATATTTCTGATTTCCCTGTTGAGTATACATTATTATAACGTCCCATTAATAAGCAACGATTACCTACAAAAATAAGTTTTTGGTTTCATACACTGCCAGACTTTAGTAATGATATGATGATTTTTTCTCTCTTAATTTTTACGTTTTTTTCTCCATTAGCTCCTTCCTTATGCCTTAATAAAACTATAAAGAAAAAGTAGTCGAATTTCATGAAAAGATATATCAGGTGTTTTTTTTATAGATACACAAGTTTAAGTCATAACAAAACAAAGAAATATGTATATTTTTAATATCAATAAAATGGGCTTTGTCAGATAGAAAATTTTATGACATAAATACTTAAATATAATTTCGACCGTGTAGCAGCCACAGCTGTCGCATACAAGGCACAATCTGTATTACCAATTTTCACAAATATTTCGTAGCAGATTCGGGCATATTTCGCCAATAACTCTTCGAATATTTATTTCCAGGTATTCGATTGCCTCTGGTTTATCGAGGAAGACAAGTGTCCTTACATAACCACACAGAAAATAATCCAATGAGGTTAAATTAATTGGACCATTACGTGAAATTACTCTTTCATCAAAAGTTTCGAATAAATCAATTGAAGCGTGCGCTGTGTGGCATGTGGCTCTAACCTTTTAAACCCGTATGTCAGTAAGATTAATGGCGGCTTATTGAGGTACGGAAAAATCATGTTGCTATACCATTCACCATCGACAGTAACATTCCATATTGGACCAATGACTCCGTCAGCCAATAAAGAGCACCAAACAGTAATTTTCTGTGGATGTAATGGTGTTTCGATAAAAGCTGGTAGATTATATTTACACCAAATGCGACAATTCTGCTTATTTACGAACTCATTCAACCAAAAATGAGCTTCATCGGAGTGAACGATAAGTTTGACAAACAGAACCATTATTTTGATAACAAATGTCAACAATTTGCAAGCGTTGCTCTGGTGTAAGTCTATCCATTATGAAATTTCAAACCAAACTAAACTAAAAGTAACTATCAACTGTTAAATCAGTTGTCAAATAAGGCAGTGTTGCCAACTCAAAATTATGAATCTCTAAAAAACACCCGTTACTTGTGTGGTACTAATAATATGAAATAGTTCATTATTAAAAAAGAGATAAAATAGTTCAATTGTGTTCAAATTTCAGTATTTACTAACGTTCTATCGAATTTTGGTTTTATTAACTTATGAATCTCTAAAAAAAACACCCGATACAAAAATTAACATTTACTGTGTATGTGAGGTGGCACTCCTACTTATCTAATTCCGCTTACTTTCTGGTTGACGATGTAAATTTGAAACGAATTTATTTGGACGAAGTTTAGAGACTGCTACTATTACCGCTGTTAAGATATTCAAAAATAAATATTTACTATTCAATTTCATTTTTTTTATTACGAAATTATTTGGACCAAATTTAGAAACCCTGACTGTTACTATTTTAAAGAAAAAAACAAGTAAATATTTCCTTTGCATGTACGTAGCACTGCCCTCTTAAAATTTTTGAGCTTTCTCTTAATAAGAATTTTTCTTATGCCTTAACGATATGAAAATAAAAATTGGCGGAATTGATCGAGCCGGACTCGGGTTTTGTACTTGGCAATTTTGTCATTAATTTTTATTTATTATCAGTTTCAGGCAGGAAGCTACTCTTCTCTTCTATTTTCACATGTGCCTGGTCACACGCATAGGCAAAAATAAACAAAGAGAAGTGAAGAGAAAACAAGTGGAAATATACAGTGCAAAGTGGCCTGAGTGAGAGACTCTCAAATTACTACCGCAATTGTAAAATGCATTAATATTAGTTTGCCGCACGCTGATTTACATATATAGAAGATTGGGTTATCTACCGAACAGAAACGAAATTTTTATATCTTCATGAACTTTGACGAAAAGAAGCTTAACGATTTTAGTTAATCTCGATTCATAGCTGAAAATAAAGATAAAAATAAGATTTAGAGCAAAATACTGTTGAGGTGGGCGTTAAAGAAAGGAAAACAATCATAAACATTCTGCCGGAAGTGTGGGATTCCGTAGAGCTCCTTTGAGGAGTTCTTAAAAACAAGATTGCTGGTTCTGAATAAAAGAAAAATCAGAAATATGGGATACAAATTTGTAGTTCCTATAAGTAAATAGTATAAATTGTTCCTAATTCAGTGTTGTTTCGCTCCTCGTATACGGTTATATCACAACAGCAACACAACACAATAGCAAGAACTTATAAAATAAACCTTAATCAGCCAGTGCTTAATACAAGTCCTTGAGTAATAAAAGTCATTTGAGTAACAAATTAGCAATTACTCAAATTCCATTAGTATAGTCTTGCATTAAGCACATACTATGGGGAGACTCTGAGATAAAATAACAAGGGCAACTAGGCCGCCACAAAACAACGTGACAAAGAATAATTCGTGGCGAGTCTCAGTTGAAGGGAACTATTAGACACCCAATATTCCTCAAGTAAAGGTTTTATTTTAAATATTAATTTATATTTGTACATCGCAATATTGATTAGACAAATAAAATGCAGTTTTTTTCTTTGACTGTACTTTTCAGGTATAGATAAGTCTTCTTTACGTCTGACAAAGATATTTTCAGAATATATTTCCCAAGAGTACTTCTGCAGGTCAATATGTTCCAAATATCCGAATATGTAAGAGTGTCAAAAACTTTTCGAAACCAGTAAAAGCAAAGTAAAGTAGTGAATACCACTCAATTATCTCCAACAAAATGATTCCAAACTGTTTATATGATCTGCACATCACCTATATGGACGAAACTATTCTTGTTCGTTGCGAAGTACCGGACTTATAACATTAGAGAGATTTTTGTTTATAATTCTGACTATGATTCTACTGGTGAAGTTGATGAGCTTTATTCCGTGCCAATTTTGGAATTTTGTCACGTCATTCTTCTTCGAAATATTTTATTAAATTCATTCTACCCAAGAAATTAATATTACATATACATACATACATATGTATGTATTTAATTTAAGGGTATCTTTATGGTAGCTACGATAAAAAATGAACCTCGGTATGGAGTCTCTCAGGCATTGTGCGTTGAAGGCGAGAATCATACTGTGGAACGTATGCGTGACTTCCGACGGATTTGTGGCGAAGAAGCGAAGCCAGAGACGATTGAACATATCATGTTCCTTTGTCTTTCATGTTCCTTCCTCGGAGACGCATTTTAGCCTATTGAGTTGGGGTTTTTTTCAGTGGTCTTAGTAAAGTTTGATCTAACAGAATTTTCGACCTGCAGCAATTTTTATTAGGCTTAGTGGGCTCCCGGTGTAGGAGGAGTCTTTTTGACGTTTATCTTGCCCTTCCTTCCTTACTTCTGTTCTATTTTCTTTCTCTTATTTCTCCTACTCTCTTCATGATTATGGGTCCCATTTCGTTCCTTCTCTCATCTTTGTAATAAAGGAGCTATTTTTGATCTCTTTGGTCCTAGGGTCGAATAAACCAAATTTTATACAGCAATATAAGGGTGTGCAGAACATAGTTCTAAAAATCTTGGTCTAAAAAAGCTGTTATAAACCGATTACCACCAAAGTTGAAATGATTAATTAGGTTCGTAAAAAAATTACATGGACCATGCTAAATGCGTTTTTTTCAAATCTACGATGGGATACATCCGAAATCACAAACTGGATCTAGGAAACAATGGGTTTTACCTTTCGTTCTTCAAAGACAATGAGCCTTTATGTCTTATTAAGAGCATTTATAAAAATTATTTTAGACTGTTAAAAAAGGCATATGTGTATTAAAAATTATTGACATTTATGTTTATCAGTACATCCATATCTACTTACAAAAGGCCATACAAATTTAAAAATTTTTTTGATAAAAAATAATCACAGATTTTTATTTCCATACATACGTATGAATATGATTTATTACAATAACGATTTACTTATTATTATGTTGTAGGGCCTATTTACAGAATTAGAAGTTTATCTAATTGTAAAAAATAAATAAAAACATTATTAACATTACGATAACTTATTTCATTCCAGTCAAAGCCCTAGCATTCGAACTTCTAAAGATCTTCCCTACTTCACCGAAATGTCTGCACCTGGTGCTGCATCACCATATCAAATGATGATAAATCCTGGAATGGGACCAAATCCTATAAATCCCCAAGCACCCATCAATTACCATTCGTCAGCATATAAAAGACCAAATATTTACATTAATAAACGTATAGGCGAGGTCGGTGTAGAACTGGAACACCACAAAAGGCCTCCGCAACAAGTAGTAAATCCCCAATTCCGACCCATGACAAATCAAATGTCTCAACATCAACAACCAGGATTTTTACAACAACTATTCGGCTTGGGAGGTTCTGAAGCAGGTATAACAAGACCAACACAAAACATACCAACTTCACCGGGTCAACAACAAATAAGACCAGTGCCTTTACAACAACAACATGTTATACAAAATGGACCACAAGCATTTCGGGCAGTCTCCGAAAACGATTTGTACCTACTGGGTGCTATAGAGAAGCTAGTCTATCGTGTTGATTATTTAGAGAGTCGTGTCAGAAGAACAGAACAGTTGATCTATTATTTAATGGCTGGCAATAAACAACAAACGGAAGGTGAGTTTTTCTTACAATATATGTACATATATACAGTGCTGGAACAAATAATAGGGACACTCCTTTTTTTCCAATAATATGTCATAAAATTTGATGTATTGAGGTTTTATTGATGGAAAATTGCTCAAACCATGAAGAGTTACAAAACTAAAGTGTTTAATACAATTTGATGAAAGAAAACTGCAGAGTCTAAAGAAAGAAAGCGTGAAAAAGCTGTCAGTTTGAATAAACTTTCAATTCGTACCTCAAAGATTAATCCTTTCAAGTCAGCAAATAGCCTGAAAAAATGATTTTATTGCTCCTGTTTCAAGTTGCCTATTGTAAAGGCTAGACTTATGGATAAGAGTCCTTGAAATGTAGTTTTTCTCAGCAAACGAAAACAACACCTGCACCGTAATAATGAGAACAACATGCTATGGTCTGATGAAACGAAGATTAATTTGTTTGGGTCAAATGCAAAATCGCATGTAATAACAAATTTTAGTTACAATTCATGACGATGTGTTTGTGTGTGTGTGTGTGGTTTTTATCCAATGTACTTTATTTGAGTTTAATAAATATAAATTGAAGTAAATGTTACACTGCATCCCTATTATTTGTTCCACCACTGTATGTATATTGCTTAAAAAATATATAAAATAATAATATATTCTTTTCAGTACGAGATCCTTGTCCTTCTAACTTTACCAGAATCAGTGACAATTGTTACTATATTAACAGTCATTTGGCGGTTAATTGGAAAACTGCTAATTCTGCTTGTAAAGGCCTAAATGCCCATTTAGCCGAGTTCGAGAAATCCTCTGAAAATGAGGAAATCATGGCCTATTTATTAAATCAACCCAATTACCGTGGTCGCGACTATTGGTTGGGTGGCTTAAATCCAGGTCTTTTATGGATCTGGTCAAATTCTGCTAAACCTGTTAATCCAAATATGAATTTAACCTCCATTGCTATGTCTCATAAAGATGGTAAAGATAAAGATACTGAATCAAATACCATAGATGTGGATGAAAAAATTGATAAAAAGAAACCAAATCAGTACGATATTTTAAATAATACCGTGGAAATTGAAGGTCAGGGTAGATGTTTAAGATTGTCGTACAATTCAGCCAAACATAGTTATAATTATTATGGCCAAGAGTGTAATACCAGACATCATTATATTTGCGAATATGAAGATAAAACTTTAGATAATAAAATTAAGAAAATAGCCAGGGAATTGAAAGTGTTTGAGTAGCCTATTTTCAGATAAGTAAGGTGTATAGAAAGTGATTTTATTAAAGTATTTAATTTATGAATTTTTTTTTTTATTAAAATATGGATTCAATAATTATTAACGAATATAAATAAAATAATTATAAATTACTAAAAATAAACTTGTATTATTCTGACGGGAAAACCTCAGATGGGAAAATCAAAGCAATCTCACTCTGTATACTGAGAAAAGTCAACTTTAAAAATTGAAGAAGTAAAAAAACAAATGGTGTTGAAATTCGTTCAAAGATCATTAAAGAATTTTTACAAGACATAAAATCAATTATATGATCTTATTATAAAAGCCTCGACGTTTCTACTCGAAATATTTATCCACTCTATCTGGGCTCGAGAACCAACTTTACTTCGATTGATGGTCATATACCGCCAGACGTTGTATTTAATATTCTATCGGATAGAGATCTGGGTTTCGCGCTGACTATTGGTCTGAATTTTTGTTTTTAAAGCCATACTATAACGATTTCAGCCGCATACGAATATAATCTCCTATAATCGCACCACGTGCTTTTTGTACCGAATCGTCACGGGAGATGAGAAAAGGAGCCTATACATAAATATCAAGCAAAGAAGGAAATGGGTGGCTATAGAAAACAAGCCAAAGCCGAGTGCAGTAGCACTAAAAAGAAATTAAAAGAAAGAAATAGAATCTACCTGAAATATCGAGAGGTTCGAGAGCTTTCGATGTGTTGTTTACTCAGCCATATAAAAAGCACATTGATGCGAACAGCAATCAGTTTATTTGGTGTAAACTCAGTGAACAAGTTCATGTGTCGTAAACTCAGCGAGTGTAGTTTAAGTAAAGTAAACTCAGCGAGTGCAGTTTGTGTGAAGAAGCTAGTAGTGTAGTAAAAAACCAGTTTAGTTGGAGCTAACTCAGTAAAGAGAGTTAAGTGTGGATAACCTCTGCTTGAAAAGGTTGTGATCGAACCTAAGTTATAACTACGATCGGGCTGGAAGATCTTTAAGTAGAAAGATCTGTATATAGCTGTCACTTTTCACTGAACATATTTCATACATAGCTGCCATTCTTCATTCTACATGCTTCACACAGGCTGGCATTCAATTTCATACAATTAATTGTACAAATAAGTGCCAAGTGGGCAATTTCTAAATTGTGGTTTTGTATGGTCAATAAAGGACATAATTGCGTAATACCCCTTAATTGTCAATAGAAACTTGTGTGTGAACATGATATAAGGTGCATACGTAAGAGAAAATTAATTCTTTCATATAATTTCTTAATGTAATGGAGATTCGATTTGAGCTTTTGGATGTATTTATACAGTTATAAGAATTTGTACCGATGTATTTGAAATCAGCATTTGATCCATGATTTTGTTTTGAAAATTATTTTTTTACACTTTTAATTTATTCCTTAATTTAATTCCCACAAATACGTTCGAAATCAAATACATCTGGTAGCCCAAATAAGAAAAATAATCCAACAACGTCATCTAGAGTTGAGTAGATACAAATTGTGTTATTTTTATCGATATGGCATCACAAAATTTCATTTTGACATTAAGCGAAAGTAAACAATATAGGCGGACGAGTTTTATTTTATGGAAAAATATTCTCTTTTTGTGCAATTTATCAGCAAAAATTTAAATTTATTATTAATTAAGTCAACAAACTACGTACAAAGACAATGAGTTTGCAACCGGCTACTGCCCAAACTCCAACAACTTCCCAAGACGCCTGCTACATTTCACTACTTGGCTTAGCAGAATATTTTCGCACTTCAGAACCACCAAACATAAAAAAATGTATACAATGCCTGCAAGCACTGTTTACGTTTCATCCACCATCCAAGGTTGAGGCCAGAACTCATCTGCAAATGGGTCAAATTCTAATGGCCTACACGAATAACATCGATTTGGCGAGAACTCATTTAGAGACAGCTTGGAAACTTTCGGAGCCATTGTTGAATTTCGACGATGTCAAATTTGACACAGCATCACTTTTGGCGGAACTGTATAAACAGACAGAGCAAAGTTCTTTGGCCAAGGCTATGCTTAGGACAGCGATAGAACTATCGCAGAATAATGTTTATTGGCATTGCAAATTGTTATTGCAACTGGCTCAGTTGCATGCCAACGATAGGGAGTACTCGTTAGCATCAGACCTATTGGCGGTGGGTGCGGAGTCGGCAGAGGAAGCAAGCGCCACGTATTTGAAAGTGTTGTTTCTACTGTCGCGAGCCATGATACTAATGATAGAACGTAAAACTAATGATGTTTTGGCTTTACTTAATTCGGCTGGTGCTATTATCGATAATCATATCACAAATCCACACCATAAGGAATACCTGAAAGTGTTTTTCCTGGTGCTACAAGTCTGTTATTATTTGGCTTTGGGGCAAGTTAAAACGGTCAAGCCTAGTCTAAAACAATTGCAAATGTCCATACAAACAATAATGGCGCCAAATTGGCCTGCAGACGAAGGTAAATAAATAATAATTTGTGTTTTTTTTGTAATAATATCTTAAAGATTCAATCTTTCTTTTTAGTTATATTTGGACAAAATCCTCTCGATATGTTTGTTTGGTTGCCCAAAGAGCAACTTTATGTTTTAGTCTATTTAGTGACGGTATCTCACTCCATGATGGCTGGCTACATGGATAAAGCTCAAAAATATACCGAAAAAGCGTTAACACAAATTGAAAAACTCAAATCACAAGAAGATAAACCTATATTGGCAGTGTTTAAAGTCATTTTGTTGGAACATATTGTTATGTGCCGCATGGTTATGGGTAATCGTGAGTTAGCTATACGGGAAATAGCGGCCTGCCGGGATGTTTGTTTAGCCTCAGGACCAAATGGTCAACTACTTAAACGACACTCGGCACAATTACACTGTTTGGTGGGCTTGTATGCCATGTCAACAAGTTTCTTTGAACATGCCGAAAGACAATTCCTGACATGTGTAGCTGAGACAAGCGAAAGGGATTTGAAGTTGTTTGCAAATTTAAATTTGGCAATAATTTACTTAAGGACAAAACGGGATAATGATTTGAAGCAAATATTGGATGCTGTTTCGACCGAAAATACTCATACCTATAGCTCTCAAGCACTGATGGGTGGTTTCTACTATGTACAAGGCCTGCACGCCTTTCACAAGGCTAGCTTTCATGAAGCCAAGTAAGTAGTAATATAATTTTCAAAATCATTTGAAATAAATAACAGATATTTTTATAAATAAAATTTTAGGCGTTTTCTGCGTGAAACATTAAAAATGGCCAATGCCGAAGATTTAAATCGTTTGACTTCTTGCTCATTGGTATTATTATCACATGTTTTTCTAAGTATTGGAAACTCGAAAGAAAGTATGAACATGGTTACACCTGCTATGCAATTGGCTTCCAAAATACCAGATATACATGTTCAACTTTGGGGCTCTGCAATACTTAAAGATTTGCATCGTATGTCAAAGGATCTCGTCCATGAAAAGGAAGCCTATGCCAATCATGTTAAATATTCGGAAAATCTTATCGCTGATCAATTGAAATGCGTACAAAGTATACATCATTCTCTAATCGATTGGTTGTCTGGTCCTCCACCGGCTACAGGCGCAGCACCTGCTATCACAGCACCAGCTAGTAATAGTATAAATACTAATAATCAAATGACAACAATAAATCAACCAATGCGAACACAACCTCAACTTCAAGCGACACAGCAAATGCCAGTTGCTGCTCCTATAAATGCACCACTACATTCACTACAACATTTACCGCAACATCACCAACAACAACAGGTGCCGGTTATAACAAATTCCCTACATCAGATGCCAGCACAAATTGTACATCATCCTTTAACGCAACAACAACAGCAACCAATCGCTTCAACTTCTGCTCAACAACATCAACATCATCTTATGCTGCCACAACAACAGCTACCACTCCAACAGCAACAAATTTTAATGCAACAGCATTCGTTACCTCATCATCAAGTGATTATGAATCAACCTCAACAAACCGTACAATATATACATCAACCAATAGGCCCTCAAGTGCAGCAGCAACAATTTGGTCAATACTATTAACTCTGTAGAATAAAAATTGATCTTCTTATTCTTAGAAAATCAACAAGTATTTGTGGTTTGTGTTTCTCTAAGAAAATGTGACGATAAACTTCAAGAAGCAGCACCTAAAATAATTTCTTCTTTTCTTTTAATAGTTTTAAGTGAGTTATAAGCGAATGGAAAGTCTTTATAATATACAATAATTTCTTATGGGAAGAACTACTTTTATTTTTCAATCCAACATAGACAATTAACTAAGAAACTGTTTTAATTTACAAGAATTCAACCAATTAACTTACCAAGCAAAAATATTTTGAGGCATTTTCTCTTAAAATCTTGAGTTAGTATAACTGCGTTTATATTCTTAATACATATATTTAAATTACCTTTAAATACAAAAAAGTTTGAAAATATGATTAGTTTTTAATAGTTTTCTACTGACCAATTTTTATTAACCTACATTGTTGATAACTATTTCCAGAAGCTGTGTATTGTTTGTGTTGGAATTTGCATCACTTTCTTGTGATATGGTAACTAATTCATTTTTTACACCTCTATAATCTTCATCCATACCATCATTAGCACAATCAACATATTTTTCATCATCAGTGTGCTCCATTAATGTTATCTGTTGGTATTCAGTATCATTTTCATTACTCTGTTGAGATTTTTCCAGTAAAGATTTAATTTCATCTTCACTCAAATCGGTATGTTGAGTTTTAAGATGTTGCCTAAAGTTGAACTTTTTAGTAAATTTCGATTCACAGAAGCACTTAAAATCCTTATTTATATGGCTTCTTTCGTGCATAAGACAATCACCCTTTTGTGTAAAAGACTTAGGGCAAGAGGCACACTTAAATGGCTTTTCTCCAGTATGTATGCGTATATGATTTTTCAATACGTGAAGTGCGGCAAAACGCATTGGACAAAGTTCACAAGCGTATGGTCTTTCGCCGGTATGTTTACGTAAATGCTTGCGCAATGAACATGTTGTAGTAAAGCGTGCTTGACATATATCACACTTAAAAGGATGATCACCGGTATGTGTGCGCTTATGGGAAAACAATTCTGCTTTAGTAACATACGCATTAGGACACATGTCACATTTGAAATTTTTCTCATTGGTATGTCGTATCAAGTGTTGTCGTAAATTTGAATTCTGGCGAAAACTTTTACCACATATGGTACATAAGAAAGGCTTTTCTCCACTGTGTATACGCAGGTGATCGATTAAGGATGTTTTCATGGTAAAAACTATAAGTGAATTGATAGTGTTTTTAAGCGAAATTTGAAAAAGATCTTAATGTTGAATTATCATATACCTTTTTTGCATACATGACATTGGTTACGGGCATTTCTATTGTGCTCATCAATCATATGCTGACTCAATTCTTCCATAGTTTTACAAACCTTTTCACATTCTAAGCATTTGTGTGGATTTTCATGTGAGCGCTTGTGATCATCTAAATTTTCCTCAGACACAAAAATACGTTCGCATATATTGCACTGAGAGACAAAGAAAAGTTTATTAATACCTAATATATATAGTTGATATTAATAAAACTTACCTTAAAATTATTATTCATACATAATTTATTTTTAACGTGATACGTATATGTCCTACGTTGTGCAAATCCAGCGTGACAATACTCGCAAAAATATTTTGCATTTGTTAACATTTCATCACTAACAGAAGAGATTACCTTTTCTCTTGGCATAAGTTGAGGTTTAGCTACATTGTCTGCATTTAACGCATTACTGGAGTCTAATAACTTGCTAGCTGGAGTGTCAGAAGTCGGGTTTTCAGGACTTGCGGTTGCATAGTCTTCAGTTTCTGTAGCTGGTACATAATCCACATATACGTCTATGTCTCTTACATCATGTATTTTGATTAAATGTCGTTTAAGTACTTTCAAGCTAACAAAAGTCATAATACAATGCATACATTTATGTTCCAATTTGGGTTTCTTTGCAATACGAACGGATTTTCGACAGTTCTCTGTAGCGTTTGTGGATTTTGCTATTGTTTCCGAACTATCAATATGATATGCACCATGGATATATTCATCATTTTCATATATCATCGCCTTTATCATCTCATTATCATTTATTTCATCAACTTCTTCAGTCTCATCACAGTACTCAAAACGCTGATATTCAGATTCCCTATCTCTCTCTATATGTCGTTGTATACAGATTTTTGTTTCCTCTGAGTCGGTATTAGATTCTTCTAAAAGTATGTAGTTATGTGCTTGCTGTGTAGCTTCTGTAGGTACTAAGTCTTCAGATTTATTGCTTTCCACACCTAATCTCTTCATTTTCTGCCTGTTGGCCGGTGAAGCTTTTGAAGATTTTTTACGTTTTCTAGTTGGGGTCTCAATATTTTCATAAATAATTATACTTTCTGTTGCAGAATCCACATCAAATTTGTCTAATTGTGTATTATTTACAAAACTTAGTTCAATTTCTGTTTGGACTTCTTTAGTGCTTACCAATGGTTTTTTTTCCGCCACAGTTTGTGTACCGCTATGGCTTACCAAAGGCTTTTCTATATTGTCGATTTGTACTAAAGAGGAGACAAGTATCTTGTTATCTGTCTGCACAGCAGAAGATGTTAAAATGGCTTTCTGCTGTACATAATCAATAGGCTCTGCAACGGCATCAGGCAGTAATTGCCTTAGTGTACGATTCGAGTTTTCACATTTCATTTTGAACACAAAGCAACGATTTATTTCGCTTATGCATTGCATGCACGTTTTGTCAGGCATGTTATCATTAGGTTGGGGCTATGGGAGTATTCAAAGTGTAAGTACAAATTGTTTCCCTGCCCAGATTTATACTTTACCTTTACTTTGGCAATTTGTTTCAACATATCGGCTACAGATCCAGATGCTGCTAAGCCACAACCATCGTAAATAGATAGCAGTGGCACATCTAAAGCCAGGCAACATCTGCATATTTTTTCAATGTTCATAATTATTATCTCGATAAAGATTTAATTTAATAAACGAATATAGTTTTAAAAGAGTTAATAGTTTTCTCACTTTTAAAGGAAATCACAAAAAGTTTGTCAACAGAAATACTAAAATAAAGTTACCACTGTTGATTAACGAAATATTTTTGTAGTACTTTTTAGTATAAACAAATATAATGGAGAAATACTCCTGTCAGAAATATAATAATATGGCAACACTTTTAAATAGTTTAAAGAAGAACAAGAGTTTGTTTACAAAACATTTGCACAATTTACCGCTGTACCGAATATTTTTTTGGTGATCGTAATATTTCGGTAAAATTTTGCAAAAACTAACAACAACTATATGTATGTATTTATTAAAAATTTTAATAAATTACTGGATTTGCATATAAGGCTTGCTGAAAACATCTAGAAATTTTGGCTTAGAGTATATCATTTTTCCAATTCTGCTACCTTTAGATTTGCAACACTTTTTCCCCTTAAATGGATTTATTTCTTGAAAATCTACCAAAAATTGAACTGCATGCTCATCTTAATGGTTCCCTCAATACTGAGTCCATTAAAGCTTTAGGTTTACAATTGTATGGTGAAAATAGCCCGGAATTTTTAAAATTATGTGACAAATTTATCGACTTTAATGAAACGCACCTCGATTATTGTTTTCAAAAATTCGCCTTTATGCATGAGTTAACTGCAACACCGAAGGGACTCAGATTAGCCTGTGAGATGGTTATTCAAGACTTTGCCAATGACAAAGTAATTTACTTGGAACTACGCACGACACCCAAAGTCAACGAACATATGACACGTAAAGAGTATATAAATATAATTGTAACAGCTGTCCAGGAACTAAGTGGTAAACATAACATCCTAGTCAAATTATTGCTTTCCATAGATCGTTCTCAATCTCGTGAAAGTGCAGAGGAAATTGTAAATTTAGCAAAAGAATTTAAAGACTTGTATCCGCATATAATTAAGGGAGTGGACTTAAGCGGTAATCCTTATAAGGGAGAATTTAAGGAATTTCTTTGCACATTGAAAAAAGCCAAAAGTTACGATTTAAAGTTGGCTATACATTGCGCCGAGATATCTAATATCCAAGAAACTCAAGAAATGCTAGATTTTGGTTTTGAACGTTGTGGCCATGGTACATTTTTAACGGATAAACAACTTCTGCAGTGTCTAGAGAAAAATATTGCCGTAGAATGTTGTTTAACCAGCAATGTTAAGTGCGGTACAGTCAAATCGTACGACAATCATCATTTTAAAAAGATTTTCCAAAATAGTGTTAAAGCAGTGCTTTGTACTGATGATAGTGGAGTGTTTGATACTACACTTAGCGAGGAATATAAATTGGCTGTAAAATATTATCAACTGCAAAGGGATGATGTATATAAATTATCTTTAAATGCTATAGAAGCATCATTTGCTAGTCAAGAGGAAAAGGAAATGCTGAAAAAATATGTGAAGATATATTTTAAAAATAATAAGTAAACAAATAAATGTGAAAATTTTTTTATAGCTAAAATGTATTTTTACTTCTAAAGAAACTCAAAATACCAAAATCACATTAAAATTAGTTATTAACTAAATTCATCTGCTTGCGATTCCACATCATCTTTCTCTATAATTTCATCGAAGCCATAAAGAATTTCAGAATTTTCTACAAAATTTTGTATATTATCAATAGCGGTAGCTTGGGAAATCTGCTTAGAGCTTTCTGTATGTTCATACTGAGCTATTTCCATCATATCACCAGAGCTAATATTGTGTTTACGCATGTGTTTTACTAAATGTGAACGTTTAATATACGATTTACCACATATAACGCACACATGCTGTTTCTGTCCCGTATGTATCATTATATGACTGCGTAAATCTGTAGCTTGACGAAAGCTTTTATCACAATACGTACAGCTATAGGGTTTTTCGCCCGTATGTATTCTCATATGAAATTCTAGCAGAGAGACACGGGTAAAGGTTTTACTGCACACTGTACACATGTGTGGTCGTTCTCCGGTATGTGAACGCATATGTACAATAAGATTACTTTGTTCACAAAAGGCTTTATGACAAATCGAGCATGTAAAATCAGCTTGTCCTGTATGTCTACAAAAAAAAAAAGGAGAAACATGTTATGATTAAATTATTTTTTTAGAAGTCTTTGTTCACAAACCTTTTATGATGCACATTTAGTTGTGATTGTGTTTTAAATGATTTTGTGCAAAATTTACACTGAAATGGCCTTTCGCCTGTGTGCGTTCTTATGTGCATGCGTAAAGCAAACGGTGTAGGAAATTCTTTTTCACAATATATGCATTTACGATTTGTTTCCTGTTCAAGATTATGAGGAAACAATTTATCTGCATTTAATTTTTTATGTTCTTCATTATTGTCTTTTTCGTTGGTTGTGTAGTCACAGTATTGCATGTGCTTAAAGAATTCTGCATCTTGAGTAAACCAATGGTCACATTTAGCACAAGTAAAATAATGCATGGGATCATGGTTTTTTTTCAAGTGCTTTTGTAAGTTAAAAGCTTGTTTAAATATAGCACCACAGATATCACACTTGTATATGAGATAAGATTTTTTCAATTTTTCAACTAAAGGTTTTAAAAGACTGGCGTTATTTGTAAAATCTTTTGGTGTCTCTATGACTCTCTCCTTCAAAGCTACCTCCATTTCAGTAAGCTGTTCGGACTGATTGCTTATATCTTCAACAATAAGAGAATCAATATCAACAGGTTGTAATTGATCTTCAGTATTTGTTGCCATCTCTTTGTTGAGACTGTCTATATCATTTCTCTTCAGCAGTGACAATGAAACGTCTTGTTGTACTAAAGATGCTTTAGCTTCTACTATGTCCAATTGGTTTTCGTTGACTAGTTCAATATCACTCTCCTCTTTAATTAATAGATTAGAAACTTCATCAAAGTCCAATTCTTCTACATTGTATTCTATAACAACATCATCAGTTGGGATTACATCCTCCACTCCATTTCCCTTACCGTGTTCCAATATATCGTACAAAATTTCTTTAGATCTATCACATTTTTCTCGAAATTTTGAAGCTATCAATAATTCTCTAGTACAATCTTCACATAAGTACTTAGGAAATATATCATTCTCCTTGATCTGAAAAAGAAAATCTTTAAAATACTAAGCAGACTAAGCCGAGTGTTTCTCACCTGGAGGTCAGCACATGTTTCTAATAGATTTCTTAGGTTTGTATTCAAATCTTCAAGCTCTTCATAGATGTTTATTAGAATGCTTCGCTCTTGCAAACACACACGACAAGTTAATTCAGTAATATTAAACATTTCTATTTAAGAACAACTAATTCTTCTTTTAAACCTTAAAAAATATTCGTCAAAGCATACTCTTATGAAATATTTTTGTAAACAAATGCTTCTTTATGTTCCATTAGACTATAAACGTTGCCACATTATTTGTTGCATAAAAGGGGTAAAAAAAAATTAAAAGAACAATAAGTGGTAAAATGTTACCGGCTTGTAGAAGTATTACTGAATTTACCACTTTGCAAAAAACATCAGGCAACTTTATCAGCTCTATGTTATTAATTCTTAGTGATTGCAGTAACAGTAAGTAGAAGCATTAGCGTAAACAAATTTTTTAACTGCAGGCATTTAATTTCGTTTAAAAGGGAAGTAGAGTGTGTTGCTATATTAAATGTTATATGAAAATCATGGTGGGTTTATGTCGTTTGTGCGCTTCTCTTCGTAAAGCGGATGTTTTAATAACAATCAAAGATGATTTTAACGAAATATGTGAAAAATTGCGTCACTGTTGTCAATTGAGTATAACCATTGGGGATGCTCTACCAAAATCCATATGCCAGGAGTGTCTGGAACATTTGGACATATCACACAAATTTTATCTTAAAGTTAAAGAGGCTCAGGAAACATTACAAGCTTTATATCCTTCTCCAACCAAAGACACTAAAGAAGAGGACGTAAAGAGTCATACTGCTGCACTGGTGAAAAGTTTGTCGGTTGCTGCCAAAGGCCACCGTAAAAGAAGATCATCATTGGAGAATCAAATTAAAGTTACGGAGCCTAAAGATAATGTCAACCAAAACTTTACAAATCCCCTGGAACTTACAAAAAAGATTAAATTGGAAAATAATCTAGATATACAGGTTAAAAAATATCGCCCAAGAAGATCAATAAGTCGCAAAAGTTCTTCGCCTCCTTTAAAGAAACAAAACACGGAAACCTTGAATTATTTAGAAGAAGTCTGCAATATGCTAGACATGGCAAAGGAAGAGATTGTTATGGATAATTCTTATGAAATTTTAGATACATTAGATGAAGCAAATGATGATGAAGAAATTCTTGCAGATGAAGAAATTCTTGAAGATGAAGAGATACTTGCAGATGAAAAAATTCTAGCAGATAAGGAATGCGAAAATACTAAATATGAGTATTACGAAACTGATGATGAAGAACATAACCAACACACAGAAATAGTAAAAGATTCATTAGAAGAAGATTACAGACAAAACATAAACAATTCATCGAATTTTAAAGAACCTTTGGCTGATACTGGTGATATCGATTTAAAGGGAATAAATGTTGAAATGGAGTATATTGAAGATGATGAGTGCAATGAAGAAGTACAATCAAGTAGAGGTGATAAAAATAAGTGTAATGAAATTAAGGTAAGATCGTTTTTTATTTCTTATTAAATACTCTTAAATGTGAGGAATACCGCCCTAAGAACATGAGTGAATATTATTGAGACGATAGTAAAGAACCAATTGGAAGAATATATGGAAAAACAATACCTGTTATCGAAATATTTCTGCGGAAATTACAGAATAAAGCGATGTGTTCAATACTAAAACTCAATAGATTCACATATATGACATTCATGTTAGATCCTCTGAGATTGCTTAATGTGCTTCAAAGAATAGAATGGAAAAATACCAAAAATTTAAATTTTGTTAAAAATAATAATAATAGTAGGATGAACTCAAATAGTTATTTTTAATGTTTATAATATTTTGTTGTTATGAATGTCTTTCAAATACTACTAAATAGAGATGAATGAATGAAAATATTAAAATTGTGCTTAATATAATCGTCATTCTTGCCAAAATTTATATTTAAACTACAAACTACAGCAAAATTATGTTAGAGATGTAATTACTAGTAATTAACTAGTAATTGGTGAAATATGGGGTGTTTTGAAGATCATCGTTTTTATTTACGGCCTAATCTTCTGCTCTCATTTTTCTCATATCGCTTGAGTTACCATCCTTTTACGATACATTTAGTCTACATGAAGAGTTGAGTCCAACAGCTTAACGCTTTATGGGTACGTTCGGACTCTTTATCTTTCCACTAATACTTAGCGACCAGCAATACTTCTCACTTACCTTTTGAGTATATCATATCTCAGTAATTATTCCGTTTATTTATTGATAATAAGTTAATAATAAGAGTAATTGAAAATCATTTGAATGAAATATGACTTATCTTTATTATATTTTGCTTTTTTAGACACCACCGTACATATCACCAGAACTTCAATGTAAATCCTGGAAATCTTATAGCTATCTTTGCTATCTGTGTGACACGAAAACGTCATCGTTTGTAGATTTAAAAAAACACATTCAAGCTGAACACGATATCACACATCAGAATATGCAATACAAATGTTATGACTGTCAAAAGATTATACCACGTTATAATTTCTTCCTGAATCATATACGTTTAAAACATCACCCTGGCTTAAAATTAAGATGTGAAGCTTGCGATTTAAGTTGTCAAAACTTTGAAGAACTTTCGCACCATCGTAGCGTTAATTGTGCAGAAGCTAAAAACTATGAAAATCTCGTACCATGCAATCTATGCTTTAAAAGTTTTAACAACAATTTCGGTTTACAATATCATCAAAGGTCTAAACACGAAGTCACGAAAATTCAATTAAAATATCAATGTGTACAATGTGGTAAACAGTTTCAAAATAAAATGACTTTAAAGGCACACGAACGTTCTCATACAGGTAAAAGAAGTCATGTAATCTCTTGATTTAAATAATAATATATAAAATTTTTATTTATGTAGGTGGAAATAAATTTGTTTGTGAAATTTGTCGGAAAATATATACCAGTAAACTTGGCTTGGAACAACACCTACTTTTTCATGCATCCGATAAAACGTATAAATGTAATATATGTAACAAAAGGTATTTTTTAATTTTGTATATTTAATATTTGTTTTGAAGTTTATTCTACTTTTTGTATAATTCTTACAGTTTTAGTAGTTTCATGACACTGGACCAGCATCAATATATACACAATAATGAAAAGCCCTTTAAATGCGAATATTGTGATAAAAGCTTTCGCAAAAGAATTGAAAAAAATACACATGAGCGGGTGCATACTGGCGAAATGCCTTTTCAATGTGAACAATGTGATAAACGTTTTCGATTTCGCAGCGCATTTAATGCCCATATGAAAATACACACAGGCGTTAAACCATATGCATGCGGGTATTGCGATAAAATTTTTGCCGAAAGTTCAAATCGTAATAAACATGTAAGGCGTATACATCCCAATGGGCAGAAGAAAAAGAAAATATAACTGAATGAGACAAAGAAAAATAAAATATAATTTTAAATTATTTCGAGAGTGAAGTGAAAGGTCTGTTCGTAAATTTATCACTGCATTGCATAGTATTCACATCGCGTGCTTTATTTTTCTCAAATGAAAATTGCGAATATGTTTATGCAATGTGCCATTTGTTCTAGATCATCAATTTTTTTCTATTGTATTTTATTGTTTATTTAATATCTACATGTATATGTATATATACATCCATTACGCTACCAAACACATATGGACTTTCCTTAAAAATTGACTGCAAGAAGACATTATTGTAAAAATTTTTAAGAATGAAAACTACATTTTGTAGCAGTCATCACTATTGTGTGAAGGTGCATATGAAAATTATAAAGACCAGAACAGGCTGGGTTCAGGACTGAAAGATCATTAGTTAAACAAATCAACACACAGAGAATAATAATTGAACAATCGGTTGAAATTCGTTCCTCACTATCTATGCTTTTCATCAAATCGAAAAAGAGAATATATGTGTATAGCACGAATAAGGTAACATTTGCTTCATTGAAGATATTTTAAATCATACGATTGCAGTTACAACGATTTCTAATGCACTGTTTTGCATAAATGGTAAATGTCGGAATCCTTTAGAACCATATCAAGAGTTGGACAAAGATGTTTTCTATCGTTATTCTTATTTCTGTAAACCCAAGCCATAGGTTAAATTCACTAGATTACGTAGACGATAAGTGCTAAGAATCTCATTGATTTAGTGATATGATACAACAAAATTAATAAATATGAGTTTTAAAGAGCGTTGGATTTTTTTTTTGCATATTCACTATAACAAATTTAAAAGTTTTCACGTTTTATTTAAAAAAAGTGTAAGTTATGTATGGGGAGTACAAATTAATTCGTTTCGGTTTTTTTTTTTAATTAAAAAAAAAAATGCATTTATTTCAAAAGATAATAAATTAACTAAATAATAATAATTTTCTATCACTGCTTATAACTTTTCTTAACCTCAGGCAATATTTGATTTCCGTCTCGGAAAAAAATTACCGTTTTTAAAGCGAACCAATTTTAAAGAATATTTTCGATTTCTTCAGAAAAAGTGAAGCAGTGACATGCCTAATCATGTTGTATCCATCGAAATGACAAGTAGTCAGAAGGAGCAATGTCCAGTGAATAGGACGAGTGGCGTAAGATACCTATCAGTCCTAAATATGTTTTTGCCGACTTTTGCGATGTAAGGCCGAGCACTGCCTTGCAAGAAAATAACTTTAATCATGTTTGTCCTTATATTCCGGCCGTTTTTTCATAATACTCGGTTCAAACGAAGTAATTGTAGTTTATTTCGGCTTTTAGCAGCTTGTAGTCCTCAAGGTCCCTTGACCCCAACGAGAGTGCAAAATTGCATGATAAATAATAAAACAATGTAATTGTACTGAAATAAAAAATATTGGCGAATTGCATGAAATTTGAAGCAATTAAAAACACAACAAAAACAAACCCGGTGTGCTAGTTTTTTCTTAAAATTCGGATTTTTGGCTACCCTGGTCTCAAACCCAATCCTGTGATAACAAAAGTAATTGAACCTATTCGACGCAACATTCAAAGAGTTATAGTTTACAGTTTCTTATGAACTAAATATGTATATGAAAATGATGGCACTACGAAGGATATAAAAAGCAGAAAAAAATGTGGGAGTATAATATGCAACACTAACAACCACGGTGTCAAAACGGAAATACGTATTTTTAAAATATGCGTTTTATTCGTGCTTTTATACGGTTGGAACACAGCTTGGAGAAATAAACGTCGAAATTCGTAGAAAAAATTCAGTTGGATTCAGCAACATATGAAAATAGAATAAAATAGGAATTGAGAATAGAATAGAAAACGAGGAAGGCCGAAAAAACTTGGAGGACTTTTACATTGGCGGTAATTAATTGCATAGCACACAATATTAGCAGAATTTATGACAACATTGGGGAACTGACACATCATTTTCACATCGACAAAGATGGATACAGATTATAAGACAGTCTATGTCAAGTATAGAGGCAGCTTTTAATCCTTTTAAAAATGACAAACTGATGTTTAGTAAGAGCATTGCAAAATAATCATATTCTCCAACGCAGTGTTGCATTTACGAACAGGATCCAAATCGTAAGTTTTTCTCTGGCACATTTCAAACCATTTTTATGCTCAATAATATATAGGAATAGTAAATAAGAAAATTTTTCTTACGATTTTATTGGATTGGACTGGGTCTTAGTTCAAACAAATTAGCAGTCCCATTGAGATACTCGAAAAAAAATCATAAAATATAAGAATATGGAAAGAATATCAGCCTAATTATGAAAAACAATTCCTTTGGAATTTTGTATATTTTTTATTCCTCCTATTATTAAATAAAACTTCCCTCAAATTTTTTAATTTTTTCCTCTTCTATTCTATTCTTGAGAAAGGGGAAAATTACTCTGGGAAAAAAGTAGGGACTACGAATATGAAAATGGAAAGACGGTTGCCGTTTTTTATAATTTTTTTCCTAAAACATTTCGGAGGGAGTTGATTTAAAAATGTAAGTTTTTAATCAAAATAACTGTAAGACAATAATTTTTAGTTTTTTTTTAGGTAAAAAAATACAAATAAACTTTATCTACAACATTTGATCTCTCTAATGGATGAGTCGTGAAATAGCCCTTGATTTTTAGAAAGGAGATAAGCAAGGTAATGAAAGGATCTGGAGAGTAGCTGAGCAAGAATTGAACTCACCAAATAAAACTAGTACAGAATGCAAAAAGGTAAGTTCCATAATGTTTTAAAAACTAATACTTGATACCATTACAAAAATTTCAGGTGTGGATAACCAAAAAAATATGTACGACAGAAGACAGCTCAAAATTTGATGCATAATAGATGTACAGGCGGACGGCCAAACAATGAATATAAGTTTTCATCAACTGAGCAAATCATTTATGATTTGTAGTATGAAAGCATCTGTTGAAGGTGTTGCTGAAAATACTTTCGGCCTTGGGTCATCAAGCAATGTAAATGAGGTCGCAGAAGTAGCAGAAGTAGTGCCTAAGACGAAAGTTTTAGATGTTTCTATGCCAGACTTCTATAAACGAAGAAACTATCGCCTCAGCAAAGTCTAAAATGTGTAGAACTCCAAAAAGGTGGTTGAAATTTAAGGAAGATTTTTCCAAGTATCCGTCCGATATGCTCATAGCCGAACTTTATGTGCAAAGATAGTTTATAGAATTTGTGAAAGAGGCTGTAATGGATGCTAAAGAGCAAAATTAAACAAAAAAAAAATTACAGATTAAGTTAAAAAGACATTTTCAAACAATGGAGAGATTGATAAAAGAAAATGAACTTGAGGAGATGCGAAGCCACAATGTCTTTGTGGAGGAAATGCTTACGAAAGAAATAGAATAAAAATTGGAGAAAATCCGTTTACAAACTGAATATAATTACCTCACCAAATAGTAATTTAAAATGCATACATATGTACGTATAGACAAATATCAACTTGTTTTATTTTTATTTTTCATACGTATATTAAGAAGTGGGCTTTAATTTGTTTAATAAACTAAATTATCTTAAAAAAAATTAGCGACGCCTAATTTAACACAAAATATTTTAGAAATACAATGCGACAATAGGAAATAAAGTTTTACCCAAAAGCCAAAACTTGTGAGATCCTTGCAAGTATTTCTCTTTCAGGTGTGCTTTAATATCACTAGTGGTTCATATAAAGGAGTCATGACAAGCACCATGGTGAGTTGCATTAACGTACCGGATTTTAAGCGCTTGACCACAAATCTGTAAAAATCATATACTTACAAACTTGTTGAAAGATTTATAAATTTTAAGATTTACCTGCATTGTATTTAAGCTATAGTTAACTTTCCTATTATAAAATAAATGTTTGTTTGCGGATGGAGCAACAACAAGTGTCCATTCAACGCAACCAATAACTCCCAGAACTTTATATTTGGTGTAGAATGCAATTTCAATCCAAATTGAGCAAGGCTGTGCTTCAAATATGTAAACAGCTTCTTAAGCACTTTACGAAAAGTGGGCTGAGCCAAAGCGACGTCACTGTCATTCCCTGTCTGGTATCCGCCTTCTGCAAACAGGCACTTAACTTCATAATAGGGCTTATAGCAGATGTATTTTTAACTGTTGTGAATGTGTCAGGACTTCCAATAAATATGTTAAAGGTGGTTTTTTAAGCGGTAATATTTCTGGCACATAAAGATGAACGGTGCGAATTATTTAAAAGAACGAATTTACTTTGTGCTTACAAAACACTGGCAGCTCTAACGGATTAGAAGCATCGCGCTGCTTTCTCTTTAAAACTTTTTGATTAATTTTTTTCCTTTTGCTCCACATCAATTACTTCCTTAGCAACCATTCGGAAAGCTAAACATTTTGCACTTTTTTATTAAATACAATTGATTTTAATAATACCGAACGTATTTTCTTTTCATAAATATCATAAAAAATCTGTATACATATGTATTTGTATGGTGAAATTACATAAGGTGGTGGCACCCTGCAACAATACAAGAACAACAGGGCATTTTTTGAATCGTTTATGTCAAAAAGAGCCCGTGGTTTAATAAAAAAGCAGCTGTCAAGAGCGAAAAAATATAAATAAACGAGAAAAAAACACAAATAAAAAATAAAATTTGTTTTTATTTAAAAAAAGGCGAATAATAGTAAAAACAATTTAAAATAATTATGACGACTCGTAAATCACATCAAAAGACACCAGCGCTTCTATATGGCGGTGCATTTCTTAAAAATGGGTATAAATGCTCCAATCGTATTTTATTCAGCGGCAGCAAATTAAAAGAAAAGTTTGGAATTATTTATTTTTTATTCATTTATTTTTTTAAAGAACACAAACATTCTGTAAAAAAACACACATATTTACAAATTTACACAAAAATTTTAAAATTTTCACAAAAGTTATGTATCTGTTTTCAATACGAAACATGTATATTAACAAAAACATAAACAAAAATAAAACTGTTGGCAGCTACGGAATAACTAAAAAAAACCAGCTGGTTTCCCAACACCACCTTGTAAGTAATTTCATCATGACATGTATGTACAAAATAAAATGTCAAAATGAAAACAGCTGGCTCTGATATTCTTTCACCCTTTTTTTACACCATGGAAAAATATAATAAGAAAATTTGTCATTGGGAACAAGTGATTGGGAAAGGAACAAATTCCCAAGAAATTTTCATAATTGGGCTGTATAAGTATCAAATGAGAAATACGAAAATCAGATCCATTTACAGTTAGTGTCATTAATATTCGGTTTTATTAAAGAGATATGTTTAACTGATTCGTCTTAAGCTAAATATATATCTTTTTCAACATTTTTTTCTTTTCATTAATAGTTTATTTAGACACTTGAAAGTTCACATTTGTATTTAGAAAAAAAGAATAACAATATAACAAAAAAAAAACTAAATTAATTCAGGTGGCATAAAATATTGCGCGTCAATAATATTCGGTTTTCTTTGAAAAGTAACAAATAATACATTAGAAAAATGGTTTTATATAAAATTCAGTATTTTGTTGGATAACCCTTTTATTTTATAACTTCACTTAGACGGTTTGACATGTTTTTTTTTTTACTATTTTAGCTGTATAAGCTGCAGGAATACGATTCCATTCTTCTTGAAGCCGCAATTTCAAGTCTTCAATGGATGTTATTTTGTAGTTGCGGATTCGCCGGTCCAGCTCATCCCATAAATTCTTAATCGGATTGAGGTCTGGGGATTGTGCAGGTGGATGGAGAACTTTAGGGCAGTTATAGAGCAACCATTCTTGAATTAAACGCGACTTGTGCTTTGGGTCGTTATTTTGGTAGAATTTAAAAAAATCTAAAACGTCCAGCTTATTTGCACTTTCTTTCAAATTTTGACGGAGGATATTCAAATATGATATAATTTCACTGATAAAAACTAATTTTCCCGTCCCTTTAGCTCCCATACAACCCCACACCATAACATGTCCATTTCCATGTTTTACGGTTGGTTTTAAATTTTGTGGTTGTAGCTCCTCATTTGGCTTCCGCCACACCATTACACGCCCATCGGATCCAAATACGTTATACTTGCTCTCGTCCGCAAATAGGCTTTCTTAATGTATTCCCTGGCAAAACTCAAACGAGCTTTTCGGTTGCGTAAATTAACCAATGGCTTACGACGTGCTACTCGGCCATGAAAACCTTTTTTTCTTATGGTTCTTCGTATAGTAAATGCAGATATTTTCTTTTTAAACTCATTGAGCACCTCTGTGACTAATTTGGGAGCACTTAAGCGTGGGTTAGATTTTATTTTTCGCACAATTGAACTTTCTTCCCGCTCGGTCAATTTTTTTGGCTGACCTGTCTGCTTTATTAAGTGTATTCTTCCTTCATTTTTGTGCCTTCTGACAATGTCCCCAACTGTATTTGGTTTCATAATCAGAATTTCAGCAATCTCTTGGTACTTTTTACCGTTTTCATAATGGAAAATAACAAGTTTTCGCTGTTCTAAAGGAGTGTTTTTTCCTTTGCGCCCCATTTGTATAATTTGCAGTGAAGTAGAATTTTGGACAGACAAGAAAGGAGGTGTTATGCACTTTTATTAAAACGTATCTCTATATTGCTGGAAAGGTAGCTGAATAACATGTTTTTTTGCAAATAGCATATAAATAGGGGAAAAACCGAATATTAATGGCGCTTAGTAAACAGGGTTAACAAACTTTAATCGATTTATCACGGTTACAGGGTTACCATAGAGCCATTTTTTCCATATATTTGAATACTCATACTGACAACATTTATTTAAGTTTTTGCTATTCTTCTGATTACCTATACATTTCGCTAATGCCAAGGTGTTATTATCGATAAACTTTAAAACCGAATATTAATGACACTAACTGTAGCTACAATCACATTTGGCAAATATTTGAGGGAAAAAAACGTAACCACTATTAAACTCTGCATAGATAACCTACGTCTAGCAGACGTTGTTATGCTTAGTATTCTTGGCCATTATCAAAAGCTTGCAAGTAGTCATTGTTTTTGTGGTAGTCATTTGATTTAATTTCAAAGCAATAATAGGATCATACGTCGTGGTGACGTAAAGATATCTTTAGTGTGATGTTTTAAGTTTATTGCGTTCTTATTTTCCTTGGAGTGTTTAGTTACCTCTTAAATATTAATTTCAAATTTGTTTTCATAATGTCATGTAAGCCAGAACTGGATGAACAATTTGCTGTCTTTTTGGAGAGTATTTTAGATGACACAAATTTTATCTTAAACAGTAAGTGGATTAGAGAATGAAATATTGAATAATGATGTTCAAAGTGATGTAGAAGGCGTGAATATACAAATTGACGCGGTTAATGAAAATATAAGTCTTTCAAGATATTACGACCCTTGACTGAATAGAAATTGACGAGGTCAATGAGTCTAGTCAAGCTGCTACGACCTTTGACAGCATAGTACAGTTCCCTCAAACTACTTTGAGAAGTAAAAGTAGGCACTGCTGGATTACTTCAAAGTGCTGATAAGACTTTAGCAACAAATATAGCGTGTTTTTTATAGAGGTATAGAACTTTTATTACTTTTCCAGATGGCGACAGATTTAACAGCTGTCAAGTGATTTATTCTCAGCTTGGTTTGGCAATTCACCATGAATAGACTCACGCCCGACGTAGATTCGTCGAATGGGCCCAAAACGAGATTACAGTTGTTTCCGATTTTCATAAGCGAATTTTGTTTACCGATGAAGCGCACTTCTGGTTGAATGGCTACGTCAACAAACAAAACTGCCGCATTTGGAGTGAAGGTAACCCTCAAGTGTATGTGGAAACACCGTTACATCCAGAAAAACTGACTGTTTGGTGCGCTTTATGGGCTGGTGGAATAATTCGTCCGTACTTTTTCAAAAACGATGGTGGCCAGAACGTTACAATAAATGGTGATCGGTATAGAGCCACGATTACTAACTTTTTCTTTCCTGAATTGAATAACCATGACGTCCAGGAGGTGTGGTTTCAACAAGACGGCGCAACATGTCACACAGCTCGTGCCACAATAGATTTATTGAAAGACACTTTTGGTGACCGCCTAATTTCACGTTTTGGACCTGTGAATTGGCCTCCAAGATCTTGTGATTTAACACCGCTAGACTACTTTCTGTGGGGCTATGTAAAGTCATTGGTCTATGCGGTAAAGCCACAAACGCTTGACCATTTGGAAGACAACATTCGCCGTGCTATTGCCGATATACGTCCACAAATATTGGAAAAAGTCATCGAAAATTGGACGTCCAGATTGGACTACATCCGCGCCAGCCGTGGCGATCATATGCCAGAAATCATAATAAAAATATAATGCCACAAGATTATCTTTCGGATAAATAAAATGCATGTCAATCGAATAATCCATCGTTGTTTTATTGCAACTTAAAGTTCTATACCTCTGTAAAAAACACCCCTTATATTTCGAACACTATTTCTACTAAACAAAGCCTTGTGAGTCACAAAGAATATGAATATGATAGAACTTCCTCGTCCTAAACAACACTTTGATTCAAATGTTGTTGATACGGCCAGAAATGATTTAGATACCATTTGAATCTCATTCTGTTTCTAAGAAATATATTATTATTCCAAAATTCTATGAATTCCAAAAATGTTATGTGCCAAATGTAAAATACTTATATATGTAGCTGTATCGGGAAAACATAAAATTCTTTCATATAATAATTGATACAAAATGAAAGTTTATATGATAGAGATAACTTGTATTATACATAAATACTTAAATGAATTTAATAAAAATCTAACTTTGTAGTGAATCACATATATTGTACTGTAGTGTAATTAAAAATGAAAATTTGGCAATCGTACATTGGTCTCTTTTAAAGCCGCTGCTTTCGTTTTACTTTGTTTTGTTTTTTACGTATCGTGTAAACGTAAAAAAATCTGTTGTATGAGTTTTACTCTCACTTTTAAAATACAGAAGGAATTTTATATATTTTCTATCTGATTTTAAGTACGTAAAGTGTTATCGTCTAAACTAGTGTAATGCACTTGTATATTGTGCAGATCAGTTTTTTCATTTGCCTACTTTGTTTCTTTTCACTTTTGTTTTTGTTAACAAATTATGAATATGATCCTTAGTTTATCGCTCTGGATTTGGAGCATTACTTCTAATTACCAAATAAAATTCTTTAGGACTTTGCACTGAGTCAAAAGTGTAATTAATATAATAATGCATACACACTCGGTATTAAAGTTGTTAACTAAAATTTATGAATGCCTTATACAAATGCATGACTTCTTACGTGAATTATTTTGTAAACTACAATTTAATGAAAATGAAAATGAAATGAAAATGTTTAATAAATCCAATCTTTATTCAAGACTCAAACGCTCGTGTTATATTAATTTAAGACATTACACCTTTTTACTTTTTATATTTGTTTGTGAGTCCTTTAATGAAGGCTATATATTTTGTTAATTTTTGACATAAATTCAATTTTTCGTTATTTCTTATTATTGTTGTTTTCACTTACTAAACTTTTAAGTTAACAAAGAATAAATAAGTGATCTTAATAACACATATACAAATTTTTAATTTTTTTATATCCTTAAAAGCATGCTATAAATCATAAGTCGTTCAAACATACCGTTATTTTTAACCTACAAAAACACCGTTATCTTTCAAGGGTTAATTTACGCCAACATTTCTTAAAAAAATATTTAAAAACAAATTGCAGCACCAAAAAAGTTTTAATTTTTTAAAATTAATTAAAAAAAATAAAATTAAAAACAAGTATTTCTATACAATAATTACCTTTTTTTGTCAAATATTTGTCAAATATCACCGTACCTTTAGACTGTCGTTACGTTAATACAAACACACATTGTTCTTAAGTTTTAAATTATATTATTTTCTTTATTAAGTACCTTTTTTCTTTTTTTTTATCAGTATTGGTTTCCAATTAAATTCATTTGGTTTTAGATTTAGTTATACATCGTTTTTCTTTCACATTCTCTTTTCTTATTATTAATATCTCGATTTCGGGAAGTTTAGAATAGATTAGTTTTGTAGCATTTATATAAAGTTTTATACTATTTCATAAATCTCAAGAACTGTTTACTCTTCTATTATTTGTTTATTGATTAAATCAAAAGGAAATGTTGTCTTAAATGAACTAAAGGTTTTATGTTAAGAGATTCAATTTAAATAATACAGTTATTATATTAATTTAAAAGAAAGGAAACATATGTGAACATATCTTATTTATGTATGTAATAGAATAGTCATAATTTTCTTAAGCACATGGTATAGTCTTAAAACAAATTGAGTCTTTTTTCACATACGAGAGCTATATTCTCATTTTTTAAAAATGGTTATCCATCGATCCTTCATACATGCTTACAGAGATTGCTTACCACTTTTGTGAACAGGTAAGCAGGAATAAACACTTTAATCATGTATTTTTAATCTTGTACGAATCACAAAGGATTTTGCACACAATATAAATTACAATATTCAGCATATTTTGGAATACTTAACTAAAAAACCATGGTTTCTGAGTTATGACACTATTGAAGTAAATGTGCGATATGTATTTTAAAAATCAATTTTTCCTTTTTAATAATACATACTCTTATAATAATCTGATTATTGTTGTTTACAATAATATGTGGGTGACAGGGTATAATTTTTAAATAAAATGGGTTACAGAAGTTATTGGTCTGGAAAGCCAAAACTTCTTGGAAACTCCCACAATTCATTTAATTTTATAATTAAATAGTTAAGATAATTTTTTTTTTGTGGTCCAACAGAGTAATTTTTATTATATACCCTTACCGTGGCCGGTACTCTGACCGTGGTAACCCAAAAAATAATCTGCAGTTTATATACAAATAAAAGTCGTACTAAGCTCTTTGTTTTTAATTACGAATAATGCTTTTTTTTAGAAAGATACATACAAAAATTAATATATTATTATTATATTATTAGAGAAAAAAAGGATTGATATCGACAGCAGTGATTAGATCCCAGCCAACATTCTTCGAAATGGATCACAATATTAATAATATTGCAACCTCATCTTTTGAGTTGAAATTGTGAACTCCAACTGCTAAATATTGGTTCAAACTTCTTTTCCTAGCATTTAATAAATCCCAATACTCCTTTTACTTTATGTACAATACGGGAAATAATTGGATTGAAGATTAGTCGTTAATCAAGATCTGTACCGACCTTTTCAAGACAATAGGTACACAGGTACACATAGGACTTCCTGTGTGGAAAAGCATACACTTCATACTATACCTTATTTCCTTTTGAAATGAATAGCAAAAGTTCGAATTGTTGAGACGAAGCAGCTTCTCATACATTGAAATGTTAGAATATTAAATGCCAGATTGCAAATTGTTATTAAGGTATGTATGTATATTAGGGGTAATAATGATAATTTAGACTTATGATTTATAAATGCAATGCACTGAAATCTTTTAAAACAAAAACGAGAGAAACCATAATTTTCTTTAATTTGTAACCACGATTAACCTTGTTTGCATGCCTTTAGGGGTATAAAACTTTAAGTTGGCAACACTTTTTTAACTTGCGGCCTTTTTGTAAGCTATCAAGTGATTTATGTTTAGTTTGGTTTGGCATTTACACATCAAAAGACTGACGCCTGAACAAGGCTTCCAAATGGGCCAATATTGTCGTTGAATTTTGTTTAACTCACTTTTATTTGAATGGATACTTCAATAAACAAAACTGTCGTATTTGGAGTGATGATAATTCTCAAATTGTATGTTAAGACAACGTTACATCCAGCAAAACTGACTGTTTGGGGTGCTTTATGGGCTGGTGGAATCATTGGTCTGTACTTCTTTAAAAACGAACGTTACAGTCAATGGTGACCGCTATAGAGCCATGATTACTGACTTTTTCTTTTATCAGCTGAACAACCATGATATGCAGGAATTCGTGCCACAATTGGTTTATTAAAGGAAACGTTTGGTAACCGCATAGTTTCACGTTTCGACCCCGTGAATTGGCCTCCAAGATCGTGCGATTTAACGCCGCTAGACTATTTATTGTGGGGATATATAATTAGTCACTAGTTTACGTCGATAAGCCCGAAACGATTAAACACTTGGAGAACAACATTCGCCGCGTTATTGCAGATATACGGCTACAAGTGTTGGAAAGTAATCTAAAATTGGATCAATCATATGCCAGAAGTCATATATAAACTATATTGTCAGAAGATTATCATTCGAATACAGTAAATTTCATGTCAATTTAAAAAATTCATCTTTGTTTTATTCCATTTCAAAGTTCTGTACAGCTTTTCTGAAAAATTTTCTTTTTGTGTTATGACACTATTGAAGTAAATAATCCATATGTATTTAAACTGGTGGATAAAACTGATCGTCACTTTCTATCTGTTGGAGATGCGCCACGTCCAGAAAATAATCGAAACATAATCTTTAAGAATTTGAAACGATTCTAGGATACATTTACTTCATTTAAATTCAACAAAAACTTATGAGAAGATTCTGTACTAAAAATACAAAATGGTTGCATTTCCTGAGGAGAAAAGTCTTCGCAAATTGTAGTTATGCATCAAGAATTGTTTTTGTTATTATTGTTTTGTACTTTCCTTTAGATTTAATCACTTCTTGTAATCAGTTTTGCGTTGAATGCACACATTTTTTGTAACATCTATTCCAATTTTTAGCCAATTGTTGTTTGTACTTCAGTAAGTATATTTTCTTATCCGTTTGTCCAAATGTCCAATAAGTATTCACTCAGACTAAGGTTCGGTGACTGATAAGTCGTTTTTAAGGTGTAAAGAATATTTTATAAGATCAAAAAGCGAACTATATCTGCAATGTGTTTGAAATCATTGTCTTGCAGAAAATATTAATCTGTTTCAGTGTCCAGTTTACGCGCACATTTTCCAAGTTTTCTTTTAGATTTTTTAAATAAAGGGTGTCTAAAATTGAGGTATCATTTTCACTTTGCTGCCATTTTTTATCTACTTATAATTTTTATTTTCAGATTATAAATACATTCCGGTTAGTTAATATAAAACGTAACACGAAGGAACAACGTGTTTTTATTATTAAATCACTTTTTGAAAATGACAAAAGCTTTCAAGATATAATTAGGAAATTTAGAACAAAATGCGGTAGAGAATATACTTCAACAAATCTGGCCATCAAGCTGGTGGTTGAGAAATTTGAAAAAACTGGATCCGTTCATGATAGCGGAAACATAATTTTTAAAAGTAGTGGTCGTTTAACCGAAAATATATCAGCTGTGAGCAGACGTGTTGAAGAAGAAGATCAAAAAACATCCATTCGTCATTGTTAGCAGCAATTAAATATCACACGGTCCACATTATTTGCATCGTCATCTTCTTTTAAACGTTAATAAGGTTCAGATGACCCAAGAATTAAAATCAGCTGACCACGCATTACGGGCCATCGAAAACCAAGAAGAAAATAAGAATTTTTTGAAAAAAATAATCTTCACCGACGAAGCCCATTTTCAGCTCAATAGCTACGTCAACAAGCAAAATTGCCGCATTTGGAGTGAAAAAATCCAAGAGTTATCTTAGAGCAACTATTACATCCACAATCCTTCGGAATCATCGAACAACATTTTTTTGTTTTGAAAACAAAAATGGAAAGGTGATTTTGGTCAATGGTAATCGCTACAGGGAGATGATCCAAAGCTTTTTGTGGCGGAAAATGGATATTTTAGACATAGAGAATATGTGGTTTCAATAGGATGGTGCCTCTTGCCTCACAGCAAGATAAACAAAGAATTTTTTGAAAGAAAAGTAAAATTGCATTATTTCTCGTAGAGAAGGAGAAAATTGGCCACCAAGATCGTGCGCTTTGACGCCTTTAGATTTTTTGTTGGGGTTTTTTGAAATCTGAAGTGTACAGCAATAATCCCACAACAGTTTAAGAGCATAAAACCAACATTATCGAGCAGATATCAACCATTGACAGCAGCATTTTGGTAAAAGATTTTAAACCTGCCGAGCCTTGACCGACATAAATTTTCATTTTTAACCTATTTGTAATAATTTGTAATAAACTGAAATAAAAATATTTTTAATGTCTTAAAAAAGTATTTTTTATTAAAATTAAAATGGTACCTCAATTTTGGACACCCTTTATTTGCTCATGTTTCTCCAATATGTATATTTTTTTATGAACACAAGTTCGCAGCCACTAAAAGCAGACTAATATATTAACACCATTACTCCAGTACCCCCATGCTTAACAGTAGTTCGAATATGTTTATTTTGAAGTGCAGTTTCTTTCTGCATCCAGATCAAAGCAATGCTTTCGACCGATATGCACAAAATTTTCTCCTAAAACTAATTTTTCTTATTTCGATGTTCTTTAGTCAAAGAAAGTTCCTTTTTTAATTTATCTTGTTTGTTAAAGCATTTTTTCCACAAATTCTGGCATTGTAATCCCCCACTTTTAGCACTCTGGCTATAGTATGAGGATGTAGCCTATTTCCTAGGGTATCCTTTATTACTGCTGCGACTTCCAAAGATAGAGTTTTAGGTTCTTTTATTATAATTTTTATTATTTCGCGCTTTTCATATACCGAATAATTTGAACATCCACTGCTTCTAGGAGGATTCTCAGAATCAGAAATAATTTTGTGGGGACCTATGATGCTACAAAGAAAATTCGAGTTCGATGAACTATTTGCAAATTTCTTTTACTGACTTATTTTGTTTGTAGGCATTTATTATAAAATTTTGACGAACACTTTTCTCTTCACTAATTACAACCTGTATTTTTCCTCTGCGACTGACGTGGTAGTCCGGCAAATATCAATAATCATAAAAAAGCTGTTTGCGCTGGTATATTATGTAAGTAAAACAGTTTAATATAAATCGTTGTTCTGAATTCAAAAAAATATCTTAAAGTGCACATATGTATACCCGGGGTCAAGAGGTTAAACTAGAAACAAAAATAATTTTATCAGGTTAAAAAAACGGAATATAGAAAATATGGAGCGTTGAAAAGGTGTCTAATATTCTACCATGCCAGTAGAATAGTCAAAGTTAAATTGCGTCAGTAACAGAGGGTTAAAATAAAGTAAAAGTTTCATATCGGGTGTTTATTTACAGTTACACAAGTTTAAATCATAATAAAACAAAGAAATATATTTTTATTTTTGGGTAGAAAATTTTAGGACATTAATATTTAAAAATGATTTCGGCTATGTGGTTAGCACGGCTGGCGCGTACTAGGCGCAATCTGAAACAACAATTTTCCGAGACTTTTTGCAGTATATGAGACCGTATATCGTCAAAAACTCTTTGGATGTTGCTTTCCAGGTGTTTAATTTTCTCTGGTTTATCGATGTAGACTTTACAAGTGACAAAGACATAATACCAAAGAAAATAATCCAATTGGTTCAATCACACAATCTTGGTGGCTAATTAATTGGACCATTGAGTGAAATTACTTTTTTATAAAAAGTTTCCATGAGTAAATCAACTGTAGCGCGCGTTGTGTGGCATGTGGCTCCACCCTGCTGAAAGCATATATCAGCAAGATTAATGTCATTTAATTGAGGTACGAAAAAATTTCTGATCATGTCCCTATACGGTTCACCATCACATTCTGACTGACCATTATCGTTTTTACAAACATATGGACCAATGACTCTGCAAGCCCATAAAGTGCACTATACAGTAATTTTTGTGGATGTAATGGTATTTCGACAAAAACTTGTGAATTATATTTAACATTATCATTCATGCAACAATTCTACTTATTTACGTACCGAACCAACCAAAAATGGATTTCTTTCAAGAAGAACATTTTGAATAGAAATTCAATATCAATATCAGTTTGTGCTGCAGCTCATTCGTCGAATTGGCGGCGGTATAAATCAATTCATAATAAAATTTCAAACCAAACTAAACAAAAAGCAACTATCAGCTGTTAAATCCTCTCCTGTTGGAACTTGTTAGCGAGATTAATGCCAACTAATTGAGGTATGAAAAAATATCTAATCATGTCTCTATCCCATTCTGACCATTATCGTTTTTAAAGACAAATTTACCAATGACCTCGTCAGCCCATACTGCGCACCAAACAGTAATTTTCTGTGGATGTAATGGTGTTTCGATAAAAGCTTGTGGATTATTCTCACTCCAAATGCCGCAAAACTGCTTATTTACGTACCCGTTCAACCAAAAATGGGCTTCATCGTGGAACAACGTATTGAATTTTGAAGTGCGACCAACAGAACCCTTATTTTGGAAAAGAATGACGGCTTGTGCTGACGCTGAAATGACATACGTTGTGTATTAAAGAGTAATGTCAACTTAAATTTTCAAAAAACACAACTAAATAAAAATTTAATAGTGATTACATCACTAAATATGATGTGAAAATAGTTAATTAGCATTACTTTAATATATATGTAAACAATAACAATCCATTTTAAAAAAATACAACACTTGTGTATTTATAAAGTTTAGTTTACACGATAATACTTTACGTACGTAAAATCAGAGAGAAAATATAAAATTCCATCCGTGATTTAACAATGAGGGTAAAAATCATACGACAGATTTTTTTACTTTTACACGATACGTAAGAAAACAAAACAGAGAAAAATGAAAGCAGCTGTTTTAGAAGATACCAATAGTGCGAGCGAAGAAATTTACTTTTTTTTGTTTATTTTATTTGTTTACATAAATATACATCCCTGATCTAATGAAGTGTGATGGTTTTTAAAAAAATGTAAAAAACAAAGAGTGCCAAATTTTCATCTCAATGTCGTAAGCTCTCCTTACATATTGAATTTACACGATACTATCCGCTCTCTTCTACGCAAAAACTTGACATATCGTATGACTTGTATTATCGTGTAAACCCCTCTTAATAGCGTTTCGCAGCCAACTTCATTTTCGAACGGGCCGTGAAAATAGGATTTTCCAATTACAAAGCGTTGATGATGCGCTATTTGTGTTTGCTCCATACAATTTGTATGTACATGAGAGTTTTTGACAGATGAGCTCAACGCTCTAATTTAGGTTTGTTTGTAAACAAAATGCAACTATCAGCAGTTAAATTGGTTGTCAAGTAAAACAGTGTAGCTAACTCAAAATTATGAACCTATAAAAAACACCCGATAGTATCTCGAACAATATCAAAGGATTTCTGGACATGGATGATTTTTGCCCATGTCTGTAAATGTGTTTTGGAAATCATAAAAAAATAAACAAGGACTATATAATGTGCTTAATAAATTGTGAATATTTTTCGTTTAAAATTCAATATCTGAATCTGGAATATTAAATTTCATATTATAAGCTCCTAATATTACAATTTTATCATTTTGAATATTTTTTATTTTTTATTTTAATTTTTAAATTTTGTAATGAGTTTATTTATAAAAAAGCATTTATTTATTTCAAATATGTATAGTTTTTGTTATTTTTACAAAGTTATAAACTAGATTTAGATCTTTGATACCTTCATGAGTATATTTTTAGTATATTAATTATTAAACATGTTTTATGCATTATTATTTTTTTTTAAATTTATAATTATTATTATAATTATTTTTTGTTTTTGTTTTTGTTTTCTTTGGCTAGCTACATAAAAACTCATTCACAGTCAGACGATTTCATTGATTTATTTTTAAATTTTGTTCGAAATTCTTTTCCTAATTTTGTTTATTGTTTATTAAATATTATATATTTATTATGTATTTTGCAAATACAATACAATTAAAAAAATTAATATTTCACTTAGTATATATGTAGTATATGTTGTATTTTTTGAATTTAAGAATATCTTAAATGTTTGCTTGGCCATGGGTTATTTTGTATTTAAATGGTTTTTATAATGCAATGCACGTAACGTATTTAATTAGGAATGGTACTGGGGGGAGGGGGGTTACATTAATTTTTAGTTTGTAGTTACTTGTGTAAATTTTAGTTTATTTATTTATTTATTTATTTATTAGTTTTTTGTAATTAATTTTTTGTTTCTTGTTTTTAAACTGAAGTATGGCAGCAAATAGAATTGTATTTATTTATTGTTTTCAATTTTAATATTATTTTTCTTTTAACATATATATGTATTCATTTTTTTCTATATAATTTTTTATATTTTATTTTTAGGTGTGTAAATGCATTTTATTGATATTATTTGTATTCTGAAATATGTTGCCAGTATGTATGTATGTCTTCTTATTTTTTTCTTGAGTAGGATGATTTTGTAAAGCAAGTGTTTTAACAAGTTATTCTAAATATATTTTTCTTAACGATCTTCAAAATTATTTATATATAATTTTATTTTATAATAAATCATATGGGTTTTATTTGTATTATGTTGCTTTGATTTAAAGAAACAAGCATGTATTTGAAAAAAATTTTCTTTATTTATGTTTCATATTATATATTAACTTTATAAAGAGGTGAGCTTATGGACGTTTAAAATTCTTATTTTTTGTTTTAATTCAATAAGTGGAACATACTGTATTAATATTATTATTCTTTAGTCGATTTGTTATAAAATTTATAATTTTTTGTAACAAGTTGTCGTTGTTGATAATCGTTTATGAAAACAAAAAGCTAGAAGCGCTGCTATAAATATTCCTTAAAGGATATGATTTTGTAATAACAAACATAAGAAATATTTTTGATTCCAGGATTATAAAAAAATAAAGAAATTTAAAACTGCTGACATAAACCTTGAATGTACATCATCATTGTTGCCATTTTAGCAGTTTTCAAAATCATTTGGCATTAAAACCCGATCTAGCACATACACATAATTTATTTAGAAGTTTTTAAAAAAATTCTGGCATTTTTTAAGACGGTAAAGCGTGGGAACGTCAATATGGTTGTTTAGGGGTAATTCTCCTACAATGGTGTTCGACTACTATATCGTCTACAGAAATTTATGAAAGCATCAGATTATGTTAAAATCGTACGCTACCTTAGATTGAAGAGAATATGACACTTCGATTGGTAGTTCCACTGCAAAGTGTACTAAGAAGTAGTTTTTAGATAACAATATCACTGTATTAGATCTAAATGCGATCGAGAATTGGTGGAATGTTGTAAAAATAGCAACCAGAGGAAAGTGCCCACAAATTGTGATGAGCTTTGGGAATTAATTAAGGCTGCGTGGTATGATATACCGGATTCATTGTCTGGCAGTCTTGAAGCCACGAAGCCTCGACAAAATATTAAACACTCTAGTACAAAATTAGAACTCAAATTAGAGCAAATCTATTGTTATATTACGAAAATAACATGAAGTGTTTTTATATTTTGTCACAGAGTGAATTTGTATTTTAAGCTTAATTTATTTAAAATGTTGAAATACAAGCAATAATTTAAGAAAAATGCAAAGAATATTGTTTCTGTAGTTTATTAACTAAAAATAAGTACAATTATTTATCAGCAATTTTGCCATTCTCCTTATTACTTTTTACATCACTGTAATTTAACATTTTTAAAATGTTTAAAAAATATATAAGAAAAAACGCAATATTTAAAACTGAATTAGGTCTATAAAAATTCAAAATTCACTCATACCGACATTTTAAAAAACCAATCTAGGCCTTACAAACAGGTATGAGTGTAATGTTAATGCTTATTAATGTGGATAAGGGAACGCTTAAAATATGAACAAATGAGCGTAAAAAAATCAAAAGAAAATTAAATATAAATGTAGAAGCGTTAGAAATACGATAAACGAGAAAGTAGTGAAAATTAAAGAAAATACATTTTGAAAAAAGTTTTAGAACGATTGACCCAAGTACCCAGAGTTAAAAGAATGGGAACAGAAAACAGCCGACTTACAAAACGAGTTTTGCAATTATTGCAAATGGGATATTGTTTCCAAAATTAGTAACCTGGAGCAACACGAAGAAACAAGAAACAATCCAGTGTGCTGTTAAAAAAAGCAATATAATTGAATTTTTTCGGTGAAAAACTTAAGGAAATCATGTATTTGGGTACCTCCGTAGACTAATAGTTAGTGTGCTAGTCTGCTAATGTAAAGGCTGTAGGTTCGACTCTCACCAGAGGCTGTAGAATGTTGCTACACTAAATACTTGGTCTAAGTTACTCCGCTCTTAATAACATTGGTGAACAATTTGTAATATAATATCTATTCAATTCGATTATTCAGTTGTCAAATCGGCATGCTGATTTCAAAAATGTAGTCAGTTTTCTTCTAGCACGTCAAGTTGTTTCTCTACACCGTATGCGAATGTGACCACTCCTTAGGCGAGCAAGCGAAAATTTATAACTTAATATTAAGTTAGTTGATCGCAATATAGCTTACAATAACTAAGCATGGCCTTTGTATGTGTAAAACTATTTTGGGGATAGTATATTTGGTAAACCTTCCCTTTATCTTCTTCTATATTAACATTTTGTATTACTTTTGGGACAAAAAAGGGTATACTGTAGTTTAAAAAGTTGATGTGATATAAAAAAACTGACGTTATTTTTGCACAAGATGGCATGCTGTAAGGGACAATTTGGTGACTTTCATTATATAATTGCAACCCATTTTATACAGTTCATTAGTCAAAAGTAATAAAATATGAAGAATACAAGTAGAAAATCTGTGGCAGTATCCAATGCAATTGGGATACACCAATTACTGCTGCTTTTTTATCCTTGTGTATAAATGTGAAACAGCAGAAGTAGGATATCGCATTTTATTTAAGCAATGTGGCCTCGATGTAATCTTGATTACCTTTAAAGTTGGTTTTGATGAATGATTTCGTTAAATAATCTCAGTAATGATTGGTCGAATATTTAAGAGAACATTTTTTTAGATTGAGTGAGGCAGAAGTTAAGGTAAGTATTTTTGGAGCAACGATATCAAAATCGGTAATAATGGTGCTCTATGAGTAGGAATGTTTCGGAATTCACTTACAAGAGACAAACGAAAACAAAACAATGCCAATAGGCTGTCATATGGTTCACACCAAACCATCTTATAAAAGGTAGTACATATTTATCATTTAATTCAGAACTATTACATATTTTTCTTTTGTTGTCATATTAATTTTTCTCACTTCATAACTAGTGGAATTTAATTCATAGCCTTTTTCTTTGCTGCCTTTGTTAAAAGAAAAAAACCATTAAGTCCATACTTATCTTTGTCGATATAGTAGAGTAGCTTAAGTCGATTTAAGCTATTCTTAATTACCGATACAGACTTATATGATAAAAAAAAAACGAAGGGGAGAATATTGAACAGGACCACAGTTTTTTTAAGAGACCAGTATTCTGTTATAAATCCGTATCGGCTTAAGTCAACTTAAGCTACTCTTCCATAACGACACAGAGATGTCAGTGTACAGCCAACTAGAAATATGTGGTATTTGTTGAAAACGCATCAAAGTATTTTTAGTAGTTAAGACCTTATTTAAAATCTGGGTTCATATTTGATATCTTTAAAAAATATATCCAAAAACCTGTACATTAACCCTGTCACTGCCAAGCACAGGTTATATTAAGTTATATCCAATGCCATTTATATTTTGAAGAGTATTATTTACTACAGTTTTGTTATTTGTTGATAACAGCACTAAAATATTTTATCCCACATAATCTAATACACTTTTGTTAACTTAAGCTACTGTCAAAAACTCAACTTAACGTGTGTCAAATACTTAATCAACTTTTTGGTGGCTATAATGTACTTTTTGAATAGTTATGTTAGTAAGAGCATAAAAATTGCTATCTGAGAGTTGAGTTGAAGGAATAATTACCATTATTAGTATTTGGATGAATTTATTTCTTATTTAAAACTAAATTACTCCTACAGCCTTGCTAGGAGTCTTTGTGCTGTATACCTATAAAACCTATAAAATGTATTTCTAATAATCAAAATGTAAAAAATGTACACATTTTATATGGGAAAACTACACCATCACAAAAGTCAATTATTTTTACCCACTGAAAACTATAATTTTTACCGTTCTTAAGATACTTGTACATATTTAGTAATCAATGTATGTATGCAGTAATCAATATTTACAAAGTATGGGAGAAGCCCTACCCACTTATACAATTCCGTCCACATTTTGGCTGATGATGTGTACTGACCATATATTTTATATTAGCCAAGAAGTTATTTGGGTCAAAATTAGAAACTTTTACTATTACCGGTTTAAAGATATAGACAAATAAATAACAATTTTATATGGGCGTGACAAAAACCATCAGTGAAAATATACCTTTTTAGCGCATGTATTGGTTCTCAAGTTATAAAATGACGAACATAGGACAACTTATTTTTATATACATATATAGATATAAAAATTTTAATATTTTGTGTAAAAATTGAAGTATTATCAAAAAAATAACACAGTTTAAATGAAAATTAAGAAAAATCTGCATACACACGGTATGCATGTTCAATGGTCGCTGTTTCAGCGACGAATAAAAGCAAAATCTTCCATTGCACAACGTGTTTTATTGCTATTATTTTGCATATAACACGCATACAGCTGTTTACGTACGTAAAGTGCGATTGGGTTCGCTTAAAACGTAAGCAAATGAAAATGGACGAAACTTGTCGAAAAGATTGTTGAGTACATTATGGTTATACACATTTGCACAGTCGTTTATGCTAGTCTATGCGTACTATGGTTGGGCCTTAACACTTTGCCAAAGCGTTGGCAGAGTGTTGATTTGTATATATTTTAGCAATTAATAAGTTAAAAAAAAATATTCAAAATATAGTTTTTTTATTCAAAGCTTCTCTTATGTTTTTGTATGTGAATGGGAGGGACAAATATTTTTATTTTTATGTTTTGCTAAGACTATATTAGAAGAAAAAGAAATTAATACTTTATATACACTTTTAAAATAAACAACAAATATTGTAAATAAATAAATAAATATCAGCAAAATGAAATTTGTAAGTTCTTATAAATATGTATGTATCTATATATATAACATATATATATTTCATTTGAATCAGCAATAAGTTAAACGTTTATTAAACGCTTTAATAAATTCAATTGTTAACAAAATTAAATATTTTATTTTAGATTAAAAGTATATAAAAATTTTTTTGAAAACAACAATTTTAAAGTTATATTTTTTAAATATATATACATATGGTATACATAAACTTTCCTTGTTGCTTTTGTTTTTATAATAAATATTTTTAATATATAGTTACTTATTGTAATAATTTTTATTATACTAAAAAAAAATAATGTTGCAATTCCTTTTTGAACCTTTTTTTTTAATATTTAAGTAATTTTTTTTTTGTTTTCTTAAATATGCTTTTTAATTAATTTTCCCAAATATTATTATTTTTCTTTTAAATTTAAATGTGTATGATTTTATTTATTGATTTAGTTTTACAATATTTATAAATGTACTTCTTAAATCTTAAGAAAGAAACTTTTCTTTCTTGCTTTAAAAAGTTTATTTTTTAACCTTTTTTTTAAATTTAAATTTTAATATTAAAAATACCAAATTGTTTGGTCCATATTTATAAATATTTAAATTGAGAAAACATATTTTTCTTAAGCTTAACAATTATATTAATTAAAAATATTAAGGCCTTTTTCATAAAATATATTTTATAAATCGAATATATATTTTATGCAAAAAGGAGGTCTATTTGTGTGTGTTTTATTTCAAATATGGAACGAAATTATTAAAAAAACAAATTTAAATTATTTAAACCGCTACAGTAGGTAGCAAAAGTAAGTGTATGTTTGAAAACTGAAATGAAAAGTTCCGGTAAAAATATATATACGCAAGCAAATAAAACAAAACTTTATACATTCATTCTTTGTAAGGTTCTTTCACGAAGGCATTGACAAAAAATATCTTATTTAAATATTGATATGAGAGAAATGCAATTATACGAAAGAACCGATATTAACTTAGTTTAGTACTTTTAATTTAAATAGACAGGAGCTTACATACAGGGTTGAAACTGCTTGCTTTGAAATAGCAATAGCACTAAAATTTTAGCTTTGCTTCAGTTTTTAGCTTCAAATTAAATAACTGTGATGCAGAATACTTGCTGAAAACTTTGACAGATAATAAGCACAAGTAAAAAGCAAAAGCAAAACAGTGAGATAGTAAATAACTTGTTTAATATTACTATGTGTACGTTCTCTGCCTAAGCAGTCAGCAAAGCAACCACTTTATCAAGAATTGCTTCTGCTTTAAGTAATAATTTGTTGTTTACTTTCATTTTGCTTTTGCTTAACTGTTTACTACTTACTATCTACCTTACCATTTATCTACCATTGGCTATGTTGCTGTTGCTTGAATTAATGATCGTTTTTCGTTTTGATGTGAAAAAAATTGATTAAATTGTTTTTCACTTATTTCAATTCTAACTCTTTAATTTCTAATTTTTTTTGCGGCATTGCCTGCAGCAAAAACAATTTTACATAAAATGGCTGCTGTAATGACTAAGCAAGTTATTCACTATTTCATGTTTTTGCTTTTTACTTTTGCTTATTATCTATTAAAGTCCTCAGTAAGCATTTAGCAATACAGTTATTTTATTTGCAGTTAAAAATTTAAGCAAAGCAAAAACATTATTAATTTGCGTTTTTACATTTGCTGTGTAACTTTCTTTAAGTTTAGTTAAGTAAACACAAATGCATTGAAAATAGTTGAGCATTTTTAACGCTGCTTATGTATATATATTTTTAATACTCTTCTTAAAGCTCTGTATTTTTTGTATCACTTTGATTCGTTCCAATATGTTCCACGAAGTCCAATAGCATTTTTGTAGAAATTTTTTTACTGTTGCCCAAAAATCCTCCGTTGGATCAGAATTAGGGCTCCAAGGCGCCCATTATCTGAAATTTTTGAAACGACAACCACTTTCTAATAATTTTAGCAGTCTATCAAATATTTATTAAAAAAACTATTTTTCTGTCTATGTAACTTTTCCCATCGATCTACAGATCGCTTTTTTAGAAGAACTGTCTTCTGTGGGCTCAAGAACAAACTCTATTGCTTTTGGTAGCACGGCCTCGAGTACCTGTTAAGCAAGTTCATATTCAAGTATAAACATTATTATAGAAGCATAGTCCAAACTGGTTTTATATATGCCTTAAAGAGTATTACACCGTAAGTAAAAATTGGTCTTTAATTGATCCTTTCTGATTGATAAATATTTGTCAAAATCGTTAAATCGTTAAGGAATAATATTTCTAATTGCCTTAATCACTCTTAGGAATGTTGAGAATATCTCATAGCATTCTTGTATTCCAGTTTCTTGTTGCCTGTTTGATATCTACTGAAGTCTTACAACAATTCAAAGAATTCAAAAGTTTGTACCCAGTCCTAATAGATTCTAATGTCGAACGAGGTAGAGACACAATATCTATGTGATTGCGAACAGCACACCGCTAGTTAACATATTCCGACGGCCCAATACTGGACAACATAAACAATGAACTACTAACGCATCTTCGGAAATTAGTGCCAGGCACTTAATCTACATCATTCTGATATCCTGGCACGCCAACGAACTACAGTCAGGGAAAAAAGTCTACATACACCTTTTGATTTAAGGATTTCACAGAGTTTGTAAAGAAAATTAAAAAGACGTTTATGTTAGTAGTTAAGGCATTAATAAATAAGTTTATAAAATAAAAAAGTAATTCATTTACATAACAAAAATATTAAAAAATTCATAGGAAAAAAGTCTACATACAGTGACAAAAGAAAAAATTCTTATTTTAAAAATGTATACATATTAAAAAAAAGAAATAACTTTTATTATTTCGTTGGTTCACCTTGGGCATCAATAACTGTTTGAAGATGACGGGGCATTGATGTCAGCAATTTCTTCGTAATGGAGGGTGTTATTTCGGCCCATGCACTGTTTTTAATGTGCCCGCAGAAATTTTTCCATAATGTTCCATATATGCTCTATAGGGTTTAAGTCTGTTGATTGGGGTGGTGTATTTAGCTGTCTTGGAGCATAGTACAGAAGCCAGTCTTTAACAGCGTGTGCAGTATGCTTAGAATCATATCTTGTTGAAAACGATTGATTTCCTAGCCTCAAGCTATCAGGTTTTGTTTCAATATGTTCTTATATTACCATATTACCTTCGACAAAGAAAAGTATAACACGATTTCCAAAATCCATACATTTGTCTATAAGTGCTTTAGCAAATTCAAGGCGAAGTTTACGATTCTTCGCTGAAATAAGTAGCTTTTTGTGTGCTATTCTGCTCTTAAATCCATTGTCATGTAAAACTTTTTTTATTATTATTATTGTTCGTGGAACAACAATTGAATTGGAACTTTTTTCGATTTGTCCGCCAATTTTGTAGCATTTATTGTCGGATCCTGATGGACTTATTTCACAATACTGGTAATATCACGTCTCGAAAGCTTCTTTGGTCTATCAGATCGTGGTTTAATATCGGTACTATTGTTGTTGTTATAATTTCTAATGATCGTCTGTACAGTAGTTCGACTAAATTTTTTTGTCTTAACAATTTCTTCATATGATTTATTTTCCTTTTGGAGGTTTACTATTATATTTTAAAATGAAATATGTATCTCTTTTCGATTAGCCATTTTCGAGGATAAACATTTAAGTAATAAATCTTTTATTATCACTTTGTAAACTTCAACAATTGTAATGCTTGTAAATTTCAATAAATCAACAAAGTTAACTATTATTTCGCTTTCTTTGTTTTTAAATTTCTATTTGATATTATTCGTTGCACGTTGTATGTAAACTATTTTCTGCTTATTATTATGTTTTTCCTTAATAATTTCTAAAGGTAGGATCACACGATTGCCGTAATGCACCAATATTTAGTCTATTTTATATATCAATCGTGTGAAATCTTTAAAGACGATCATGTACCAATGTAAATGCCAAAAATACACTAATATTTATTATATTATTGTTCTTCAATTAAAGAATACAATCCTCACCAATATTTTTTTTAAATTTATTTCTTCTGAAAAAACACGTGTTTGTGCGGTTTTTATAATTCCCATTCCTTAAAATATGAATTTTTTAATTATTTATATGTAAATTGCATTACAAACTTATACCATTTTTTTTTATTATTTTTACCTTTTTATCAAGCGGACACACGGTAATCAAAGCCGATGCAATTTTTATTTTTTTAGAGAACAAATCATCTTTAGAGGATTAAATATAATTTGTGATTATATTCCAATTTAAACAAATAAATATTTTAGTGAATTAATTTTTTTAAATTTATTGAAATGTTTTCTCATATGCACCACAAATGGCCCTTCTTGTGATCCAATCTCTGACCCACACACTTCTTCTTTTCTTTTTTGTATTTTTTTTGTATTTATTTGTTCAAAATGGGCTCTTTTTTTAAGAACGAACCATTTTGAACACTAAAAAAAAAAATAATAAATAAATTTAATTTACCACGACAGCTGATTTACAGAGTTGTTGTAAACTAGAACAATCGTGTAACAGCGTTGGGACAATTACGTTCAACACATCGTTTGACGCCATAAAATAAGACAATCGTGTGAATACAGAATTTTTAATTGGGACAATTTTATTATTGTGCACTAATTTGTCACAACAAAAATTGCATCATATTGGTGTATTTGAGGCAATCGTGTGATACCATCTTAAATTATATAATTTTCATATATATTTTTTTTCAGATAATCTTATTTATAAAATCCTTAAACAGTGGTATAACATCCTTTTCAAATTTCGCCATATTTTCAAAACTAGTTACTTTCACTTTATTGGGAATATAATATGCATTTACCAAGCGATTTTCATGAACTACGCTTTATTTTATTTCTATTATATACAGCTTTATGAATAAATAGTGAAACTGGTGAATATTTGCTGCCTAGTATTTCTTGCGAATTTTTCGAAATCAAATATATTATAATTTTTCCAAAAATGAAATTGTTTTTAAGATTTTTTTCTCAATAACTCCAAAAATATAGTTTATATTAAAAAATGATATTAGAATGACTTAAAGCTGGTATAATTTGGAATTTTTTAATTTAATTTTTTTCTTAAAAATCTCATATTTTAGAAAAAAAATTATAAGAAAAAACTTATCCATGGAATCTGAAATGCTGATGATTTTTGAAGTAAGGCGACAAAGGTCAGAATTTTTTTTCTATTTATTGCATAGTGTTATTTGTAGTTTTCTGATTTTACGTACTTTTTTTAAATCTCAATCTGTCACATTAGTGACCCTATTATTTTTCACATGACTATATAAAGTGTGGGCATATTTGAGACTAGGAAGTAAATTGGCTTAAAAACACAATTTTTTTTGACAAATTCAGTTTTATTTATACCAACATAAAATAGAAATATGGGAATTAATAATGGAATATGATGTCAGGCAAATGTCCACCTCTAGCACCTCGGCAGACGTCCACTCTTTTCACAAAATTTTGAACCAAATTTTTCAACAAAATCATCTTTTGTGAAAAGAGCGGACGTCTGTCGTGCTAGAGGCGGACATTTGCCCGACATCATATTCTATTATTAATTTTCATATTTCTATTTCATATTGGTATGAATAAAACTGAACTTGTCAAAAAGATGTGTTTTTAAGCCAATTTACTTCCTAACCTCAAATTTGCCCACCCTATATTATCCTTACGAGATAAATTCTTCTTTCGCTTGTTAAAATGCGTCTGAAGTATAGTGTAGTGGAACAAAATAGTCACTAATATCTATATCATCCTTACTCTCCAAAGCAATGGTCATAAAGTTCAGTTTCAAGCGGATAAGCACAAAATTTGGTACCAGTGTGCGAAGGTAACATTCTAACAATGGAAAAAGTTGTTTAGTATCAAACTAATTTGAAAAATTTTCGGGCACACTTAGAAAAAGTAATGCCCTTTAAGTTTGACATTATGAATTTATTTTATAAAAATAAAACATTCATTTAAAGCTTAGTTTTCAGAGAATTGGTTATAGTATCTTAGGTGTAAAATGTTTAAAATTTATTCTAAAAAGTCTTTGTAGTAATTAAGTGTGTGGAGAAGCTAATGTTGGTAAAAATGTTCAATAAAACCCTTAAAGTTTGTCATTCTATTTGAGTAAAATTAAATTATAAAAAGTCGAAAAAAGTACCAAAAAAAGCATTTAAAATAAATGCATTTAAAATAAATGTATTTTTTAATTTAAAGACTTTTTGTTTTGCCAAAAGCATTTTTAAGTGCTTTGACAATAGAAATTAAAAATTCCATATTAACACACACACACACACACATGGATATACAGATATTTCGTTTAATAAATTTCTTATGTCCTACATACAAATATAATTTAAATTCAACTTTGACAAACAAAAGAAAATATTTACATGGAATGTATGAGTATGTCTGTATATTAATTTATATTTCATTTTTCTCTTAAATTTCTATAAATTTTCTATTTTAGTTCTTACAATTAAATTATAAATACAATTTTTAGAGTATATTTGAGCTGTTTATTTTAAATGTAAGTATGTATGTATTTTAAAAATGAAAAATAATTTTTTTTTTTAATTTTAATTTCCAAATATAACTTTTCATTATAAACGAGTACTATAAGTATGCATGTATGTAAATATGTATGTATGTATGTGACAAAACAAGAATTAAATAAACAATTTTATTCTATAATCAGTATACTATACATTTGGTTTCTCTTTTTTCTTTCTTTTTATGGCCATTGCTATTGCGTAGTACATACTGTAAATTGTAAACTCTATCCAACCAACCACTCAAATTGTCCATACTTGCACTTTTTCAGCAACCACACACCAACTGGCCCGCTCGTAATACGAGGAGACAATATGTAAACTGGCAACATGATGATTAATCAAAGCATCAAGTTCACCTTCGCGAAAGACATGATAGTAACGATGGTGTGTGGTGGCGCCACCTTGTGATGGACTATCAAGTGAAGTGGTTGAGCTATTTGAATGCTCCCAAGATTCGGTTGATTGATTACGATTTTGCATGGTCGAGGTGGTTGTGTTGGTATTATTGGCGGTTTCCTCGCCTGAACTTTTCTTTGCCGTCGTTGTAGTAGCAGCAGTAGTCGTTTCTTCATCTTTTTCATCTATAGAATCACATTTCGGTACATTTGATTTGGTCACTGTTGATGGCTGTTGTTGTTGTTGCTGCTGTTGCTGCTGTTGCTGCAGTTGTTCCTCAGCTTCTACTTCATCTTCATCCTCTTCGAGTATAACATCATGATCTACTTCTTCCAATTCCTCTTCCTCATCATTATTAACGGAGGAGGAATCTTCATCTTGCAGTAGATAGGCCGTTTCGGGATGCAGATTATTGTGCAAATGCCTTTTATAATTGAATTTCGAAATTTTACAATTTTCGTAGAGTTGCAGCGTGTAGCTGCGTTCGTTTTCCTCCTCGTCTTCATCCTCATCCTCTTCGTGTATTGTAAAACTTCTGGTCTGCGAGGAGAGTGAGGAAGTGGAAGAGGAGTTGGGTGATTGATTAAGGCTGGGTTGTGTCGATAAATTGGCCAACATAAGTCTACGTTCTCGTAGTTCATCTCTTAAGGCAGCTAAATCCTTTTCACCATTACGTTTGCGTGGCATAGCGAAAGGATCTTCAAAGAATTCCTCACTAGTCTCTAAGCCGTTATGTGTTTCCGTTTTGTTACTATTTTTCTCTTCTAGTTCACGCATCAATTGGGCACTTAATTGTTCGGCGAACTCTTGACAATCTTGAGGCTGACTCGTTTGCATTTGGCCACCATATTTAGATGGCAGTATATCCGATTTATCCTCATTAACTATCATCTCATTTTCATTTTCCTTTTCCTTTTCCAAAAAAGTCTCTGATTTTCCTTCTGACTCTGTGAGTTTATCTTCATTAGGTGTAATATCTTTGGCTTTATCCAGACTGGGAGCCGTGGTTAGATTGTTGGAACGCGGAGCACTAATAACACTATCCACCGAATCTGGTGAGGAAGGTTCACTAGAGTCACTATCTAAGTCATCGGTAATCGGATTAAAAAGCTCCAAAGACATAAGCTTGGGTATAGTGGCCACTGCACTACCAGTTGTAGTAGTTCTTCGCACAATGGGAAAATTTTGCCTGGAAATTTGTAAAGACTGTTGACGGCGAAACTTGGGTATGGGAGGCAAGTCCTTAATTGTTTGCCGTGTTATTTTAATATCCGGCGCTTGCTTCAATTCCTTTTTAATTTCCATTTTACTTTCACCCACTTTTTGATGCTGCTCGATTTCTTCCTGTTGCTGTAGATCTTTGGTTTCTTGTTGTTTAATGTGGGCTTCATCGAAATTAAATCTGGTTTTATTAACAGCATTTGTAGAAGCCTTTTCATCTGACTGTTTTTCGGCCAAGCAACTCTTAGCAGGAGGCGTAAACATGGCCATAGCAGCTACTACTGCTGGCACTGACTGAGGCGGTGAAGTAACCGCCGTTTGGGCGGCTGCCGGTGAGTGAGCCGGCGTTGGAGGGCAGGGCATTATTAGAGGTGAAGTTGGCACTGATGATATACGATGGCCATTCACATCGACTTTACAACATTGGCCCAAGGTAGACTGTGTTGACTTGACACAGTTCGTTTGGCAGCAGGTCTTGTGGACATGACAGCCGCCACTATTGCTAGAAGAAGAATTACTCGAACTAGAATTGGAATTTTGATGTTGTTTTTGATAATTTAATTGCTGTTGATGTTGTTCCGGCTTGGGTATAAATATAACCGAAGCGAAGCTATCCTCTGACTCTATGCTGGTATCCGATTGCAAACTACTGTCTTTGGAAGAGTCAGAACCCGATTCTCGGGAGTGTCTGCGGGTTTTGTCTTCATCACCGGCATTAGTGCATTGAGAGCAAGCCTGGTGATAGGTCTGACAGTAGCAGGCTGTGTTTGCACAGTCCACGTTTTTACAAATCGTTACAGGCCCAGCAAATTTGTTGGCGGTATTCTGTCTATGCAGCAGGTACTGTAAGTGGGTTTGAAAGTTACTCACCAAAGGTGAATGTTGCTGTTGCTGTTGCTGCTGCTGCTGGTAATAATGGTGGTGGTGATGATGATGCTCATGCGTACATATATTACCCTTGGGAGACTTTGCCACATTTTGTGCTACAGTTGGCGTTTTCTCTTCCGGTGTAGTCTTAAGATTTTGCATTATTTTATTTATACCCGTTTTAGTTACCCTTTCCAAACTGCCTGTAGAACTTTTGATTTTGCTGGTAAAACCTTCACGTATGACTTGTAATCTTTTAGAGAATAAAGCCGAGCGACAGAGAAAGGCTTCATTGAGAGACATTTGCTTTTGTATACGCTTGCGCACCCTTTCCTTTTCCCTGATCCTATTACCAGCCATTAGTTCTTCATTTAAAGAACTCTGTTTACGCACTTGACGGGTTGTGAGATGTTGGCCAGGTAGCGATTGCTGTTTGGCGAAGAGCGTATGGGTAACACCATTCGAGTTGACGTTATACTGGCTTAGCATATGAAATGGCATATCTGGCAGTTGATAGTCTTCATCACAAAGAGATTGTTTTTGTTTAATGAGTTTAGGACGGCGACTAAGATTCGATGAGTTATGTGTTAGAGCTGCTGCATTAGTGTTTTGATTGGTAGGCGAATGACCATTCGAATGAGTATTACTAGTGGTAACGGAAGATATTTGTGAGCCTTGTCCGACTACAAGATGAGCATCTAAGAGTTGTGTTGAATTTGTATTTTTATCGACGACATGCAATAGAGGACCACCGAGACTTGGTACACTTGAACGAGAGCGTACAATTTGTCGTGGTGGTGGATTGAGTATACTGCCTAGACTACGTGACTTTAGACCCGCCGAAAGTGGAGGATCTGTAAAATCTTCAAAGTCTTCTAAACGACGCAATTCGATGGGTAAATCTTTTGCATCTTCATAATCTAAACTACTATCGTTTTTTGTATCTTTCGATGTCCAAGAATCAAGGAACCAGGCATGTTTGCGGCCGCCGGCCAATTTCTGAAAAGGGAAATAAACATTTTCTTAATCTGAAAAATTTTAAATTTATATTCTTAGTCATTAAAATGACACAACAACGTAGGTGGTCAACTCTCCGGAAGGATTAAGTCAACGGATTATAACATCATCAGTTTTGATTTCGAGTGGATAACCAAGGTGATAATAGTTGAAAGGGACAAGTGGTTAGGATCAACTAAGCTAGTCGGCAGTCTTTGCCAACGGATCCAAAACGGATATGAGCGCAGGTGCAGTAGTTTATAGTCCAGATACGAGTATACGGCTTTCGCATAGATTGCCTGACAACTGCAGCGTTTTCCAGGCTGAAATCTAAGATGATATTAATGCAGCTTAGATTATAGCTTGAAATATGGGAGGAATTTTAAATGCTTTGTGCGACATTCTATAAGATCTGGACTGGTTAGTGACTGTAGGAAAGCTCTTAGAGGACTGATGGATCGGTATATTGGCAGATTATAGTGCATACCTAAAAACTGCAAAATCATCGACAATCAAGTTGCCGCCGAACTGACATAAAATGATGTGGTAAACCTGTCCTTGCCTATCGAACAATTGGTAAAACTACGGATAAATCATCTCTTTTAAACATTAAAGAAATGAAGCTTAAGAGGTTTCCTGTCGACATATAAAAATATTTTTTCACGGTACACGTCCAATATAAGTATATTTTTGCTGTATGCGTTTTTAAAGGTTATCGATATAACGGTAAAAAATATAACAATAACTATAACGTTTTATGTATAATAGTGTGTCATATATGACGCATGGACTCTGTAAATGTAGTACAAAAAAAAAAATTAATTTGTGTCATATACGAAACATTAAGCAGAGGGTACATGTTAAGAAAAGCAAGTGGATTCCTAAATAGGCAAACACTTACGATTGTCGCAGGGATCATGACAGGTCATTGTCTTATACGAACCTTTCTATGGAACTGTGGTGCAGTGTTCCGCTGTGTGAGCAGGAGAACGAGCTCTAAACAGTTGCAAATATTGTTTGCCACTGCCCAATGCAACTAAATTTACGATTTAGGTAGTTAGGTAGTCGATTTTACAATAGACCTAGTGACCTATGGTCTGGGTAACATGATTAGGTTTACCGTAGGGATTTAATACCTACGGGACAGACGATAGGTGAAAAAGGAGCATTTTTGTAATGACGTCAGTATTAGTCTTGGTGGATAATAAAAAGGTTTCACAAATGACTGAAGGCGGTGTTCGGGTTGCAATGTAATTTAATGTCTTTGACTAACCTAAGCGTTCTTAGATTATATGTTACGGGTTTTACAATTAAGGTTAATCGATTACAAAAGAATTACTTTACTTTTCAAAGTTCGGTGTCTGAATTTTATCATTTTGATGAATATTTATTAAAAAAAAGATACTATACATCTCTTAAAAGTACTTTTTAGTTCTCTCTCACACTAATAATTATTTCAACTCACCTGTATGGCTCTTCTTACAAAACTATAACACGATTCTCCCGGTGACGAAGAGGACAAACTTGAACTATCACCATCACCAGCCGATCGACTTGAATTGGTTGAATCCTCCGTATAGGCATGATAGGGCGGTAGAAAGTCTTCATCATCTTCTTCATCCGAATAATTAAAATTACGATTTTTAGGCGGTTGCCAGGGTATCAAAACATCTTGTGACTCAAAACGTCTGTGTCGTTGTTCCAATGCCCACACAGTTATAACAACACGCCCACCAATACGCAATATACGAGCCAATTCTCTCAAAGCATTCACTCTTCTCTCGGTGGTGGCAAAATGATGTACCACTGCTATGGATAAGACAGCATCAAATGATTCATCCCTGAATGGTAATTCAAGATTGTCACATAGTGCAACCTACAATGAAAAGCAAAAAAAAAAAAAAAAAAATGGTCACACATTTTTATAGTTGAGAGCTAATTAAAGTGAATGATAAATGGCAGTGTTGCCAACTTTTGTAACTATTTGTGATCAAAACGCGCTGTAAAAAGCGTTAAAAATAGAAAAATATACTGAAATTATAAAAATAGTTTTTGTATTCAAATTTTCACTTTTACAAAGATTTTTTTAATAATTTGAACAATTGCGTCAAAACGATTTAGAACAAAACAACAGCTTAAGAACTTTTTCTTAATTTTTGGGTTCAAGTGTAATACAAAGAAAATTTCTATCAGAGTTGGTTCAGGCAAGGTTATGTTCTTCAGTCACTGCTATTTATAGTTGTCCTCAATTGTGTGTGGCAACGTGGGGCTCACAGACAAATGTAAGAAAGAGCACTTCCAAAACCACAATTATGCGAATCAAAGCTAATAATACAACGATCTCTCGAATTCTGAAACAGGAATTTGAGATCTCTCGAATTCTGAAACAGAAATTTGAGATCTCTCGAATTCTGAAACAGCTCACGACGTCCGTCGGTTCCAGTGCTGATATTCGGAACAGATTGAACTTAGCCAGGCCATCTCTTTGCCGGCTGAATGCTATAGGGCATTTCTCAGATCTCTCCAAAATCGCAAATGAAAATCTTTAACTCGCGTGTAAAGTTTATTTTTGTATGGTTGTGAGTTATGGAATGCGGCTGTGATTGATGTCAATTCCATTCAGACATTTATAAACCGCTGTCTACGGTGTATTTTAAAAATAAACTGGCCTGAAACGAGATTACACCAAGTTCCTGTAATGAAGGAAATTGTGAGAAGGAAATGGAAATCAAGCTGGAAACTACTCTCAGAAAAACATACTACGACTTGGAGATCTTTGGCTTTAGATAGGCGTAGACGGAAAGAATTTGTTATGGCCCTCTGTCGCAAGTTTAGTATTGTAATTAAATTATTAAAATTTCCAGCCTTCTTTAAAATATTTAATTTTTTCTATTTTCTTAAAATAACTTACAAGTCCCGAAAAATGGGACCTCAGATTAGAGATACGTTTCAAAAACACTTTTTTTTATTGATTTTTGCACAAATCTTATCTGGAATAACGTAATTTTGGCAGCATGAAGCAGTTTAAGTCAATACATAGTTTATATGAATTCATGAGTTTTTAAATTTAGTGACTTTCTATTTCTTACAAAATATTGCAAATAGAAAAGCGCTAATATAGCGCGTTTTTTGAAAAAAGCACCAAAGAGAAAAATGCGACTTTTCGATAGCTGAAAGGCGCTAAATATAGCGCGAAAAGCGCTAAATTGGCAACACTGACAAATGGAGAGAGAAAATTTATAAATAAAATAAGAGCTTTATAGAATTTTCACCCACACATACACTCACATACTCCCAAAGTGTCTTTTGCAACAAGACAACAAAGCAACAACAAAGCGAACAAGCTAAAAAATGCCATCATCCATTGGGATTAATACGAATGTGACACATACCATTTAGGTTGTATTCTTAAGGAAAAAGAGCAAAACAAAGTGCATACTTGCAGGCGTAGTCATATAGCATTCTTTGGAAGCTTAATATGTGGGTGTTAGAACTGGTTTTTCTTCTTCTTCATTTTCTACATAATTTAAGTCTAATGTATAATAACTTCTAACATATAAATGTGCTATTTTTACTGTTATTGTTACTACTGTTTTTGTTATTGTATTCGTATACTATAACTAAATCTAAAAATATTTTGTTCTTCTCTTCGTCTTCTTCTTTTGCAAGCATATGGGAATTTGAATATTGCAGTGAACTTAGCGATGACATCCGTTTCCGTTGTTTAAATTTGTTTTGCAATGGAAAAGTTTTTATCTCTGTAGTGTTGCTGGTGATGTTATGCATGTTCCCCTTATTAGTCATAGTCATGCATTATGAACTTACAATCATGTCATGCTTGATTTGTTCATTCTTATTATATACATTCATTCGCTAATACGATATATTCACATATACTTTAAAAATATTTTAGTTTAAACTATGCTGTGTAGAAAAATGAAATTTAAAACCAATTTTTTAATTTGGCATACGAGTTGTGTTTAAAAAAAAGTGAGTTTTTTTTATTATTTTCGAAAAATATTTTATTAATCAGTGTATAGCTTCTTTCAAAGTAATTTCCCTCACAAATGAAATAATATTTTAATCTTCGAAAGACTTGTTATAATCAGCTAAGGATAAGCAATTCTTTTGGTCTCCATATTAACAGGTCACTCACTAAGTCCGTAGGAAAAAACTTTACAAAAATTGATTTTATTATTTAACATAGTTGCTTTCGTTGGCGATACAACGAGTATAGCGATTTTCCAACTTTTCGATACCACTTTTATAGCACGAATTCTCTTTCTCATCAAAATAGGCCTCAGTTTCAGCGAATACTTCATCATTGGACTTAAATTTCTTGCCAGCAAGCATTCTCTAGAGATCTAAAAACAGGAAAAAGTCGATTGGTGCTAAATCTGGAGAAAACGGTGGGTGGGTTAGCAATTCGAAGCCCAATTTATTCAAATTTGCCATCGTTTTTATTGATTTGTGACACGATTTGTGAGCTCACGCGGTAACTACTTTGAACAGAGGTTTCGCATACCAAAATGTTCATAGAAAATGGTAAAAACACTACCATCTGATATTTTTACAATGTCATCTAGAACGTGCATCTTTAATTTGAGATCGTTCATAACCAATTTGTGGATTTTTTTTATGTTGTCTGGAATAACAGACTCATTTTGGCGTCGACTTCGCTCTGCGTCATTTGTACTGGTACGACTACGTTTAACTTCAGCAAACCACTTCTCTACTATTTGCCGTGATGGACCAGAGTTCGGATAATGTTTATCTAGTGATTGTTTAGTTTCCATTGTATTTTTTTTTCATCAAAAAGCAATGTTTTATCAAAACTCGAAATTCACTTTTTCCAATTTTTTTAATAATAAAAGTTGCTTTACACAAAATGCTTTAACTCACGAATGAATAGTCAGATTGATGTCTAATTTATACATGTATTGTTTGAAGTTTAGTACCAAAAAAAGTCAGATGGAAAAAATGCTAGTAACTTAACGAACTCCGTACCGTTGACATTCTTCATTAGTGCCTTCCATTCAAGTGACCTAAGCGGAGAAATGTTCGAAATCGTGTCGCTGTCTAGGAAACGTAACCTATATCAGGCAAAGGCCAATAGAGACATAGGAAATATGCAAGGTTTTCATCATCTTCCCCAAAAGTCATACATATATTATTCACCACTACGTCTATATGGTTCAAGAGAGCCTGTAAGCTAGACTGTGCCGCACAGTTTGTCGATCCTATAGAGCGAATGGACAAAAATAGAAGGAATTGTCGTAGATAAATAAAATTTCGTGCAGGCATTTATTGTGGCGAAATATAGATATAAGCGAAATTTTGACAAAATAGGATAACGGATACGCCCATCGCCCACGTATGTATATATATTTAAAACAAAAAAAAACTATCTTAAGCTATTTTTTTATTTAAAATTTTCTGTTTTTCTGTAACATAAAGCTGTGCTAATTACTGATATACTTGTAAATAAATAAACAACAAGTTTTCCACGCATGCAAAATTGTGGACTTAAAAACACTAAAATGTATTGCAATCTGTCAAAAATTCGATATTGTACTGCAAATTTGGAATTTGAATAATAATTTTTATTATTTCTGGATTAATATTTATATGGCTACGAAAATAAAAATGCCTTAAAAGAAAATACACCACATTAGTGCCTTTGGGACTGTATTGTGGGATTTTTGTCTATTAGTTTGTGTCAAGGTTGATAATGTGTTAACCTGGTATTGCCGTACTGATTTGTGTATGAATGTTTGGACAGCAGACGACTGCGGTACTTTAGCGTGCCTAAATCTGGATCCCCTAGATCTTCTCCACTTTATAAGCAGCTCAAGGTGGTAGTTATCCATTTATGTGGTTCTTTGCTTATGGTCTTGGCTTTCAAAACGGCACTTTGTTGATAATTTTAGTTGATCTCGTCTTGGTTAACTAGCCAACTTACCTACCTACCTAGCTACTAGGGAGATTGATTATTCGACTTTTTTCAAAAACCGGTTTTCGAATAATTCGATTCGGTTTTCGAATAAGCCGATTTTCGGTTAATAATAATTCAAGTAACCGGTTAACCGGTTCTTTAATTTAAATAAAATTCTTGAAGCGCAGAGCTGGACCACGTCGTTTTAAAAATAAGCGCAAGCTGATGGAGAGCTTAAAATTAAAGTGGCGATCAATACTAATAATAATAATAATAATAATAAAATAATTCTAACAAATCTCATAAAAACTATTCCAAAACAGTGTGCAGGGGCCATAAAAAGCAAAGTTTATTACACAAAGTACTGACAAATGCTTAAGTTTCGAATAGCTTATTCAAGCTAATTTCGCTTTTGTTGTATTACTTGGTAGAGAATGGAATTAAAGGTTTGTTATTATAGTTATAATTTAGGAGCCTAAGAATACAAAAATTAAATGCTTTACTTTGAATAAATCTATTAGTAATATACGAGTCCTTAATTGCCTCGACGAGAAAATTTGCTTCGATTTCGAGCAACACTGAATGTAAATTTATGCACAACGTATTTAATAGTGTGTATGACACTGTGGTATGTTAGGTAAGAACACACCTTCCAACCAAGAAGTCGTCGATTCAATCCCAGGCCACACCATCTGACAATTTTCAACAGCAATATCACTTCACAAAATTACGCTGTGAAAAACCACTAACTAATACATTTGCCGTTCGAAACCGGCGTTTGAGTCTAGTTGATCATTCTTCATATATTAAAATCAATATTTATTTACAGAAGATGAGAAAAGATTATTTTTGCTCAAGAGTGTATATCTTTTTATATCTACCTTGGTTTTCACGTACTTTGTGAGACATTCGAGGTTGTTATATATGCAAAAAATAATTAAATTTATACAAATAGTTAAACGATGAGCCCATTTTCAATAAAAAATATACAAACGTATAAAAATTATACTTATTTAAATTAACCGGTTATTCGTGTTAAATTAACCGGTTTATTCCATATTCGAAAAATTAAGTTTTTAAAAAATCGTATTCGACAAAACCAAAAAAAAAACGGTTAAAACTGGTCGAATAATAACCGTTCGATCTCTCTACTACCTACCTACCTATTTACCTACCATGCTCATTTATCCAAATCCATCCGCTTTTTAATTGATGATTTGTAGGAGGAAAAAATAATTTGATCGAAGTCTTGGAACTTTCACCATTACCGTTCTCAAGATATAAAAAAATCAATATTTAGTTTTTATGGGAGGTACCATGCCCATTTGTCCAATTTCGAACATTTTTTATCGACTACGAAGTCATTTCGACCAAATTTAGACACTGTTACTGTTACATTTTTAAATATAAAGACAAACAAATATAGGGTCCGCCAAATATCTTTTTTTTTTGAAAATGCTATAAAAAAAAACCACTGCATACTTTCCTAAATTTATTTTTTTATTTGAAAGTACAATCTTTCCGGTTAATAATGGAAAATAACTTCTTTCAAATGGTTGCCTCGGCTGGCCATGCAGTAGCCTACACGATCGGTCCAATTCTTAAGCACATTATCGATTGTGTGCAGCTGTATTTGACCAATGGCTTCACGAATATTGTCCTTTAAAGCGTCAATTGTCTCTGGCTTGTTGGCGTAACACTTCTCTTTGACGGCACCCCACAAATAATAGTCCAACGGTGTCAAATCGCAGCTCCGAGGTGGCACAACGACATCAGCTCTGCGGCTGATAATGCGATCTTCAAAAACAGGGTGCAAAACATCGAGTGTAGCTTCGGCTGTGTGGCACGTAGCGCCGTCCTGTTGAAACCAAAGGTTGCTAATATCCTCCTCTTCAATTTTTGTGAACAAAAATTCGTTCAACATGACCCGATAACGATCGCCATTGACTGTAACGGCCACTCCTTGCTCATTTTCGAAGAAAAATGGCCAATTATGCTTCTGGACCAAAATCCGCACCAAAAAGTGACTCGGCTTGGGTGTATCGGCTTTTAAATGTATGCGTGCGGGTTTTCTGTGCCCCAACTGCGACAATTTTGCTTGTTTACATACCCGCCAAGATCAAAATGAGCTTCAGCTGAAAAGATGATTTTATTGCCAAAATCGGCATCTTCTGTAAATCGATCGCAGGCCCAGATTCCCAGCGTTGTTCAAGCGTATACACAAACATATTCGCTCAGCTGAAAGATAAAACTAATTATCTGTCAAATCAGACATGAGCTAAGTGTTACCATTCACGAAATAAGCACTAGTTTAAAAAAAAACGTTAGATGGCGGACACTATATATTGTGTATGGGTTTTTAGATATTTATGTTCCTTCCAGACATACATAGAGATCTGTAAAAATTTCAAGAAAATCGATTCGGCTTTTTAGCTGTCTATAGAACACAAACATACATACATATCAGCTCATTCAATAAGTCTGTAGAATGACACATAGATGGCTACACTAGAATTTTATCCATGATTTTTATTTAGTATTAACCTTCAAACGATACGTGTTTAAATTTATCAGCAATCTGACTATTGATTCTTGAGTTATAATATTTTGTGTGAAAAAAGCGAATTTCGAGTTTTAAAAGACTGGTTGTTTATGAAAAATATGGAAATAAAACAATGGCTTGATAAACATTATCTGAACTCCGCTTCATCGAGGCGAATGGTAGAGAAGTGGTTTGCAAGGTCGTCCTGTTTTTAGATTTCAAGAGAATGCTTGCTGGAAAGAAATTTAAGTGCAATGATGAAGTATTCTCTGAAACTGAGGCCTATTTTGACGAGAAAAAAATCGTGCTATAAAAGTGGTATGTTGGAAAATCGCTATCGTCATTGTATTTAACTAGAAGGCAACTATGTTGGATAATAAAATTGAGTTTTGTCAATTTTTTTTACTTATCCTACTGACTTATTGAGTGACCTGTTATGTACTTACATACAAACACACATCATATTATATATATAAGAAGAAGACAACTTGCTGTGGTATTATTAAAAAAGGATTCAATTGTTAATTAATTTATTGATGAAATAAACATTTTTTTCTTGATTAAAGGCCTATTTAACTAAGTAACAAATGCTTATTATTGATAAAATGTAAGCATTAAGTTGAAATATCTTAATATATATACATATATAGGTGATAGGTCATAGATGGATAATGTGTTTCTTTCTTACAACCTAATCATCTCAAATAGTATATTCTGCTGTATAGTATTATAGAGCCGTCCTTGGCAGACTATAACATTCTTATTAGTTGTGTTACAAATCTAATATGTACTTAGAAATAAACAAACTTTGAATTTTTGCTAGACGTGCCGTTGCTTAGCCTGCAATATGAGTCTAAGGATTTGACAAATGCCACAGGGATTTTGCGGCCTAAGGCATTGCTTTTTAAATTTCAATCTTATCTATTTTTCAATATTTTTTGTACTTTTTTATTGCTACTGTTGCTGGTAATATTGCTGCTGTGGTGGATTCCAATGAATAGAAATTCTCGTTTGAACGTTTTTTTTATGTGCCATTGGTTGCGTTGTAAGAGTTTATCATACTGTCACTTTTAATGCAAAAATAATGTTAAAGAATAGTTCTTGGAATAGAAATAATAAAATATATTCTAAATAAGTTGGAATATGTGTACTTATGTATGTTTATATTAATAAATATATATACATATGTATACATATATATGCACATTTAATAAAATATGTTATTGTGTAGGATTCTCATTTCGTCAACATATGCGACGTAATAAATATATTTTGGATATAGATTTCAATAGAATTTTATTCTTTTTTAACGAGTATTGATTCAAAAAAAATTTTTTTCTGGAAAAATAAGTTGCATTCCAAAGAATTTAATTTAAAAAAAGAGTCAAAGGATTTTTATGAAAGAAAGAATTATAATAAAACTCAACTATTTAATCTAATTTAATCTATATCCGATCTAACTGCAGCACAAAAGTATTTGTTAGAGTGTACTGCCCTCTTATCTAAATGTATTGGTGAAAATTTAATATATTGAATGTATGGCTATTTGGATTCATCTTAATAACTCATGCCCAGAACTGCCATATTTGCCGATTTTTTGCCTTAAAATTATCAAAATGACGATTTGCTGATTTTTGCTCCAAAAATTCGGATTTTTCGAGAAAATCTAAAAACACGGCAACTATGTGTCTTAGTAAGATTTAAAACTTTGGAGAACACTGAAGTACTTGTTATATTAAAAACAGGCAACTTTTAAAAGTCAGCGGTACTGCTAAAGAGAAAAAAACTAAATTTGTTTAAAATTAAGTACAATAACTCCAACGCATAATTAGATAAGAATTTTTCACATGGATAAGTCTCTAAATGGACATCACAGTGGGATCAGTATTGGACCCAAGTTAGCTGGACCGGTATCTGGCTACCCGTCGTAACTAACTAACTCAGTCTTTACAAATAAACAATATAAAAGGTATGAACATTTTTTGGGGTCTTATTTATACTTCAGACATGTTCATTTGCTGCATAAATGCATTTTTGAAATAAGTTTAATTTCATATGTAGAATTTTATTTTATATACTCGCTCAGTAGACTTAAAGATAATATTCAAAAATAATCAAAATATTGCCATATTATAATAAAAATGAACATAAAGGTGCGAGAAGTAAGTGCTCATTTGTAATTTTCTTCTGAATAATTACTTAGAACAACAACATTAATACTTGATATGCAATCAAAGGGTTTTGATTACGTCTTCTAGTCTTCTCTGAGTAGAATTTAATTTAAAAATTTTCGAACGCTTCAATTTTAGTCACAGGTAAAAAACCGGTTTTTTGGTACCTGCAAGTACTTATTAGTTAATAATTAAGCTAAATATTACGTTAATATTCTTGGCAGATTTGGAGAGAAGAAGAACAGATAAATTAAAGGGTACTTTGCTTAAGCAAATTTAAGAAATCTGTGTGTATTTCTTAAGCAAATACATTTTTTAATCAATTGATTAAAAATTCTCCAAGAGTGGAGATGTTTTTACACACTGTTTTATATAGGAACCGTACTATTTTTGTATTTATTAAAGTAGTACTTTAAGTTATGAATAAAATGATACTTCAGTTTTTAAAATGGGATGAATATTGACCGATTTAAAGCACCTATTTGGTAAAGCACCTCATGTACTTTATATTACTCTTTTGACCCATTAAATATAGAGCACTTTTTCTTGGTGTTGCATAACTTTAGTTGTTGTAGTAACTTTTTCTATTTTTTGCTAGTAATGACAAGACTTTTTCATGAAGCGCTTTATCAAATATGTGCTTTAACTCAGTCAATTTTTGGTAGAATCAGTAAAAAAATGTAATTTAAAGATTTTCACGGTATACAGTGGCTCAAACGTGTAATTGGACACTAGGTTTAAGATTATTGAAATGGCGCTTTTTTCGTTTTAATGAAAATAGTTCTAATAAATTTTGATGCAGGGTTAGAGAATATTAAAAAAGCTTTAAAACAATGTATAATACTTAGCATGTTTTAATCAAAACTGTTTTTAAAATGAGAAGTGAAAATAAAACTAACAATTTTCATGACAAACGCATAATTGGACACATGATGTTGATAACGATTTATTGTTGTAAAACGGTTCCTTGGACCGTTATTTTTTCTGCTAAGTGAGTACATGTCTATTCAAATACAAATGATGAATCATTATGAAAGTGTAGTGTTAAAAGTGCAGATCAGAATTGCAATGGATCAAAGAAAAAAACAAACAACTTTGGAAACATGGCATTTAATTATAAGATTACACGGCGAGGGTAAATCAGTGCGTCAAATCAGTGAAATTGTTGACCGATGCTCGTCCACAGTTCATGCCATCATTCAAAGGTATCAGCAAAATTTTCAAGTAGAAAATAAAAGTCGTATTGGTCAACGAAAGAAATTAAATGATTATGATGAGCGGTTGATTTTGAGGGAAATTAAAGCAAAACCATTCACCACGGCGATTGAATTGAAGAATACGGTCAAATCCAATTTGAAAAATATGTTTGTGCCGAGACCATTCGAAACGTGTTAAGGAAGAATGATTTACATGGGCGAATAGCCAGAAAAAAGCCCTATATCAGTAAGAAAAATAAAATTGCACGGTTGAAATCTTGTAAGGAATATTTATCAAAAGATTCTGACTTTTGGAACACTCTTTACTCTTTACTGATGAGAGTAACATTAATTTGCATGGATCAGATGGAAAGCAGTACGTTTGGCGTAAGCCAAATACTGAGTTTTTGCCTAATAACACTCAGGCTACGGTCAAACTTGGGGGAGGGTCGGTAATGGTCTGGGGATGTGTTTCCAGTGCAGGAGTAGGAAACATTCATTTTATAGAGAGTAAAATGAATCGATTTCAATATTTGGACATTTTAAAGCAAAATGTGAAGCAAAGTGCCGATAAATTAAACATATTGGACACATTTGCTTTCTATCAGGACAACGATTCGAAGCACACTTCACACGTCGCGAAAATGTGGCTTATACATAATAGTCCAAAATTATTGTAAACACCGGCACAGTCCCCGCATCTCAACATTATTGAGCATGTTTGGGAAGAACTTGCCCGTAAGCTCTATAAATCGTTATTTTGAATTGAAATAAAACCAATGTTTCAAAAGTTGTTGTTTACATTTGTGTATATGTTTATAATTTTTATTATAATAGTTTCCATAAAATATTACATTTATTTATTAAAAATATTGAAAATTGCTATGTTTGTAATAAAAAATAAATACGCATATCCTATGGTATATAATCCTATGGTATATACATATATATATATATATATATATATATATACATATATATATATATATACATATATATATATATATATATATATATATATATATATACATATATATATATATATATAATATATACTGAAACTGAAGGCGGCACGCGTTTGTATTTACATTCACGTGTCACTTAGCCTGACCAGAGGTATTCTGGTGCCACGGGAATCCGGAGTCCCAGGGAATCCGATCTCTGCCCGATTGTTGGGTAGGCCCCTTGTGGGAGCTACGTGATGGCTGTGGTTTAGATCTAAAGCTCAGGCAGATCGAGAGCTCGGTGTGGAGTTGCATCTCTTCAACCGGGTGCTGTGACCCATATCACGGCAGGAGTTTAGATAGTCTCCGACTCTCCACCAAGGTGTGAAGGTTAAGTGTTCTAACAACACGCCTTCGAATTTCTTCTCACTTGTGATATTCACTTGTAAGTATCACAGGTGGGGGCGTTGGTGGACGCATCGTATTCACTCGCACAGCGAAGACTCATGTACACCCAGACGACATCTACCTTGTGTATGAAAAGGACAATGTCTCCAATGAGTAGTCGACGAATTTGTTCAGGCCCAATAAAGGGGTCCATAAGAGTTCGTCTTCGAATGTTTGCAAAGCAACATATTCACAAACAATATGCTCTGTTGTCTCCTTCTCCTTCCTACACAGGCGACGCTCCGAATCAATATATAAAAAGAATCTCAAGATAAGTTTTTTTTGTTTCAAATATATGTGGACGGTGGGCGTGTCTGTTGTTATATTTTGTTTATATCTATTGGGTATACAAGTTAATAATGTCGATATTTTTGCTTGAAAAATGCATTTATTATAACAAAATGAATTGATACATTATTTAAAGTATTGTCCTTCGTTGGACAAAGAACTGCTCCGGTTTTGAGGTAAGGAATGAATCAAGCCAATTTCCGATACTCTGTTCTGAAGTAAAGCCTATTCCATTAAGGGTGTTCTTCATCGATCGAAAGAAATGTTAGTCAGAAGGGGCAAGGTCTGGGCTATGAGGCAGGTGAGCTTAAACTTCCCATCCACTGTTTTCAAAAAAGTTTTTGACCGGCCTTGCAACATGTGGCCGAGCGTTGTCATGATGGAAGATTATGGCCTAGTGTCTGGTCGAATATTCTGGTTGCTTTTCGTTGACTGCTCTCTTCAGACGAGTCAATTACGTTCGGTACAAGTCCCCTGTGATCGTCTAACCCGATTTCAACTGCTCATAATACAAAATACCTTTCTGATTCCACCAAATACAGAGCACTACCTTGGCGTCATGGATATTCGTCTTGCCGTAATGTATCCATTTTTCATTACCAGTAAAAATACGACGCAAAATGACGTCTCTAAGTTACAGTTCATATGGAGCCAAATTCCTTGCTTTTGAATGAATCCAAATGCTTTTAAACGTATGGAAATGGCTTGTTGTGTGACTCCCAACGGTAATGCATGTTCTTCTTGCTGTCAAACAATTTTCGTCGAGTAATGCTTCAAACTCCTCGTCCTCAAACTTTTTCTGCTGACCAGGTCTCTCCTTGTCTTCTGTATCGAAATCGCCATCTTTGAATCGTGCAAATCATCGATTACAAGTTGAATTGATGTATGTTACCGTAAGCTTCTACCAACAATCGATAACTTTCAAGAGCTGTTTTCTTTAAATGAAAAGAAGGTTATCAGATTTCCCCGCAAAACATCTTTTTAAGGCACAAAATTCTACATTATTATAGCGTTTAAAAAAAATGTGTGTTTACACTTTGGCGTCTATCGATATACAGAATAGTGACAGATGTTTATCATCTAAAACACCATATTTGTTATTATTGACACAAACCATATGTGATAGTTATGCCATAAGTATTTTATCAAAATCGACATTATTAACTTGTATACCCAATATATTAAGCCAAAATAAATGTCTTCACGAATTTTTATCCATCTACGACGACTCCTATTTTTTTCCATTCGCTCTATGGGAACTACGCACAGTGCATTGAGTTCAACAAGAATCTGTTTTTATTATCAAACCACCTTCGAAATCTTGAGTTACGGGTAAAAAACTCGTGATTTGCTAGATTAATAAGCTGGCTTTTAACTTTTTAGAACTTTTTACATTTATTTCTAATTTAATATTGTATTAAACAAATTACATAAAATTATTTTCTTATGTTTCTTATTGCAGGAGAAAGAGGTGAGTGTTAAGGGTGTATATGTAGTAAGGTGTGGTTGGTACCTTTTATCAATAAATAATTTCCTCAACTGCATATTGGAGTAAGCAATCGTTGATGTTGATATTTCAACCGGAAACATTTTTGGCCGCCAACCATTGTACAATGGCGCGTATGATTACTATTTATTTATAAAAATATTTCTTAAAAAAAAGTAATACAAAAAAATTGTTGTTGGCTTTGGCAAAAGTTTAACAATAAACTTTAATGATTTTAAAATATTTTTAAAGATAACTTGTTTATATTTATGGATTTTTTTATTAAGCATTGGTAGAAGGCGGAGGCTAGAAATAAAACGGGTAACATATATTTTTAATTTATACCAGAGTTGGGTATTATAAATATTTAAAAAACCCGAGTGGGTTTTTTTATTTAAAGGTTTTTGTAGTTTATTTACAATAAAAATAATTAAAGTTTACGTATTGGGAGTACAAATTAATTCGGTCCGGTTTTCTAGCTCAAGCAAGATAATGAATTAACGTATTTATCAAAATAAAAATGTGTGATTCAACTATCCAACTTTGAAATCGACTTTATATGTATTTCTTGAAAAGAAGTGCTAAAAGAAATTGTAACCGTCGAAACGACCAATAGACTGAGGAATCAATGTTTGGAGAATACGGAGAGTACGACTTTGGATAGTTTCTGATAATCGTATACAACAGAATAACATCATCATGTCTGTCATTGTATTCCCGCCATTTCTCTCATAATGCATGGTTCAAACGAAAGAATTACAGTCTGCATTAGCAGATCATAGTACACAAGTTGCATTATAAATACTAAAACAATGTAAATATACTACCGAACAAAAAATATTGTCAAATTTGAACGAAATTTGGAAAAAGTTATAAAACCAAAAAAAAAAAAAAAACAAAAAATCCAATAAAAACGGGGTTTTTGCCAACCTTGGTTTATACACTGTTTGCTACTTGAATAGCACATCCACTGTAGTTTCAAAATATCTTCTAATATTTAAAAATTATAACCGAGATAAATATAGTGAAAATAAAAAATAATAAATTTTATTATTTGCTCAATTTGAGGCCTATTTATAATTTTAAATAGAACATACTGTTACGAAAATAAGGTTGAGCACCCCTGTCGTTTGTTACATTGCTAAAAATAAATAAACAAAAGGCACCAAAACAACTACGTGCTTACTTACAAATAAAAATAAACGGCAACAACAAAATAGACAGAAAAGAAAGAAATGGTATCTACCTGATATATAGAGCGGTTAGAGAGCTTATTGTTTCCTCCGCCATATAAAAAGCACATCGCTGCGAACAACGATCAGTTTATTTGGTGTAAACTCAGCGAGTAGAGTTTATGTTGGATTGAACTCGGTGTGAAGAGTGTTTATAAGGAGTAAACTCGTGAAGTTAGTCGTGGAGTAAAAACCAGTTTAGTTGGAGCTAACTCAGTAAAGAGATGTAAGTGTAGTTAACCTCTGGTTGAAAAGGTTATGATCGAACATAAGTTGTAACAACGCGATTGATGGTTGGAAGATCTTTAGAAAGACAGATCTGTCGTGTAATTGTTGTTGTTTACAAAATTGTAAACAGAAAGAGTAACTAAGACTAGAAATTGTTATTGTTTGTGGAAAGATTGCAAACAGTGGAACACAAAACTGTGTTAAATGAAGGATAATAATGAAATACCAAACTCTAGATTTTATTTAACTGCAATCTACGAACTCATAAATAAACGTGTTGAAAAGGTAAAAACGTAACAATACATAAAAAAGAATGCTTTATTTATCTCTTCCTTGAAAAGAAATATACGTATATATATTACAAAAATATATTTGTACACTTATATAAATTTTAGGTATGTTTGTATACTTGTATTTAAAAATATAAATAGGCCTCAAATTAAGAAAATAATAGAAATTTTTGTTTACTAATTTCCCTCATTTTTTTAATTACTAAAAAAAAACTTTCAATTAAATACTTAACTTCGTACTCAAGGCATACTCGTACATGTGTACTTCTTCCATGAAGTCTATCATTAGCTGTTGTATTTCTGTATTCTTTTTATGATCCTGCAGCAGCATAGAAATGTAAAGTTTCAAGAAATTTTCATTGTTGTGTGCGTGTTTTGTTTTAATTGCCGAGTAAATTCTAAATTAGAAAGAATCTTTACTAACAAGCTCCAGTTAGAAAAATAACTGCATAACTAACAAGAAGAAGCACATTGACATGAAACTATAACCCAAGGGGGGAATAAATGTAAGTGTGTTAGCAGAATAGTTTAGCAGTAGGTTAGTTAGTACAGTAATACTAACACATCCATTATGCATGTATACTCTGTTATACAAGCGTATATATGTGTATGTACGTGAGTGCATAAACATTTATACGAGTAATGTTTGTTTAGAAGGGGAATATACTGGTGTTTGAGGAAGTAGAAAAGAAAAGCACAAAAACAGAAATGAATTGTAATTGTAAATAACAAGCTAATCTAAACAACAACACTAACATCAAAAAATGTTAAAACAATAACAAATCAAACAATAACAACAGCATACTCGTACATTCACTTCATTCATTTAATCATTTGAAAAATTTCATTTCTATGCTAAAGCATGTGTAGCACAAAGTGTAGTGTAGTCTTGTCAGCATCAGTAGTCATTATTAAGGAACATTACACGTGTCGTTAACCATACATATATATACATATGCATTTGCAGACAGACATACAGACACTTTTAGTTTTACACTCACGCATCCATTTCAAGAATTACAAGAGGATGAACATGAATAAACATGATGGTGCAAAAACGCAAAAGTTTTATGTTGCAGGATACGTGTACATGCATGTACTAGCATATAACATGTATCAGGTCACTCAATAAGTATGTAGGATGACACATAGATGGCGTTACTAGAATTTTGTCCATATAATTTATGTTTAGTACTACCTAAAGTGCATAAATTCCACAGCAATCTGACTATTTATTCGTGAGTTATAGCAAATTTCGAGTTTGGATAAAGCATTGTATTTTGATGAAAAAAAAAAAAAAATACAGTGGAAACCAAACAATGGTTTGATAAACATGAGGCTGTTATCCCAGAAAACATCAAAAAAGTCCACATATTGGTTATAAACGATCGCAAGTTGTAGGTGCACGAGCTAGCTGACATTGTAAAGAAATCAGATGGTAGAGTTTTTACTATTTCATATGAACATATGGGTATGCGAAACCTCTGTTCAAAGTGGTTGCCGCGTGAGCTCACAAATCGTGTCACAAATCGATGAAAATTAAATGAATTGGGCTTCGAATTGCTACCCCACCCACGATCTGAAGAGAATGATTGCTGGAAAGGAATTTAAGTCCAATGAAGAAGTAATCACTGAAACTGAGGACTATTTTGACGAGAAAGAGAAATCGTGCTATAAAAGTGGTATCGAAAAGTTGAAAAATTAATATACGCGTCGTATCGCCCTTGAAGGCAACTATGTTGAATCATAAAATCGAAACTATTGAGTGACCTGTTATGCATATGTGAGGTTAACAGCAACAGCTTAGTGATTAGAAAATTGATAGGTTGAAAACTGCTTTTTTTTGCTTATTTTTGCAAGTGAAAACCTGTTCATTGTATATAAGCTTTGAAAAAACACCACCAATCGAATGAATTTTTATAATTTGAAGCATACATATGTACTTCCTTAACATGGGTTTGTTTTTCAACTAAACATGGAATTCGATTGAAAGAAAAAACCTGTTCAATTATCCACAAAAAATTGCTTATTTTTTAAAACTAAGAACGAAGTAAGCCAATTTTGGATACCTTGTTCTGATGTTAAGTGCATTTCAGGGAGATCATTCTGAATCGATCAAAACATATCGTAATTTAAGGCGGATAAGGCAAAACTTCCTAACCAATATTTTTTAACTGGTCTTGCAAAATGCTTGGTAGCGTATTCATGATGTTTTTCGGCCAGAGTTTGCTTCAAACTATTTAACTGTATGCGGTATAGGTCCACTATAATAATTTGGCCAAATTTAAGCAGCTTATAATATCTGTCTTGGCCTGTTCGTAAGTGCATCACTGCATTGCATTACAACGGCAAACTCTTACCACAGAAAAAAATTATGCACCATTAATATAAATATAAATTTGCTGCAGTACTGCCATTTATTTACATAAACAAGTTTTGGAGTAAAATAATGAAGTTAAGTTGTTTTGAAGCGCTAAATGCCATGATGCAGCGAAGCGATGTGATAATGAACAGACCCTATCTGCTTAGGTTCCACAAAATAGAGAGCATTACATTGGCGCGATGGATATTTGGCTACGATTTTAATTTGGATGGACTTATATTTCATCGCTAGTTTCGATGCAAAATTCATTTACTTTTATGGAGTTTAAGCAGTAAATCGAAATATAATGTCGATGAAATGGGCTCTGTTGGATAAAAATTTCACCCTTAAGAACTTTAATCGTTTTATCAGTCCAGATCCGTACACTTACAGTGAAAAAGTATGAATGTCATCCTTCCAAAAGTGTTCCTGCAGCTTCAGCTGTGAGGTTAAACTGTAGATTATTCCCTTGACGACAGTCATTGGATAGTAGATTTCAGAGTGGTAGGTGACCATCGAGGCCCTACCAGCAAGTTCATCATTTCATTCCCAGTTATGTTTCTGTGTTCCGGGAATCAAATTAAGAAAATGGTACATGTATTATTGTGGAGTTTTATCACTTCCTTACACCGGAGGACGAAAGTCGAGTTGCTACCTAGGCGACACTAGGGTTTTTGGATATTATTACTGCCGTACTGTGAGGGAACAACCTGCTGGCTCTTACGGGGGCACAGAAATTTCATATTTGTTTGGTCTAAGCTTTTGCACCGACAGAAAAAATTTAAATGATGATTTTAAAATAATTACATCGGGTGTGTTTTTCATAGTTACATAAGTTTAAATCATAATGAAACAATGAAATACATTTTTAACATCAATGCAATGGGCTTTGTTGGATAGAAAATGTTGTGGTTTTTACTTAGAATGCGAAATCTTAAACGCAAATTTTCACAATCTTTTCGCAGCACATGCGGCCGTGCTTCGTCATTGAATTTTCGAATACTGATTTCCAGGTGTTCGATTGTATCTGGTCCATCTCTACGTCGATAAAGTGACTTTACATAACATTAAAGAAATTAATCCAATGGGGTTAAATTGCACAATCCTGGTAGCCAATTAATTGGATCATTACGTGAAATTTTTGTTTCATCAAAAGCTTCTTTGAGTAAATCAATTGTAGCATGCGCTGTGTGGCTGTTAGAACCACATGTCAGCAAGATTAATACCAGCTAATCGAGATACGAAGAAATGTCTAATTATGTTCCTATAACATTATTTTCGAAGACATATATAGATCAATGACTCCGTCAGCCCATAAAGCGCACCAAACAGTAATTTTGAGTGGATCTAATGGTGTTTCGGCCAAAGCTTTTGGATTATTCTCACAACAGAGACAATTTTGCTTATTTACAAATCCAATCAACCAAAAATTGGCTTCATCAGAGAATAACATTTTGAAGTTTGACGAATAGAACCATTATTTTGATAAAAAGAAATTTAAACCAGCGTTGAAAAATTCAAAATGGAATGTCATACCAAATTAACAAAAAGAAACTATCAGCTGTGGAATCGGTTGTCAAATAAAACAGTGTTGTCAATTAAAACTTATAAGCCTCTACAAAAAAGGCAGCCGATATTTGTATTAATGACAAGGTGTTAATTAACGACAAAATCCAAGTTACCTATGTATTAAAAACACAAACAATGTATAAAAGATATTACATCTGGTGTGATACCTGCCTTTTTAAGTTATACATCAAGGTATTTGAAAAAGAAACATGTATTTTGCCTGAAATTTATAAATTCAATAAAAGTTTGAAAATATTTTATAATGGACGGCCTATTTATCCGGCATAAAATTTTTGTAAAAATGTTTAAATAAATCATGGATTAACATAATAAATCAAGTCAACAAAATGACATGTTTTTTTATAATTGAAATGAAAATGTTTCTATTTTTGCAATCGAAGGCCTATTTATAGTTCATTGACCTTAAAAAATGTTACTGCTAAAAAATTTCTTTATTTTTTGAGAGAAATACTCAAAATTCTATTTAAGCAATCACCACTGTTATCGTATGTGTGTGTGTGTGTGTGTATGTGTTTGAGTACCAAATCGTGAGTATAAGTAAATGTTTCCAGTATTAGACGTAAAATACTATTGTGGATAAGCTCAAGTGCATCTGTGTTCTCCCCTCTATAGGTATTTGTTTCACTTTTTTTTGTACATCCTCATCCATAGAAATTTAAATTAAAATCTATTTGTAAAAAAGGGTTGAGTTATTGTGGCTATAATACACTTATACTAACATCGTCTTTTATATATTGGGTTCGTCCACAAAAGCTCGTCTACAATATTTTCCATTGCCACTTGTGCTAACAATGAGTGCTCCAGCAAACAATGCACTTTGAAGGAAATTAGGACTGTACCCTGAGAGTAATATGCGGGTGTTATTTTTATTTTTTTGTGAATTTTTATTTTTGAGTTTTTTATGGCCTTTGGCAACATTGACAGGATTTTGTTATAAAATTTGCTTTCAAAAAAGGGTGACAATTTTTTCATGCACCATCACAGGTATTAGTGGTGTACCATATTATGTATTTGCTGATGGTAGTTACACTTATTCAGACACAGTCTTAGTCCCAACTTCAGTTGTAACAATAGATTTGGAATCATTTTTTGAATTGTTAATAAACCGTATAAAAGATTTGTATTCAAATGACGAATTCTATTTGAGCAATTAAGTTTTTAATAAACTCTTATCATATTTGGACGATGTACTTAGTAGGGACATAATTATTATTACAATATCGAACATTCCTACGAGGGGAGATTGAAAGGTTTGTGCATGTGATCACAGTGGGCGCTGCTACTAGTCAAATTTGTGTTTTAAGCACTTTTAGCACTGTCATATGAAAACATATGCTGGTTTCAGCTGATTCGGTTAATTAAGTTTTCATTTAGTGTCGACGTCTCAGTACATTTTTTAATATGAGTAAATTGAATATCGGACGGTAACATTTTTATTTTGGACGATTTAAAAGCGGAAAAAATTAACGAACGATTACACGGTGCGACAAGAACGAAGTTGAAATACCTAGGGAATGATATTACTTTTCAGATGGGCGCTATCGATTGGAACAAAGATCCGTTTTTGGAATTTTCGAAACACCTCCAATATCTCGAGTTACGGATAAAAACCGGATTTTCAGACCTTCATGCAATTTAAGCTAATAACTTAGCTGAATATTAATCGATTTTAATTCGGATTTAGAAAGAAGAGAAACGGACCTTTTAAATGACATATATGTTGTTTAAGTAGCCTCGAAGAATCTGGGTGTATTACTAGCAAAAAACACACATTTGTATGAAAACCTGAAAAATCAGCTTTTAAATCGTAACTCGAGATTTTCGAGGTGTTTTGAAGTTTTGAAAAAACAGATCCTTGTTCTACTCGCGCCTATAAAAAAAATAGTATCACTTGCCAGGTATTTTTTTTTGTAGTACCGTGTTATTAAAAGTGTATATGGAATCTTCCGAATCAAAACTCTTCTTGCCTTGATGATTATTCAGGTTTTGGATGCTCAAAAACTACAACAACAACAGAATTCATTCAACGAGTGCACGATATGGTGTTGGATGATCGACGAGTAAAAGTAATATTTTACATCAAGGATTACATATGGATGAACGAGCTTTGTGTAAGATGGGTTTGCTTACAATTAACCCAAAATTTTTTCGAATGCGAATGGCAAAATTGAACAAATTACAGTATGAATGCTTGAACACTACCGTACTCAGCAGATTTGGCTCAGTAGGACTCTGCGCCGGATTGTAAGAACCAAAGGGTTCTTCTCACAGAAGCCGGTATTTAATTAGATTCGATAATAACTCAGCTCTGAAATAGTCCGCATCATAACAGAGACCTTAGTTTTTACGAATATAGAGCGGGACAATGAAATAGATGACGTTGTTCCGGCTTCTGGCCGTATATTTTCGAACTATTTTTATTGTGTACTGTATAGGCCTTCTGTGGTCGTCTTGCCCGATTTTAACATCTCATAATAGATGAAAATCCTCTGGTTTTGCAAATACAGAGCATTACCTTGGTACCACTTACATAAATGTGGTTGTCATTATGAGTTAATTACTTACCGCCATATAAAAATATTAAAAGGCCTTAGTGTCGCCTATCAACTCGATTTTAGTCCTTCGATGTACGGAGTAGATGAAAAGCTTCAGTAATGTATGTACCATTTTCTTAATTTGGGTCTCTGGACACAGGGAAATCACTGGGGATGAAAGGGCTGATAAACTTGCTGGTAGAGTCTCGATGGATATGGTTTCTCTCACCTCCTACTCTGGGATCTTCTGTGCAATGACTGTCGCCACAATTTTTCTGTAGGATTGCAGAGAAGAACTCGAGTTCCATCTCCTCTTGTGCTACTTTAAGAACACTGTGGCTAATTCCAAACTCATAGTGGGTCTAATCGAACGCGGAGAAAATGGGTTTGCCGTTTAACCTTCACAGCTGAAGCTGAGGGAACACTTCTGCGAAGGAGACATTCATTCTTTTTCACTATGAGTGTACGGCTCTGGAGCGATAAAACGATTAAAGTTCTTTTGGGTACCTTTCTGCAATGGCTTGATGCAGAGTGCAGGTTTGGATCCTCTCAATCTTATCCCTTTCCTTCACTTTATTCACAGCTCAGGGTGGCTGTAATCTCCTTTTTCCTACTGTTCTTTGTGGGTAGTCCATCACCCGTGATCTTGATATGGTTTCAAAACGGAACTCTGGTGCTAATTGTAGTCAATCCAACTAACAAACTAATAATGTTCAATTTCCATGCTTTTGAATGAATTCTGCTACTTGCAAACTTTCTGAAATTGTTGCTTAAGTGGGTGGCAAGTTCAAGAAGAACTTGTCAACAATCTTCATGAAGTAATGCACAAAAATCGACATTTTTTAAGCAAAAATAAAACTTTGTGGTTGACACTCTTTCGTTCATTGACTAAGTGGAAATATATAACTGATGTATCTACCCTCCAAAATGCCATATGTAATAAATAAATCATCTGTTGTGAGTACTAAATTTTTTAACTTATACGCCCTATATAAATCTCTTTTATTTTACATTAGGAAATACTTACCTTTAGTCAGTTTCCCTTCTCTGCATTTGTAACACACATATACACGCAGACACTCTCAAACGGCATAGCTCTTCGTTTAATATGTCGTTCAATTCAATTTGAATCATTTAATATTCATTAGAACGAAAGTGTCGATGCATATTGCAAGTGTGTGTGTGTGTGTGTGTGTGTAGTGCATAATTATAGTAAAAGTATAAAAAGGTAAATTAAATACTTTTAAGCATAGTTTAGTTAGGTTTGGTTTTTTTTCCTTTTAAGCTGTTATTAATCAGTATTTAACTGCACATTTAACACATTCTCTACCTAACAAGCGAACGACCTACAAACGCACACTCTTGATTTGGCATAGAAACCTTCAATACATACGTTTTAAGCTAAAGGTATAGCACAGGAAAGAAGAAGAAGAAGAAGTATTGCAAACGCATTGACCCATTAATGTTGCATGAACGTGTATAGGGTATGTTGTCGCAAGTGTCAGTCTGTCTATAGGCATGCATGTATGTTTGTTTGTTTTTTTAGTGGTGGAATGCCATTGATTTTAATTCTTTTTAAATTGAATTTTATGCTGCAAACAATTTTTTTTTGTATTTAAATTGTAATTGAGGTCGGCTTAAACGTGGTTCTGGGGTTGGGCGAAAAGGGTAATAAATTAAATGAAAAACCTTGATTAATAGTGAGGAGAGAAAGAGAAAGAGAGAATGACGATTAAATAGTATGTTTGCTTGTTTGTTTATTATTCATTCTCATTTTGTATTTTGATATGGTTGTTACCTGTTTTGAGATGGCATATTAAAAAAGGTGTATCATTTATTGTTGCTGTAAGCGAGTATATGAATTATATTTTTTATTTCTTTTTTGCAGAAAGTTAGTATTTTATTACCAACGACAAAAAAAAAAAAATAGCTGTTGTTGTTTTAATTGTACCAACATAGCAACATCATGGATAATACAATACAAGGATATCTACAGTAAAGGTAAAATGATTAGAAAGGCGAAAATTGCATAAAAGAAGAGAATATTATAAGCTTAAAAGGTAAGGATAGGGACAATTACTGTCAAACTGTCAAACCCTAAGCTGTAGTTTGTTTTTAAGGTATCTCGTTAGTAAGTTTTCGCAAATTACTGAGAACTATAGACCACTATAGTAACGTTTGTAAATTATAGAAATTTATTTAAAAAATTAGGTCAGTTATTAATTATCGGGTGTTTTTCTTACAGTTACACAAATTGAAAACATATTAAAACACAGAAATAGCTATATTTTTAATATTAATGAAACGGACTTTGTTAGATAGAACATTTTATGACATTAATTTTCACAAACTTTTCGGAGCATATACAGCTGTATTTCGTCAATAACTCTTCGAATGTTAATTTCCAGGTATTCATTTGTCTCGACGTAAACAAGTGACTTTACATAATCCAACGGGGCTAAATCACAAGATCTTGATGACCATTACGTAAAATTACTCTTTCATCAAATGTTTCTTGAGTAAATCAATTGTAGTGCGCTCTGTGTGGCATATGCCTCCATCCTGTTAAAGCCAGCTATCTGAGGTATAACAAAAATTTTTAATCATATCGCTCTACAGTTCATCGTAACATTCTGACCATCATCGTTTTTGCAGACATATGGACTAATCATCTCACCAGCCAACAGTAATGGGCCTTCGACAAAAGCTTGTGGATTATATTTACCCCGAATGAAACATTTCTGCTTATTTACGTAACGTGAGTTTCATCGGCAGTTTAATGCTATAAACACATTCAAGGCTACCGACCATCGACTACAAGCTGCCAAAAATAGAATACATGTGTGCATATGAGAATAATTATTTTAGCGGCAACACGGCTACCGACTACACGATTACCGTTGTAGCCCGTAGCCAACTTATGCTAATTTCTATTTTTCTTGGCGTCAAAAATTAGTTTAGTGCTGTCAATTTAATAAGATGCATCAAATAAGCATTTTAAAAATGAAATGCATGAAATAAATACATTAAAAACCCACAAAAAGGGATGTGGCACCATTGAAATGTTATGTTTTGCTTAGGTTATGTTCAATGTGTCAAATCAGATGTTTATTTTGTAGCTGTAGCCGTTAAAATAATTAAGTGGCTGGTTACCTGGCTATTTTTGTGGCCAACGTCTTTCGTAGTCGTGTGGTCGAAGGTCAGTAGCCTTCAATGTGTTTACAGCATAAGTCTTTTCATAATGATATGACAAACCAATTGGCTGTCATATAAAACAGTGCTGCCAACGCAAAGTTATGAACCTATAAAGAAAACACTCGATAAAACGGCGGCAATAAACTTACATTCGCTTTGAACACAGCTCATCAATGCCATCAAGTCTAGAATACAGCGAAATCCCTTACGAAATGAATATCATGCAAAAGTCCATAAGTCGAATTTTTGAAAAAAAACTTGGGACTTAGCATTTTAATATTTTGCACCAGGCGTTTGTGGATTGCAGTTTAAAAAACAGATATCTGTAAATGTAAAGTACTCTGATGACTTGCACCGAAAAGTCTCGTTTACATGTACGTAGGACTTTTGTAGAAACTTCCCGCTCTCATGAGGTTTTTTGTCCGCGATCCCGGGAATTAAAAAACATATTTTCTTCGTGCAGAAAACAGCTCTTTATATTCTCAAAAAATTTAGATTGAATAGTAAGCGCGCCAATCAACTGTTTAAACTTGACTTGTGGAGCATCTCCTTTGCTGTATCTATTCTGACAGCTCATTGTGTTATGAGTAGTCATGCGAAAAGGCTGCGTTTATGAATTCTCTTTAGGTTGTATATCGCTTGAGGTAGAAGAGAGCGCGGCCCACTTCTTTTGCCAGTGCCTGTAGACTATTCACATTTGACTTGCTATTTCTCGATGACTTATAGGAGCTATCGACTATTGATGTCAGGTTAATAGCCAGGTTCATGAGGTTGTCAGGTTGGTTTCCGACTTAATTTAGGGAATTGTGCTTCTATGCGAAACTGGCTGATTGTCTAGAGCGTCTGTTATTGATGACTGGCACAGTGTCATCGCTTCATATCTGATATCACAAGGGACCGCTATTTGTGCACAAGTGTGCCTTGATTTAATGAGGCTGCCACTGCCATCTTAACTATATACGAGGCGGATTGATATTGAAACTACCTTAGTAGGAAAAAAATATTTTTTTTTCAAAAACCATTAATTTCTCAACATAATGTCCTTTTAGCTCAATACACTTAGTAAGACGATTTTCCAACTTTTTTATACCATCTGAATAATACGATTTTAGGAACTCCTCAAAATACGCATTAGTTTCGGTAATCACTTCTTCGTTTGAGATGAATCTTTTTCCTGCGAGCCATTTTTTCAAGTTTAGAAACAGGAAAAAGTCACTAGGGGCCAAATCTGGACTATAAGGTGGATGATCAACCAATCCGAAGTGGATTTCACGTAGTTTTAGCGTAGTATCTAATGCTGTGTAAGCCGGTACGTTGTCTTGAAGAAAGAGCACTTTTTTCTTGTTTAAATGTGGTAGTTTTTTCTTGATTGCATCAACCAAATGATCCACTAATGCACGATAATACTTTCTTGTGATTGTGCCGATTTCGCGGTCTTCGCCTTCTTCGGAGCACTTCCACCAGCTTCCACCCATTGCTTCGATTGATTTTTGGTTTCAGATGTGTAGTGGTGGGCCAACGTTTCATCAACAGTTATTAATCTACGCCTAAAATCAGCAGGATTATGCTTTATCATGTCCAAACACCGCTGTGAAGTGATCTGTTGAACTTGTTTTTGTTCAACACTGAGTAAACATGGCACCCATCTTGCCGATAGCTTTTTCATATGCAAATGTTCATGCAAAATGTTGAACACACGTTCATATGATATGTTTACCATTTCAGCAATCTCACGTATTTTGACTCGGCGATCATTCATAACGATATCGAGGATTTTCTTGATATTTTCTTCAGTAACCACCTCTTTTGGCCTTCCTGTTGATGGTATTGTTGCAGTGCTTGTTCGACCCCGTTTAAATTCAGCAATCCAATATTTTACCATATAATCTGACGGAGCAGATTCGCCGTAATGTTTATCAAGCTTTTCTTTTGTCTCTTTCGCCGTTTTGCCTTTTAAATAATAGTGTTCAATCACTAGACGAAATCCACTTTTTTTCCATTTTCCAAGAAACACAAAAGTTGCCTACTTCAAACGGCTACAACAAATAAGCTAATCGATGAATTTCGCTAAAATTTTAACAGCTGACGTTTGACAGATCGTAATTTCTAAGAAAGAAAAACTTTTTGTGTTTGTGTTGTCATCTAGCGCTAGGTAGCTTCAATGTCAATCCGCACTCGTATTAACATACTTTGTTAAAAAAATTATGGCGCAATGTTTTGCAAAAAACCTAATGATAACAGGTTATTCAATAAATTCATAAGATAAGTAAGAAAAAACAAAATTTTGACAAAACTCGATTTTATTATTCAACATTGGTGCCTTCAATAACGAGTATAGGGATTTTCCAACTTTTCGTTACCACTTTTATAGGACGATTTCTCTTTATCGTCAAAATAGACTTTAGTTTCAGCGATATCATTGAACTTAAATTTCTTTCTAGCAAACATTCTCTTGAAATCCGAAAACGGGAAAAACGAGTTAGGAGACAAATCTCTTGGCGAATACGCTGTATGTTAGAGCAAATCGAAGTTCAATTCATGTAATATAGTCATTGTTTTGAATCATCAATATGTTCTTGTTTTTGGTCAACAGTAAGGAAACGCGGCACCTACTTTGTACAGAGCTTTCGCATACCCCAATGTTCATGTAAAATGATAAAAACTCTACCACATGATATTTACAATGTCAGCCAGCTCGTGCAATTTCAATTTGCAATCGTTCATAACCAATTTTCAAAACTAAATACTTTCACTTTATTCGGAATAAAATATATACTTACCAACCCATTTTCATGAATTATGATTTATTTTACTTCTATTATACACAACTTTATGAATAAATAGTGAAACTGGTAAATATTAGCTGCTTTCTATTTTTTGTGAATTTTTAGAAATCAAATATATCATAATTAAAAACATTTTTTATAATTTGTATCTCCAAAAATATTCGTGATATTAACATATGGCTTAACGAAATCGAATGAGTCATTTCAAACTTATCATAAGATGTATGAAGAAGTCTCTTCAAAAACCTCACATTTTAGAAAGAAAAAAACAAAAATTCTAAAAGAAAAACTGAAATACTGATGATTTTTGAAATTAGGCGACCATAGATCATCAAAAAAAATATAGTTTTTATCCAAGGTCAGAAAATTTTTTTCCATTTGTTGCATAGTGTAATGGGTGTCCAAAATTGAGGTAACATTTTATTTATTTATTAATTTTTTCTAAATGTAAGTTTTATTCTACATTTTTATTTTCAGATTCTAAATACATTCCGGTTAGTTATTGCGGAACGTTGCACGAAGGAACAACGAAGGAAACAACAATTTTTGAAAATGGAAAAAAGTTTTCAAGATGTAATTAGTAAATTTAAAACAAAATTCGGTAGAGAAAATGCTCGAATAAATCGTGCCAGCAAGCTAATGGTTGAGAAATTTGAAGAAACTGGATCTGTTCATGATAACAGAAACAGCATTTATTAACCAAGTGGTCGTTCGTCCGAAAATATAGCAGCTGTGAATAGGAATATTGAAGAAGATCCAAAAAAAATCCATTCGTCATCGAATTTTTTTAACAAAATTATCTTCACCGATTAAATCCATTTCCAGCTTAATGGCTACGTCAACAAGCAGAACTACTGCATTTGGGGTAAAGAGAATCAAAGAGTTATTTTAGAGCAAACATTACATCCACAAAAGTTACGGTTTGGTGTGGTTTGTGGTCCGGAGGAATCATCGGACCATATATTTTTTTTTTAATAATCCGATGCTTTTTGTGGCGGAAAATTGATGATTTAGATGTAGAGAATATGTGGTTTCAACAAAATGGTGCCACTTGTTACACAGCTAGGAAAACAATGAATCTTTTGAAAGAAAAGTCTGAAAATCGCATTATTTCTTATAGAGGAAGAGTTGATTGGCTACCAAGATCGTGCGATTTGACACCATTAGATTTGGGGTGGTGGGTTATTTTGGAATAGAAAGTGTATAACGATAATCCAAACAACAACAACGATAATCCAAACATTATCGAGCTGATATCAGCTATTGACAATAGAGTATCGAAAAACGTGATTAATAATTTAATTTAATTAAAGATTGGAAGCCTGCCGAGCTAGTAGGGGGTCACTTGACCGACATAATTTTTCAGTTTTAACCGGAACCTATTTGTATCTTTAATATCTAAATTAAGTATTTTTTATTAAAATTTTATTTTTTTATTTAAATTTAATTAATTTTTTTATTTTCATTTTATTTAAACAAAATTCCAATGTTTTTTTTTTGAAAAATTTTTGGCTTAAAGAAGTAAAAATTATGATGTAAAGAAAACGGTTTAGTTAAGTAACGGTTTGTAATTTAAAAAATTTCCACTGGTGGTCGAACTTGATTGGTGCTGTTTTTTTTAAAGTTAATTAGTGCATTAACATTTTAATTTGCTGACGATTTCAATTGCATTTTCTTTTGCGCTTCTCTAATTAGCTACTCTCAGCTGTTGTTGAGTAGTTGTAATCATGTAAACTATGAAGGTGCATCATACAAATACTTGTACAAATAGAAACAAAACACACAAACAAACACTTATATCACGTAGAAAATGAAGAAAAAAACAGAGAAAAAATTTTCAAAAGAGTACGAGAAAGAGAAAAAGGGAGGGAGAGAGTGAGAGAGAGAGACAAAAAGAGCCTTGACCCAAATGTTATCAAAACAAATGCAAAAAATAATGTTTTTACAACAATAACAACAGCAACAATAAGAGCTACGATAAGAGCAGTTCATTCCAAAAACTGTTGAAAAAAAAGAAGAGATAACTTTTAAAACCAAACAGTTAAACAGACGAATGGCTGAATAAATGTTAAAAATTATATAAACAAACGTCAAATAAATGAAAACCATCAACTTTAATACCAATATCAGCAAACGTCATAATCAAAATAATAATGATGTTTGATTCTCAAATGTTTATTTGTTTGAAACTCTTTCAATTCCCATAATGATTTAGAACATTTTCAAAAAAAAAAAAAAAAATTTATTAAAATATTGACTCTGAACTTTACGGAATTTTGTTCTGAGATGAGATATTGCACAACATATTTGAACTGTCATAACTCATAATGATGATGATGATGATGATGATGATGATGAAGCAGATGAGTTATTGCTTATAAAACTCTAAGAAGTCAAGTACGATTGCAATTGCATTGAAACGTGTTTTTAAAACAAATTAAATTGCCAAACGTTAAATATATTTTTGCAATTTCTTGTTTGTTAATGACAGGAGAAGTGTTTTCTGAGTATTAGTTATTAAATCCTAGATTAGTTCAGATTCGGTTAGGATAGGACAGGCTATCAACCTAATGTCAAGGAACGATAGCTTTAATAAGCCATCGAGGAAGGGCAGGTCAATATGAGAAGCTTCTGCCGAGTTAAAGGCAGACACTGGCGGATGTAGTGGACAATGATTTTCTCCTCTTCAACCGAATTAGAACTTTGACAGAAGTCATTCACAAGATAGAGTAGCCTCGGCGGGTGCCTGCCACTAACACAATGATCTGTGGGAATAGGTACGGCCGAAGAGATGCTCCGACGGTCCATTTTAAATAGTTAGTTGGCTGAGTTTAGCAATGAAGCCTCTCTGCCCTGGCTCTACTTCAGCCTACTGGACAGCTTATGTATGAATGGATGGCCGGAAAGAGTGTGCTTGCTCTAGATTGTTTATCAGACTCACAGTTGCCCGTGATGTCTCTGTGGCCAGGAACCCAAATGAGAGGGGCACAAAATTGACTCCCAAGGGAGTCAAGACAATCCCTGACCAGTCTAGAACTAAAGGCCACACGAAAGAGATATGATCGCAGAATGGCTATCAGAAAAGACAAAAATGTTATTAGTAGCAGCTCCATTATTCCGGATCCACTCCGCAGCATAATAAATGGCCAATAATAAGGTGCCTGGTACTCGGTAAATTTGGCCCCTAATATGATTTACAATTGCAATTTACAAAAATTATTGCCTTATTCTAATGCTATGTTCGCACACGACTTGAATTACTTGTTCACTGTTTGAATTACTTATATGAATTACACTGTTCTGATTGGTTTTGACAGTTCTTCTTCTTCTATTTGTTAGTTTTGTTTACTGTTATATTGTGTGAAATGTGTATTGACAATAACAAAAAATATTTCAAATAAGTATATAAAACTAACTAAAACCCGGCGTGCTTCGCTACCGCTATCTTAATTGTTATTTTAACTATTGTCTTAGTTTTCATATTTTACCCATTTTATCCTCTTTTGCCTCAAGTTAAAACATTTAAGACAGTCTATAGTTTCCTTCAGAAAGACACTCTAAAAGTTCCTAGATAATTGGTTCTATATAGGACTAATACACTTTTCAAACAAAAACACACTCATTTCTTGTATTCCCGCTTGGCCTGAGATTCGCAATAAGCGATTGTTCGTTATTAGCGACGAAGTTTCAAAACAAACGTGTTTAACAGAGCATAGAATATTGCTGTTCATTTCTGAAGACTTTTTCCTTCTTAATTCACATGTATTCTTATGCTCTTGCTTTTAGTCATCACTAAAACAGCGACGAATGAACGCGCGTAGTGGATATGTACTGATTTAGTTTTTTTTTATTCCATTAAAAAAATAAGTAAACGATTTCTCTCGTTTTTAGAATTTAGAGGTGAAAAAAGAATACAAAATCAAATGTAACGGCAAAGTTATTCGTTTTAGATATTGCTAAAGGTTTGCTGTTTATATTACAGTCAAACCTTCGAGGTCGAAAGATTTGCTGACACAAACTGAGCGATGGGTGAATTCTATGAGTTCTATTTCGTTTCGCTTCCAATAGTCGCTTTCGAATATTTTATCAGAGAAATGTTTGTCAAACGGTCGAATTATAGGCGTTATAAAGTATTATCAAAACAAGTATGCCATTTACATATTTGTTGCTTTGGATATAAATGAGAGAATGAGTGTAAAGAATATTGCAGACCCAAACTAAAGCAGAAACATATAACCACTCATCAACTCGCACTCACTTCAGTAAACACACAGAAACTTGTACGAACAGTTGTAACTGTGCACGTCTTTATATAGAATATCGTGGTCAAGCGGGTATAGATAGATCTTTCCCGCCTTTACTGTTACTGTTCTCCACATATACAGAAACCCATATTAATATGAATGGGAGATGCCACGCCCACTTATCCAATCCCTCTGAGTTGTTGACTGATAAAGCGCCTTGTCCACAAAGTTGTTTGAACTAAATTTAGAAACTTCTATTTAATATATACAAAAATTAATATTCACTATATATGAGAGATTTATTTAAATTCCACCCATTTTACGGCTTATGATTTGTATTGACTATTGTATTAAAATAAAATAAATATTGTGTATGGTTTTTATTCAAAATCCTTTATTTAGCACAGTTTTGTGTTCCACTGCTACTAACCTTTTCACGAGCAACAACAATTTGTATTCTTAGTCACTCTTTCTGCTTACAACTTAAGCTGGATCACAACCTTTTCAACCTTTTCAACAAGGTTATTCACACTTAACTCTCTTTACCGACTTAGCTCCAACTAAATTGGTTTTTACAACCTGAGCACGACAACGACTCAATTCACGAGTTTACTGCTTATAAACTCTCTTTACGCTGAGCTCAAACCAATAAGCTCTACTCGCTGACTTCACTTAAACTGTTCGCAGAGTTTACACCAAATAAACTCTCTTCACGCTAAGTCTAAGCATAAATAAACTGGTTGCTGTCTGCATCGATTTACTTTTTTATATGGCTGAGTAAACAATACTTCGAAAGTTCTCGAACCTCTTGATATTTTATATTTTATTTTTTTGTGGCTGTTTATTTTTAGTTTTTACATTCTTGCAATGTTTTCAGATAATGACATGAACAATTTGGTATGGCCTGCAAGGTCGCCCTACCATAATATTATTTTCATAAATTCTATAGAAGAGTTGTCGTCCAAGAATGTCAATCTGAGATCGCTCATGGCCACAAAAACACAATTGTAGAAGAATGGAGAAATGTTGCCCTAGATATTATAAAAAATTTAAGGAAAAGTATTCCAAAAAAGCACAGTTAACGTATATTTTTTAACGGAGTGTATATATTTTGATATTCCCGCTAAATTTTAACGTCTAAGCTTGACATTTGCAAAAGCTACGTAGCCAAGAGTACATCTATCTCTATGTGTGTTGGCGATTTTTTACAATTCTAAAAATGGATTTAAATTTGCAACAACGAAATTAAATTAATTAAAACAAATTTTGCGTAAAAAACGGATTTAATGGTGCACGAACGTTGGAAATGTTGGAAAAGTGTTTCGACAACGATTCTCTAAAGAAAACGGTCGTTTAACAGTGGCTCGAGCGGTTCAAAAGTGGTCGCGAGTCAATCGAAGATGATGAACGAAGTAGCAGACCATCGACATCGAAAACCGACAAAAACATTGATAAAGTAAAAGAAATGTTAGTCAACAACCTCAAATTAACCATCAGAGAAATTGTGCAGGACTTGAACATTGCCTATGGGCCCGTCCAAGATATTTTGGATAATGATTTGGGTTTCCGTCGTGTAGCAGCAAAGTTGGTGCCAAAAAACCCCTCATGCAAAAAAGAAACCGTGTTTAGGTCGCAAAAGATATGATTTGCGAGGCTGAATCCGATCCCACATTCATCAAAAGGATTATTAATGGATATGAGACATAGGTTTATGAGTACGACATGCAATCCAGACATCAGGCAAGTAAGTGGCGTTTATCAAGTGAGCCAAAACCAAAAAAACCACGTCGTTTTCAGTCAAAAAAGTAGGCAATGCTCACGGTTTTCAAGGATTACAACGGTGTAGTGCATCATGAATTTTTGTCAGAAGGCCAGACAGTAAACAAAGAGCATTATTTGGGCGTTATGGGACGTTTGTGTGAAGCAAAGAGACTGGTTTGTGGGCAGAAAATTCGTGGATTTTGCACCATGATAACGCACCGTCGCACAGTTCCATCATTATTTGAAACTTTTTAATGAAAAATTTAACAAATACCATCCGAGTTCACCTGATTTGACTCCTTGTGACTTTTATGTGTTCAATCGAGTTAAAAAACCATTAGGGAGAACACGTTTCAGCAGTCGAGAGGAAATAATAGCAAAATTGCAGATAGCACTGATGAACATACCGAAAACCGAATATAAAAAATGCTACGAGGATTACTTTGAAGGGGACAATATAGATTGAGATGAATAGCTTGTATTTTTAATTTTGTAAATATAAATTCCGGGAACTTTTTGATCAAGGTGGTATTCTAACTAATCGGTTTTGAATTATATAGTATATCTTGTGTTAAAATATGCACTGCACAGTCGGGTTGAATAAAGTGAAATTATGTACTTTTTCGTAAGAAATTTAACTTTTTATTTAAATTTTATTATAATTAAATTTAAATTTTTTTTAAATTTAATTTATAATTTAATGTAACCCATTAATTTAATGGAATTGGTTGCATTGTTTTTGTATTCCTTTATGTTTGTTTCACTTTTAATACAAACACTTTTTCAAGCAGTTGATACAAAGAATGTGTGTTAAATAAATTGTGCCAAATTCTTCTTTGGCTTTTTTTGCATTTTTTTAATGCTATTTTTGCCTCCTTTATTATTGAAAACAACAAATAAATTTCAAGCCTTAGTTCTTTTGTAAGCAAAAAATGGCGAAAAAAAAAACAAGAACATCATATAGAAGAAGAAACTGGAAAAACTAACAAAAACTGGGTGACATTTAATTTAGCAGAGAGTTTGTTTTATGTTTTTTAGTTGTTGCCATATTTCATATGCCTTTAATTCTATAAACTTAATTTAATTTTAATAAAAAAAATATACTTATATATATACAACAACAACATACATACACACTTGAAAACAAAAAACAAAAACTATTTTTAGTTTTTTAAAATAAAACTCATACATATCCTACTGCATCCGGTTTCTTATTTAGGCGGAACAAGAAAACAAAAAAAAAAAAAACAAAATAAAATGATGGCGTAAAAAATATCATTCACACAAACAAACACATTTATTTCATCTTTTTTTTTCTCTGCTTTAGTGCAGCAGAAGAATATAAAATACAAAGCAAGCATACACATGCATACATACACATATTAAAGAAAAGCCTTTGCTCTACTCTCTTACTCTCGTACTTATGTATGTATTTAGTGGATGTGTAAGTGTTTGTGATATATATTTACGTATATAAGTATTTACATTAGTTTATTGTTTTGTTGTTGCAGCAGCTGTTGTTTCGCGAGAAACTATGCTTTTTGCGTTCACTTCGCTTCTATTGTTTTTGTTTCAACGTTAAACAAGAAGGCAGGAAATCTTTTTTTGTTTGGTTTTAATTTGAAATTGAGTTTTTGTTTTTTATAAAAGCATCTAAGAGGGAGAAAGAGAGAGAATGAGTAAGAAATGTGGAATATGAGAAAAGCAGTACAAAATGTATGTATGCTTGGCTTTGTAGTATGTTTTGTATACCCTACACCAGCGTAAGTGGAACGTAAAGCAACATAAAACAGTCGTAGAGTAAGCTTTAAATACTCCGATACATTCTGGAAACCTTTATGACTTAAAACAGGCATATACAGTCAGAGTCAAAAAATATTGTAGTACACAGCCTCGTTGTCTGTAATTTAGTTTTTATTTCAGCCATTTAAACATTTTATGTTTATTCAAAAGTGTATTTAATGCTTTACAAAATCCATAGAAAGTAAAAACAAAATTCTTACAACAACTAAAGTTTTACAACAAAAGCTAAAAAAACTATTTTCTACGCATCAAAAAAAAGCATACAAGACAAAAACCCATGTGACAAGAAAGAATGAAGTAGAAATATATGGAACTGTTTTGAAATTTTCAAAACACTTTTAAGATAATGAGTTACAGGTAGAAAAAACCGGTTGAATACTCTTTTTTTACACTGATTTTTTGTCTAAGTAAAATGCACTTAATAATGTCATGTTCCCATGACAAAGTTTTTTCGTAGTATCTCTCTCAGTCATAGTTCTCTTCCCAATTTTTAACCGAATTACACAATTCACACACAATATTTTTAAAGTGAATTACACAAATTGTAAGTAATTCACTTTCAATTACTCTGTAAATAACTAAAAAAATCATTCTGATTTAAAATTGTATTTCACTTGTATTTCACGTATTTTTAAATCCATCACCTGTCGAGCATGAAAAACAAATACAAAAGAAAGTAAATAAACAAAACAATGCCTCCTTGTTGTACTAATTCTTTTCTTTTTTTTTTGTTGGAAAAAGAATTATTTTATATATTTCTTTGAAATAATACTTTTTAATTTTTTTCTTACTTAACAATAAAAAAACAACAAGAGGAAGAAGAATAAGTTAACGCGCAATTTACACAATTTAACAATATACAACAAAAAGAAATAGAAAAACTGTCAAAATTAATTATAAAGATGCCATTTGAACAGGTTAATTCATATAAGTAATTCAAACAGCGGACAAGGTAATACGAAGTCTCTTGTGAGCATGGTATAAACCCTTGCCTTCCTATAAAACACTGTTTTTCATAATTGTAATCAGTTTATAATTTCTTTTACCTCCCTTTTAAATGCAAATCTGTAAGAGCACTTTCAAGGTTGTAACTTTTGCAAAACGCATTTATATACAAGAAATTTGGACCACTCGAAAGCTCAGAAAAGCTTTTGACAAACTGTAACACTGTACTGATTTGGTAAAAATCGGTTTTCAGGTTTCGAAATAATTGAAAATATTTTGTATACGCATGCTTATAAGTTCAAACAAGTTTGGCGGAAATCGATTAAAAAATTCTTACAGAGACGGTCAACTTCTTATACATATTTAGCCGAAACTTTACTTAAGTGAACTTAACAAAATGGTTAATAGCTTTCAAAAGCAGATCCAAATTTGCTGAAAACAAAAATAGGGGACAAAATTGTGAACATTTTGTTTCATTTCTCAACATAACCTCCTTTTAGATCGGTACACATTTCCCAGTGGTAGTCAATAGCTTCGATTTAAACAGGGTATTTCCTTAAAATTGTCATCAATTCCAGGTTCAGCTTTTCCATTCTTAGCAAATATTTTACCATGGAGTTTGGAAATAGAAACTAACCCAAGCGAGCTAAGTCTGGCGATAGGGTACTTTTTTGTTTTTGCAATGCTATTACAATTGAATCCTCACTGTGTAACATAAACTAACAACTTATATACCAATCTTAAAAACAACACTAACAACACGGCTTTTATGCTAAATTAGTCTAGCCAGTGTGGGACAAATTTACATGGAGCAATGGGGTTAACTTGGCATTATTTTAGTTCTTCTTCGTATCAGTGCCGCACTTCTTTTGAATCGAATGTGAGCAACATCATTGAAAATTGCTCGCACTAGTGCTTTCGGGTGGACTTCTAAAATATGTCTCAGCATATCTCATAATTTTCTTAATAACTAAGGACACGTTTAGGTTTTTATGAATGCTTGAATATCTTATAAGCCATGGAGTATTTGCTTTCAGTTGCAGTATTTTATTTTGACGCCTTTGAATCTATGTTTGAAGCAAAAGCCGTGTTCTGTAACTGTACTCCGTAGCACCAGATTTGTTTCAAACTCGACTGCTTCAATCGGGACTCCAGCTGTATTATAAGGCGAATGGCTTTTGCAGGTCTTCATGGATAACTGTATTAATGGCGGATATTGAGGTATGGGTATGTCTTCATCTATACACATGTATTAGAGGTATATATTAGATATAGGGTGGGCCCTAAGATACTTTCTTGGGCTACTATCTCACTTAAGCAATCTCTTTCCTTAAACTTAAACTTTCGTTCAGCTAGATATTCTCGTAAGACATTTGGTGGTAAAATTTTGTCTCAACTTCTATATCAAGACTTCATGCTCTACTTTGTCGAAAGCCTGTAATTGATTGAGAGAGCCGAGCATGATTTTTCCTCCTCAAAAGTCCGTCTTATGGCATTCTAATGTGCTTTGCTTGCCTCAAAATACAAATTGATGATTTGGAACATTCTCGCCTTTACTAAGTACTGGCTGTAAACTTTTCTGAAAGTTGATCGAAAGATCATGTAAAGATCCGTGGTAAGCTTCATAATGTCGTTCTCTATGGCCTAAAATTCACATAATAGGTGTTTTTTTAGAGGTTCATAACTGTGAGTTCGCAAAACTGCTTTTTTGACAAAGGATTTAATAGCTGTCAGTTGCTTTTTGTTTAGTTTGGTGTTATATTTCATTATGGATAGACTTAAGGCCTAACCATAATTTACTTTTGCTTACTTAAGATACTGCCAAAAACTCAACGAAAAGTCTGTCAAATACTTAAGCTACTTTTTGGTGGCTATATTGTACTTTCTGAATATTTGTTTTAGTGAGAGCATGAAAATCGCTATCTGCGAGTTGAGTTGAATGGGTAATTAGCATTATTAATATCTATATAAATTTATTTTTTTATTAAAAATATACAAATTGAATAAAAATTAAAAAAATCTGCATACACCCGTTACGCATGTCCAAATGTCGCTGTTTCAGAGACGAATAAAAGCAAGAGCATCCATTGCCCAACGTGTTTCTTTCGTTATTGTTTTGCATATAACACACAAACAGCTGTTTAGTACGTACAGTGCGATCAGGTTCGCACAAAACGTAAGCAAATAAAACTGAACGAAACTTGACGAAAAGTTTGTTAAGTACATTATAGTTATACACATTATATTTGATTGTATGTATTCACACAGGCGTTTAAGCTAGCCTACGCTTTTACACCATAGCAACGTTTGCAAATTGTTATAATCTTTTACCAAAATAATGGTTCTATTCGTCAAACCCATTGTAAATTGTTGAAATTTAAATTGTTGTTGAATTTTTTTTTTTATCAAAATAATGGTTCTGTTAATCAAATACCATTGGATTATTTTATTGGATTTATGTAAAGTCGCTTATCTACGTTGATAAATACGAGATAGTTGAACACCTCGAAATCAACAACCGAAGAGTTATTGACGAAATACTGTCACATATGCTGCGGAAACTTTGTGAAAATTGGTGTTCCATTGCGCCAGCCGTGACGGTACAAGGCGTCAAGGCCATAAAACTTTCTATCCAACAAAGTCAGTTTCATTGATATTTAAAATATGTCTCTTTGTTTTATTATGATGGAAACTTGTTTAACTGTAAAAAACACACCCTATACTTGCTTCCGTTTCAATTCGTTTTTTGTTACGCATGACTTTGTAAGGAAATAAATAAGACGATATGGATGAAAAAAGACTACAAAAAAAGAAACGATAAATGTTTCTTTTGTAGTTTTCTATGACAAAAACTGTTTCCCTTCTTCTTTTATAACTGCATTTATTATTGCAACAGTAATGTAATAAAATAGAAAAGATTCCTACTGTCAACACTTTAATAAATTATTTTGTATGTTTCCATACGATACCAGACCATACCAGTAAGAGTGTTTATTGTGAGTGAGAGAGCGAGTGTGTAAGTGAGAATGTGTTAATAAATGGAATGCAGGCCTATGTATGTGTGCATGCATAACTTTTTTTTATGGGTTTTTGTGTTTTAATGAATGAGTGTATCTCGTAGATGTGAGTCGGAATACAGTTGGTGTTGGTTAAATAGAAATAATTCTATAAAAGGTCGTAGTGAAAGTGTGACCATCACATGGCATCTCAACCAGAGATCAGCAATGATTCGCTTTTTTGTTACTCATAGTCACTCATGAATTTATAAATATAGGTGAGTATACATCATTCAAATTCAACTACTCATACTCATTCATACTCGCAATAACGTTGATTCATAAGTATAAGTAGTAATGAGTATGAATCAAACGTTGTACTAATACTAATAGCTACTCATATTCATAGCATTCATTCATTTCCCAGCAAATACTCATAATACTTATAAATGGATCGCATACTCATGAGTGTTCACCAATATACGTATTGGCTATTCAAAAGAAAAAGGAAAAACACAACCTTATAATGCATAATGAGTGCAGATGAGTATGAATCAATAGCGTCATGAATGTTGATAAGTATGAGTATGATAAGCACTTTAAGCTTTAGAGCAGTGCTCGTCAAACACATAAATACATTGCCAATTTGTTTTTGCCTGAGTTAGCAGTAATTCCCTTTTACTCAATGTACTTAGAAAAACTTACAGTTAAAAACAAATATAAACAGAAATATAGTATTAAAGTATTGATATAAATTTGTGTATTCATTATAACATGAGTTGATATGTCTTGCCACGTAATATGTAGTTGAGCAATACAGCGTGCGTTGGCAAACTAAACATTTAGGTTTACCGAAATATATTTAATTAAACATTTTGCTGAGTGTTTTTTAAGAAATTGATTTATTGTTGTTATTTTTGTTAAATGTGTAAGCACATTTAGGTGTGAGAGCAAGATAAACAATTTACGCCGCGTAGTCGTTTTGACGAGCACTGCTTTATAGTACAAGTAGGCATTTGCTTATTAGTGACCATTGCAATGAGTATGAATGTAAGAATATATGAAACATGATTTGAGAATACTCATGTTTTCAGTATTCAGTGCTGATTTCTGATATTAAATGTATAATTAAATACCTGTAAATGGTATTATTAGATGTAAAACTTAAAACTGCGGATTTTTGGCAAATTTATTGTGAAACATTACAATGAATAATAAATTTATTTAAAGTATTAGTCATCGTTAGCTATGTACGACTATTTTTAATATTTTCTCAGCAAGATATGAAGGGCGCGCCATAAGAACTACTAATTTTTCAAGGCCAAGAATAAATCATGCCAATTTTGAGTACCCTGTTATAAAGTGATATTTATTTTACTGAAAGAGTTCTGCGTATGTCGAAAAAAATTTTAGTCAGCCGGTGCAAGGCCAGGACTTCACAAACAATATTTTCTAAAATAATCAATTAACTGACCGCGCTTCACATATGATTTCTTGTGCTTTGGGTTATCTTAATTAAGCTATTTTTCATTGCAAAGGTGTCTTGCTTTAATTGGTGTGGTATCGAATTAGGCGCAAAGATCGAATTAAAAAAACGTTGGTGTTTACAAAGTCGTTCAACGACAAAATAATTTACTTTCCAAAATGATTCTAAAACACAAGCCATATATAAAAGATAATGGGGCCCATCTGCGTCGATAGAGAATATCGTCATAGAATACATCACGAGCAATATGAACTATACCGAGAGATTAATTAACATAATTAAAGGATAGGGTATTAAAAAAATAATAATAATAAAAAAAATTTCTTCCTTTGTGCCAATTATTCTGTCATAGCTGTATGTTTATTAAAATTTAATATTCCTCATAACTTTACACACTTTTTTTTCTTTTTCCAAGTAAGTATGCATAAGTATTTTAAAGCTTTTTTGTTAAATTCACATATTCAGTTATTTCGCTGGATTTTTTTCTTCATAACATGCAACAAAATAAATTTATGACATGTATACATGTGTGTGTGTGTCTATTGCAGTACTACTACTTTATAAGTGTATGCGTTAGTATATGTCATGTCAGTTTTTATTGCATTCAGCATCACGTAATATGTCAACATAAGCTGGAAAAAGGAAAATATTAAATAAGTAGCAAATAGTTGTTGACAGCAACAACACTCTTGTAGCTATGACAGAATGTCAAGATAACAGTTAAAAATAAATTTGTATTATTATAAATATATTAAAAATACATAAAATGAAAAAATAAAGAAATTGAAAAAAATTAATTTAAAATTCTTTATTAAGTCTCGTACACACATGCTAAAATATAATATGCGTTTGTACTTGCAACAAAATATAGGTATTTAATGTTTGACGATCAAAGTAAAAATTGTAAATTGTACATAAATATTAAATGAAAACTATATTAGTTTCTACAGAAAAAAAAAAAATAAAACGAATGACTCCAACGCAATGACGAAACGACTCCAAATCGCAAAGTTAAGAAAAAAATTTATTTCACTAAGAGATTATTTACTAAAATTTAAGATCAACATACTGTAATACCTTAATTTAGTTTGATAAAAGAATCTTCAATTAAAATAAATCTATGTCTGTTACATTAAAAAAAATCCATATATAAAAAGGTTGCGATTTTAGGCTTTCGAATGTCGCCACATTACATTCAAACGCATTGACAAATTTCAACCATATGGCTTATGTTTAGTTTGACTGAAATTAGAAATAGCATGTGTGCGATAAGTAAGCCTAAATTCGCCTTCTTTTTCATACATACTATAAACGTCAAAATTAAGTGTACAACGTTATTCTCTAGAATGAGGGGTTTATTTCTGACTTTCAAAATACGAAGAATTTACAACATCCATAAAAAACATCATCAAAATTCTTACAAGAATTAAAGTTACACAACAAAATGAAAAATAGAGTAATATTTTTTACGCGTCAAAATAAAGTGTACAAGAAAAAACTATGCCACAAAAAAGAATGACGTAGAAATACCAGGAAAGTAATAGCAATTTTTTCGAAGGTGCTGTCCCGTACAACGAGAATCATATTTTTGTATTTTCGTAACAAGCTCTTTAATTTTTAGTTACGGTCAAAAAACCGGTTCTTCTTACTTTCATGCACTTTTAAGCTAATAACTTAACTAAATGTTAACCGGTATTAAAAAGAAGGGGAAGAGATCTATTCTTTACTTAAGTAAACTTAAGTAATCTGTGTATATTTCTCAAGCAAACACTTTTTTCGTTCAATTTATTCAAAAATTTCCACGTTTAAAGATGTTTTAATACGCTATTTTATACAAGAACCTTACTACTTTTGGATCTATCAAAATAGTATGTTTGGTTAAGAATAAAACGATACTTAATTTTTTAAATAGGATGAGAATTGACGAAGTAATATATATAATAACTTATTATATATACCCAACCGATTTACAGATCAATACATGCGTTGTGAAGGTCGTTTACTGATGGTTTAAATAAATGATTTGGTAGTCAGTACATATTATCAGATTAAAAGTGGGAGGCATTGGGTAAGTAGGCATGATATCTCCAGTGTTGCCAGAGCCCAATTCAGTTTTGCAAAGACAGGACTCTAAAATTATCCAAAATTTTACAAATTACACAAAAGATATTTTATGTTTGTTTGTAACGATTTTTTACCATTTTTGTTAGATTAACTAATTTACTTGAAAATGCCAAAAGACAAGAGTAGCATCGACCATATAGTCCGGACCTTGCCCCTCCAAATTGGTGTCGATTTCTGCAGCACTTAATTAATGATGTAAATTTAAATTCCGTAGAAGCCTGCAAAATTATTTTGTTGTTGCCAGATTTAAGTTTAGAAACCATCCTGCCAGATAATTTTTTTTGAAAAAAGCTTTTTTTCCGAACGCAATAAAGCAAAAGATTTTAGCCTGAAGATACAAAAAAGTTACTCATTTAAGCGGAGAAAGCTTTAAAGCGGCTCGCATTAAAACAAAATTTTTGTAAGGCTATATATAGAAATAGTTTTGTTGCCAACAATTTTGTGCATTAAAGCGGGGCACATTTATGCGGCAACTACTGTATGTGTAAAAATGAGTGTGTATTTTTTTGAAGCTTGAACCTTTTAGCCCTGTGATAGAAAGGAAATGAAAGGTAGGAAAAGAGTAAAAAATTAAGGTAATAATTAAGATTGGGGGAAGGGATAATTCTAAGAATAACAGAAGAATTAATTGTAAAAAGGTTTTATTTTCATTGAGTCCAGCACTATTCTTGAACTGTATTGTACCGTTACTAGCTATTAGCTAGTGAGTGAGTTATTTAGACTTAATGACCTACAGAAAGAACTCATGATGTGCGTCGCAATGGAAAAACTGTGACAATGACAATGCTAAGTAAGATTCACCACCAGCAGCAGTTAGCAAAGATCTCCACGACAACACAATACGTAGAGGCGAGCTACAGTAGACTAATCATCTAATTTACTTGAAAATCAACTGATTAATGAAACTGAAACAAGGCAATGGATGCTTTGTGAAAAGCCATATGCTCCCAACACTAGTGACGGAGAAAAAATAAATAAGAAAAAAGATACGATGTGTGGTGTGGTCTTGTCAAGACAGAGTCTATCTGACTCTATTTGACTGTTTGACATATGGTAAGAAGCGCATCATTGAAAATGCTCAAGACTTAATTAAATTACTTATCGGAAGTGTCTTAAGGCTTGCAGAGGGTTTTGATATAAGTATCGTATGGCCGCAGAGAAAAAAATGGGCATTTCAGTAAGGGTTAGCAACCCACTAGGTAACCCGATTAAACCCACCCGGGTTTTATTGGCTATTATATTTAAAAAAAAGCCGGGTGGCTTGAAGCCGATTTTGTATTTCTTTAAAGGAAGTGAATTAGTGAAATGCTTGCATAAAAACTTATACCACTTTATACGACCTAGATTTGGCATAATAGATCTTTTTAGGCTGCAGTGGCATGGTCATTTGGGCCTCTCCGACTTAATGTTAAATAATAACACAGCCTAGGTAGGTTCTGAAAGTGTAGGCAGTAAAATAGATGAACAAGTGTTGCGTTTGCTTACCTTACACGTGAAACAACAATTTTTTAGCCGTAGAACGAAGTAATTTGCATTGTAAAGCGAATGTGTTTCTTAACTCAAACAGGCCGTTGTAGTGCAATGCCGTATAAAGGGATACGCTTATATTGTATTCGTCGCAATAGCTAATAGTAAGGCGGAGCAATGTTCGGAAAATATGTTGGAAGCGGTATTTATTCGTTTCTAATTATTGTTTTGAAAGTTTTGCGGCGTGCTACGCCTGGCTGTCATGCAAAAAAATAGTTTAATTATGTCTGTCTTTATATTCTGATCGTTTTTCTCATAATATATGGTTTGCTCTGAGTTTTAGCAGCTCATAGCTTCCACCAAGAGTGCTAAATTGCATTATAAATAGTAAAACAACGTAATTGTCCTAATAAACCATAAATTGAACGAAATTAGGAAGCAGTTTTAAAACCCAATAGAGCCCATCAAAAAGCCCAATATAACCAGATGTGTTGGGTTTTATTAAAAAACACGGATTTTTGCCAACCCTGATTCCAATGGAAAAATAAACTCTTTGTTCTCTTTTCATTTAATCTCTGTATAAATCTTTAAGTTACTTTTAGCCTCTTTATTTTTCTATAAAATTTCATTTTTCCATTTAAAAATATTTTCGAATTTTCTGCATTTTTCACGTTTTAAAGTTTATATCCTGCTTTTGTGAGTATTTCTCCTTCAAACAAAACTTTCACAGAATTTTTGTGCTCATTTACATTTTATTAATATAGTTTTTTGTTGTTGTTTTAGTTTTTCCAGTTTTAATTTTTTATTTCATGCTCGTATTCCATTTAATTTTTCTAACAACTATTGATTGGCTTTTTTTGCTTTAAAAAAAGGCAAAAAAAGAAAAGAAGGAATTGTTGAGCGCATATGAAAAACTTATCGCAATTTAATGGAAGCAAAAAAAAAAAAAGAAAAGAAAATGGTTGGAGAAAAGTTTTTCTTCCAAATGGAGTACAAAAATATTATAATTTCACTTTTATAGATTATTTTTTTTTGTAAATTTCACTTAAACGCTTGTATGTGCATTTTAATATTTTTGCATGTTATTTATAGACTGCAATTACTGTTGTTTTTGTTTTCCAATATTGAAAAGTAATTTTCTGCTTAAATGGTTTTACAGGGAAATTGAACAAATGTTTGCAATTATTATTTTATGGAATCTATTAAGGTAACGTGTCTTCCAATATGAATATCTAGATTTTGACAGTTGATAGTGGCCATATTGTTGAAGATACATCTGTCGAATTGACTGTCATTTGTTCAGTTTGTTTTGCTTAATTACCATTAATGGATATATTGTTCAACTACACGCGCAAATAAATACAAAATTATTTTAAATTGATGTTCTGTTCGGTCAACGATACGCGTTCTTTGTCCATATTATGGCCGCCGTAATAGACTTACTGCATTAACTGGTTCAGTAAGCAGCGTACGGCAACAAACGCATGATCTGGTTGACCGCGTACAGGAGAGAGTAAAGGTTCTTATTAATGACGGTAGGGTGGCCAACTCTATCGATTCATTGGAGCATCGTCGCAATGTGGAGTGTAGTAGTTGTTCTATCGGTACTGTAACGGAATATGTTCTGATGAAATAAAGGAACTAATTCTTATGTTATGTATTCGTATTTTTCGTAGAGCGCATGCATTTGTAGTTGATGTCCAGTGAATGGCACAACGCATTATAGAGAGAACTCGTTCTTCGGACGAATGTCGTCCCTGCCACTTACGACACTACCACTACGACCAATTTTTCTAGTACCAGCACAATGCGCTTCATGAGTAGAGATTATTTCCTGAGTGCTCGTCTCAAGAGAAAAAATACTTCGCTACACTCTGCTAGAATGTGCAGGAGAATAAACGGCTTTTCGATGATTATCAACTTTTTTTGGCTTGGATGACGACAAATACCACACAGCTAAATGCTGCCAGCTTAACATTCTACACTAGTGATTAGTCCTATTAGCCTTTTTCTTATGGGGTTTCTTAAGTCAAAGGTCTGTTCGAATAAACTAAAATTTAAAGTGATCCTCAAAGCCAACATAATCCATGCCTGATATATTATCTAGAATTATGGAAAATTGTACATTTCGTAGCGAACTTTTATACAATGTTATATAATATAAAAACAGGAAGCGCTTAACGAAAAAACATTTATAAAAATAGCGTTTTTCTATATAAACTAAACGTATTCGTAATAGCGGAAGTGAGGGAAATTATATGTAAAATTAAATTGAAAAAATTGTGATAAAAAAAAAAATTTAAATTCCTTATGATAATCAGTTCAGTTTTTATTTCCATACAGTACCATACTATACAATTATAAAATATTCATCATTTACTCTTTGAACTAATGTGCAACGGTACGTATGATTGCTTGTAATTTTAATTTTCATTGCTCATACGTCAAGTTTTCTTAGAATATTTTGAAACGTTTTTATTTGCATACTCGTATAAGAAGGAAAATAGAGTAATTTGTGTAATTAAAACAAAATTTAAAACAATATGGTAATAAATATTTAAATTTGAGGTAATTGTTTAAAAGTCTATTTAAGCGTATACTTTTTCAATGCTATACTTCAAGCGAGTAAAAGAATTATGGTAGAATCACATGATTGCTGCAATGCACCAATTTTAAACATTTTTAATTGAATTGGGACACAATAAAGAAATCGTACCAAGCAAATTCTAAAACTCTCTGTAATCACTTAATTGATTGATGATATACGTAAATTTAATTGTCGCAAAACTATTAAGTGGAAAAAATTACCAGGCTCCAGTCCTACGATTGTTCTAGCTCAGTCCATCTTGATATAGCAGTCAGTTTGCACAGGTCATAAAATACGAATAGATTGTCTGGCTTTGGAGATCCAAAACATAATATTGTTGCTACAGCCATGAGTCCTTGTTTGAGTGCCGTCAAGGAGGGAACTTGGTGTTGTTAACGATATTGCAGGGCATTAATATGTTGAGCCTTTAGCAAACATGTAACAATGGTTGTGTGTTAAAAGACAAATATCCTTGCCAAATTCCATAATCCGAAGTGTTGATTAAGTTCCATGACATTAGAAGCTATATTATATTTAAGAGGTTATAATATGCAATCCTGTTGATGTGTGGAGAGCAGAGATAATGAAATTTTTATAATAGAAAAGTAAAATAATTCGTGGAAAGCAATAGGTGAAGCTATATATCACGCATTAATGTAACGTGAAAAAATCATTGTCTTTTAGGTAAAACAATGATTAAATTTTCTTTTTTATATTTCAGACTTGCTTTCATCGAAAGGAATCATAGCAAAATCTCTTCTAACCGAAACATTTTTAATTTCAAATTTATTTATTTATTTATTTTTAATTATTTAAAAATAGGTTCAGCTGGTTTTGTAGTATTTAGAGGTCGACTCTAACACAAAAAGTATACTTTAAGTTGTCTATGTTATATTTGAACTTTAGAAAAAGTCGACTTTTATTCTCTTAAAATGTACTTTATCTTTGACTACGAATAGGGACCATTGTCTTATAACATATTTACGTATATATTGTATATGTACAGCAAACTAATTGCGTAAATTATATTCTCACGTTATTACTTGCAAGGGGAAACAGTTGGCGATAGGGGCTTATGTAGATATCAACCACATCGATTTTAATAATAAATAATTTTCACAATTGTATAAGACAGTGAACAATGCTTTATGTTGATATTTTAACTGTAAGTATTTCTGTGTGCCCGTACGTTTGAATTTATTCTTAAAGTCGTCAGTTTTGATCGCAGGAAGCAAACATTTTACGTGAGAATGTAGTTTGATGAAACGTGAACCATAATCAACAAAAAACTTGATTTTGAATTTTTGCTTAGTTACGTTCGTTTGCATTTCAGGTGACGATTTTTTTTTTTTAGAAAAAAAAAAAAAAACAACAAATTAATATTGGTTCATAACTTCTTCTTCAATTACCGTACATAAACACAATAAATATTGATGTACCTTTTACACTTACATTGGTATATGGTTGCCTATAAAGCTTTCAGATGATTGCTGAGCCAGGGTTGAATTTGATTGGGACAAATAAGCACAATAATGTTGCCGTAAGCCATATGAGCCCATAAGTTGTGAAATTACTTGATTGCCGTATAAAATAGACCAATTGTTGGTGCATTACGACAATCATGTGATTCTACCTTTATATCCATACTTTATTTACGGCGATTGTTATATTTTACTTTTACAATAAAATTAAGCTATATTTCCGTTCGTCTGTCTATGTAAAGCTTATTATCAAAGTAAGTCTATCTCTGAATTTTAACAAAATATTACAAATGAAACATATCCGTCTATCATCATTCTAATCAACGTTTCTCTCAGAGTTTTTAAGAAATGCGAGATTTTTGTTAAATTTTTAGCATTTATTGTAAAACATTGGTAGAATAATAAATTAATGTATTCAAAGTCTTGACCATAGTTAGCTTTGACTTTTTCTGGCATTATACGGAACCTGCTGCAGAACAACTGCTTATTTTTACTTAAGGCCAAGATCGAACCAAGCGTGTTTGAATGTTCTGGAATTAAGTGTATTTCAGTGTCGATCGAACAAAGGGTAATCTGTAAGGATAAAAAAGTGGGTGAGACGTCACTTCCCCATAACCCTATGCCAGATAGTTTTTATCTGGTCTAGCAACATGTAGCCAAGCACTGTTGCAGGTTCAAGTCTTTTATGAGGTTTTTCGTTTCAAACAAATTAATAACATATGTCAACTTAATAAATGCTCTGAGTCTTTGAATACGAACTTAACAAAAAAGTTCGTAACCCATTAGTGGTCAAATGAGAAGTAGATACAATATTAAAAATTCTTCTTTATTTGTTAAAGAAATGGAAGTAAAATAATAAAAAAGTAAGGAAAAAAACCAAAAATATTTTTTATTTTCGAAAATAAGAGAAGTGTACAGAGAGGTACGCTGACTTGAGCTGCAAAACTATCGAAATTATCGATACTATCGGATTCGTTAGAATGCTACTTGTGGCAACAATATTAGAATTTAAGTGAAAGGGAAAAAATAGCAATAAATATACAGTGTTGAAACAAATAATAGGGACACTTTATTTTTGTCAAGTATGTCATAAAATTTGATGTATTTAAGATTTTGATGGTCCTTAGATATAGGGAAAATTGTTCAGACCATGATGTGCCTCAAAACTAAAGTAATTAATAAGATCCAGTAAAAGCAAACTGCAGAGACTATGGAAAAAAAAGCGTAGAACAATTGTCAGTTTTGATAAACTTTTATTTATTACTTCAAAGATTAATCCCTTCAAGTCAAAAAACGGCCTCAAAAATGAATTTTTTCTCCTGTTTCATGTCGCATAATAAGAAAAAAAAAAACTTAGGGAAACTATTCTTATGGGTAAGAGTCCTCGAAATGTATCATTTCTCAGCAAACGGAAGCATCACCTGCACGTAATAGTCATAACAACATGCTATGGTCTGATTGAAGATTAATTTGTTCGGAACAAATGCAAAATCATATGTCCGAACATATTTTAGTTACAATTCATACTTTGAGTTTAATAAATAGAAATTTAAGAAACTGTTAAACAGTGTCTCTATGTAACTATAAAAGGTTACAAACCAAAGTTTTGCAAATGTGATTTTGACTATGTACATTTAGAGACCTCCATATTTACTCTTAGAATTTGACGATAGTATCGAAAGTGAAAAAAAACTATCGATGGTCAGCCAAAACAAAACGATAGTACTATCGATAGTTTGGCAGCTCTAACGCTGACCGTCTACGTGTAAAAATTTTCGAAAGCACACATCATAGCTGCTTTTCTATTTTTGCAGGATAATTTCCAACTTTATCTTGAGGCAAACTTTTAACCAATGATTGGCGCAATTTTCTTTGTTTGAATTAAATCGGTGGAATATGAATCGAGCCATTGGATTGTCATTTGCCAATAAAAATATCCGCCAAGAATTAACAACAAGAAACACGACAATTTTTGGATTTTGTGGCTTTGTAGTGTACTGTAGAACGAAAATAGCAGTTCAATGATAGCAATTATTTACAGTCTACAACTCAAAACATACCTTTACTCCATTAATGGGTTAATGTACGTATTAATAGAAGAGCCATATAGGTGCTAAGTTGAACTAAATGAAATTGAATGCGATATAGAGAAACTGGCTTATTAACAGACACTTAGTCTTCAACTTAGACTGCAAGCTCCTTCTTTATAGAGCGATTTTAAAGCCAATCTGGTGCTACAGAGGACAGTAGTGGATCAGAAACAAAAATTAAATTTTGTGAACAAAGAAAATGTCATGTGGTTCACTAAAAATTTGAACATCCATAAAGACCTAAACGCGGCCACTTTAGAGAGCAAGTCGCAAGGTATACTGAGACGTATTTGAAGAAGCTCGAAGCTGCGAATCTGATATGAAGATGAGCGCTATTAATTCGTCCCGCTCTAGCTGATATAATAACATTAATAATATTTCTAGTTTCAAGAATTGATAACAAATTGCTAGTTCACTTTGTTAGCGATGATACAATTTAATAAATTGTTAAAACAAAAAAAATAAGAATAATCTACAGATTGTGTAAGCATTCGTGAAAGCAAAACAGGTAAGTACCAAATAAGACTTTTCATCCATAGACCTTCGCTAAGCCAAAGCACTCTAGGTTAGCGAGTGTATATTTGCCAAGTTTAGCTAAGTTTAAAAGAAATGTATGTCTTTTTTGCTAGTAAATGGCCTGCCACCCATTTGTTTTTGCATTTAAATGCAAATCCTTGACTGACTGATCATTGTCCTTAAACATTTTTTTTATTGCTTTAAAGCTAAACATTTTATCTTATCGATGAGTCATTACTTTGAGATTTTTTTTCATTCTTGCCTTCTGCAACTCAATCTTTCAATGTAAAAAATAATTTTTTTTAAAATAATTTCATGTTTTTGGTTTAAAAATGTGAAGGTTGTTTTCTTTAATCGTTTACAAGTAAATACTGCATTTCCAAATATTCTATTTATTTCAATATTTGTTGTTGTTTTTACCTTCCTTCGATTTGCCTTAAAAATGTAAATTGCGTTTCTGTTACTCTGTGAAAAAATTCTTTTAGCACAGATTTGTTTTTTTTTTTTGGTTTTAGTTTTTTGGTATCTTTCCCCTTAAAAATATGCCATTAAAACTTAAAATATGATTTTACGTTATTGCTGTTAAAATGAAAAAAAAATTTTTTTTTTTCATGCTGTTGGGTTTTGATACATAGATACGAGTATTTATACCCTACATTAAAACCTCAAAACGTGAAAATATATTGTTTTTTGCTAATATTTGTTACACTACGAAAAAAAAATAATGAATGGAACAAAATCACTTTCTAAATCGACTGGAGTAAATGCATATAATATATACATCAAAGAGCGTCTTTCCAAGAGTTGATACATGATCGCACTTCGATAAGACATAAACGTACATATGTTAAGTATTTTACCATAGCACTATACTTAAGCTACATTTAACTTTCTTAGGCTAATTTTGAGCAAAGCCCCGTAAGTTTAATAAATCATATCGACTTTTTCAAAATTAACCTTAAGTGTCAACGTGATAGCCATATACTCATAATGCAACATCAAATTCATTCTCATAGTTACTCATGATGATTTTTACTTTTTAGTCAATCCTGAAACCCTTCCATCCTTTTTGACTCGTTTGAGAACAAAAAATCATTAGAAGCCAAATCCAGGAAATATTCCTGAAAGCTTAGTAAGTTAAGAAACACGTCTCCAGCTCATCCAAGTCCACATACTGATTCCACTATGTTGCCCAGAAAAAGCTGCACGTAGTAACCTGACGAAAACATGTCCATGCTTAGCCACAAAACGAAGCAACCAAAGGCATGCAGAGATAATCAGTCATAATATCCGAAAGATATGGAGACCAACACAAAAAAATGCTTCACTGTCTCCTTCTCTTCCGCATTTTGACAACTTCTACAGTAATTATTAAAAGGCAGACCAAAACTCCCCGCACGGCGCCAGTTTCCCAGTGCATAGTCTAGCTATAATAACCATTAAAATGCGTAGCCCATGTCGCGGCATCTCTATAACAGACCTTATATAAGGATTGATTTGCCTTGAGAGAGTGGGTTCATCCCTACACCGTCACTGTTCTCTGCTTGACAAGTAACGGAGAATAAATAGTCTGCAAGGAAAAAGTGACCAATCTCCTCATTGCTTTTAAGAGAGTCATCCCTAGATCTTTTGAGTGACAGATTGATCCTTTACTCACGTAACCTTTAGATCTGAACGTCTCTCCATCTCGCTTAGAGATACCCGGCACTCAGATACCAACAACGATGTTGAATAGACACGGAGAGCGTCCTAACCATTCTCCGTTGAATATTCTGTAGTACATCAACTAGTTAGTTCACTTTTTTTTGCCAAAAACAAATCATAAGCAGATCATCAGATTATGATCATCGTTTCCTATCGAAATACATAAAATAATGACATCTAATTATTTTCATATATGGCAATCGATTGGATGAAGATGGGCAAGTATGTGGCGGGAATCGTTCGTGAAAAGAAGAGAATCAATTTGAATTTCCTGTCTTACCCTAATATCTGGCCACTTAACCTCAATTTTAAAAGAATAAATTTCTGAGCGATCTTGCTTTTATATTATATTTAGGTGTAGGGTATTATAAGGTTTAGGTTGACTGACTTTAACTTTTTAACTCGTTTTTTAAATATTTTTTTTTTGTTCCAAAAAGTTATCAGAAAAAAATTAAAAATAAAAGAAAATTTTAACAAATTTGTTATAGACACGCTATAAAGAAGTGGTTAGTATATGAAAGAGTACACAAAGAATAATTTCAACATGCCATCGTCATTATCATCATCGTCATCGTGATTGTCGTCATTATCAGCAACTAAAATACTGGCATCACATCATCGGTGCTTATAAAGAAATACAGCAATTTCGAGGCCTTTTTTAAATAAAATCAGCATTTAAATCTAAAACACACATACATAGGTATGTACATACACAATAAATTTATTTTTTCTATATACATTTAAGTGTGTGTGTGTGTATGTGTAATTGCATTTAGACGAGTATGATTTACAAGAATTTCAATGCAAATATTGTTGGTTATTCTCAAAAAATATTTTCTGTTCTTATGACAAAATAAACAAAAAAAAAAAAAAAAAATTATTTTTAATGCATAACAAATTATTTTTTTCCATAAAAAAAACTATAAAAATTGTAATTTTTGTTGCCTCTATATATCACGATGTATTTATTACATATTTATTATATATTTATTACATACGAGTATATTTTTTATTATTATTATTTGTCATTTGATATTATAATCATTAAAGAAAAATCCTTACAAAACTTCATTTTTATTCCGTATTGAGATTTTTCCTCGCGATTTATATGCAATAAAGCTGATGTATAAAAACGTATTTTAAATGCGAGTAAGGAAGGCACCATGAAGGCACCAACTTAGTATACAAATCAAATTCGCCTTGAAGAAAATTGCTTTTTTAATGTAAAATATTAAAGCAAAATTAAATTTAGTTTGAAGAACTACTCATTACATTATAATTATTTTATATTCCCTTAGATCCTATAACAACATAAAATATTATATAAGAGACATACGGTCTAGACGTAGGGCACAGTGCGTCGATCTGATAGAGGGATCGAAGGAGGTTTCGTAGATAAATGATATTTCGTACAGATAATTATTAGGGCAAAATATAGATACACGCAGAATTTAAAAAAATAGGGCAACGGACACGCCCACCGCTTACATATATTTAAATCAAACAAAGCAGGTTTTTATATTTATTTTTTTCAACACTTTTATGAATTTAAGAGCGCATTTCTCATCTCTATCGATATTTTATTTTTAAACTGGTGTTGGAGGTTTATTCTACGATTTTACCAAGGCATTTGATCTAGCATAACATTCAATTTTAATGGAAAAATTATCTTGTTATGGTCTTACTGGGCGTGAGCTTGCATACTTTAAGAGCTATCTTACCAACAGAAAACAATTTGTTGAAATCAGTTCGAAATGTAGTTCTATGGAATATGCAATTTTTGGGGAGCAATTTTAGGGCAGTGTTTTAGGTTCATTGCTATTTAAAATCTATATTAATGACATACACAACATCGGATTAAAAGGAAAAATCTTTATGTATAGATTTGACTTATGTATTTTTTATCCATACCAACAAGGGAAAGTACTGCAATTATCCATTAATAAGCTTATTTTAAGCTCAAGTAAGACAAAGTTCATAAGGTTTGGGCCACGTCAGTGTCAAAGTGGTGATTGTATGGTGATAATGGATGGAAAGCAGATAACAGAAGTAAAAGTTGTAAAATACTTAGGGGTACGCCTACAAAGTAATCTTGTAATCTAAAATATCTCCTGTTGTTGGCATTTTATACAAACTTCGAGATAAACTTAATGAAAGTTTTAAACTGATGATATTTAATTCCTTGATACAGAGCAATATTAATTATCTGTCTCTTGTTTATGGACATAAAAGGAATGCCGATTTAAAATCCTTGCAGATTTTACAAAACAAGGCTTTAAAAAATGTTTATAAACTATCGAATACATTTTCCACCTTGCTTTTATATAAGGATGTGGCGCGTACTGTTTTGCCTATTTATGGATTATTTTATGCAATCCATAAATAGACAAAACAGTACGCGCATTTTCTTACTTATGTATATAAGTAACATCGGATACCACACGGTTAGATTGCAGATGAACCAACAAAATGTAAAGACTAGGCAAAGATCCAATCTACAGACAGCCAGGTGCCGTTTGGAAACTAAAGGGTCCGCCGAATAAATTTTTTTTTTGAAAATGCTATAAAAAAAACTACTGAATATTTTCTCAAATTTCTTTTTTTATTTGAAAGTACAATCCTTCCGGTTAATAATGGAAAATAATTTCATTCAAATGGCTGCCTCGGCTGGCCATGCAGTTGCCTACACGATCGGTCTAATTTTTAAGCACATTATCGATTGTGTGCAGCTGTATTTCACCAATGGCTTCACGAATATTGTCCTTTAAAGCATCAATTGTCTCTGGCTTGTTGGCGTAACACTTATCTTTGACGGCATCCCACAAATAATAGTCCAACGGTGTCAAATCGCAGCTCCGAGGTGGCCAAACGAGTGTAGCTTCGGCTGTGTGGCACGTAGCGCCGTCATGTTGAAACCAAATGTTGCTAATATCCTCCTTTTCAATTTTTGTGAACAAAAATTCGTTCACAATGGCCCGATAATGATCGCCATTGACTCTAACGGCCACTCCTTGCTCATTTTCGAAGAAAAATGGCCCAATTATGCCTCTGGACCAAAATCAGCACCAAAAAGAAACTCGTCTTGGGTGTATCGGCTTTTCAATGTATGCGTGCGGGTTTTATGTGCCCCAAATGCGACAATTTTGCTTGTTTACATACCCGCCAAGATCAAAATGAGCTTCATCTGAACACATCGCACACATTCTGCAACATTACCATGATTTTCAAAATAATGTCACAATATTTCCCAGCGTTCATATTCGTTCAGGGGAAGTATCAAATCAGACATGAGCTAAGTGTTACCATTCACGAAATAAGCACTAGTTGAAAAAAAAAAAAACGTTAGATGGCGGACCCGATACTAAACAACGAATTGAATACAACGGTTATTTGCAATATAATAATTTACCAATTAATATTAAAAATTCAAACTCCATTTCCATATTCAAAAGAAGATTGAAACAATATTTGTTACGAAACGTTGATATGCTTTTACTGTAGAACACTCCTAGAATATGTATGTAAATCTTATAATAGTTTTATAATAATAACCATGTGTATCTTATTTTTTATTTATTTTCTTTCCTTTATTTATTTTATTATTTTCTAATATTTAACTAAATATTTATTCATTATTACTTGTTGCCGGATAGCCTCAATAATGCCTTAATGGCGCTGAGGCCTATAATGTATGATTGTAATTGTAAATGAATCTGAAATAAAATGAAAAACAAAAAAACGAAGTAATTTATAATGATATTTTATACCTTTGGATTAGATTTTTCCTAAATTCGCTGACTCAAAAAAAAAAAAAATCTTTGTATTTCTTACTATAATTTCCTTCGATCAAGTCAGATGATTCTTTTGATACTTGTATTGGAAAAATAAGCGGCTATCTTTTTCAGAAAAACTGAAGATAATTCAGTGAATATTTTTTTCCAGTTAAAATAGTTTATAAAAAAAGTGAAATATAATAAAAACAAAATTAAACATTTCAGTGAGACGATATACATGCGAGTATATGCAACATGGTGAATAAACGGGATATTTGCTTTGATATTTTTTACTGCAATATTTGTTACTTTTGCATTCTTTTCCAGTCTTTTACTGATTTAGAACAGAAGCAATGCAACGATTTCCTGAATTTGTTTAGGATGACTCTGATGCTGTGGCAGAATCTGATATTATTATTGATAAAGATTAATGCTGATGAATACGAACATTTTTGGTAATATTTGCAAAGAGGCTTGAGCTGCCCGATAAGTTAGAAAATCAGTGCTCACAGCTGAAGGAAATAGACTATACACTTTCTGATGACTCTATAATTAAGGTTGAGTATCAAAAAGTGCGCCTATTATCTTTTAATAAAAAAACATTGGCATTTTTACTCCGTTTATGCGCCATGTTGTATGTGTACAACATTTTCTGAAAACTACGCTTCGTGTGTAAATTTTTGTTTTTGCTTGTTTTAATCATATTTGACCTTAATCTAGTTGGAAGCAAAGTTTCAAATAAAATAAGAAAAAAATACAGCTGCTTCAACAAAGTTTGGTGCATAAAAGGGTTAATAAAAAATGGTCCTTTTAGCATAGAGATGTGTTATTGTAATCTGGCGAACATTCGATGTTGCACTTCAAATTTGGCATTTAAGTAATAATTTTAATAAATTTTAATTTTAATTCTGAGTTAATATCAATTTAAATATGATAAATTGATAACGCAAATTATTTTTAATTTTTATTTGCCTTAAGCTCCTTAAAATCTTTTCCTTTACATCGTACATTCATAGCATTAAATGGGTGTTTTACTGCTGTATTGCACAAATGAGTAAATTATTGTCTATTGCGGACCACTTTCCATAATGAACCGAACCACTTTCCATTCATCTCCATGAGGTCCGGGTCGATTCTCAGCTATCCTATGTGTCGTTTGGTGTGGGAATATTATTTGTTACTATTAGGATTATCATCATTCTGATCAGGCACTATTGCAGAACACTACGACCCGGTCTATAGTTTGTTTAGCAGATCTGCTGCTTTTCTTATGAACACCAGCAGATTTGAAACCATAATGGTGGATATGTCTCCCAATGGCTTATCAAAAACCCCACATTGACGCAATATATGTTCCGCTGTCTCTAATGCCTGTGAGCACAGTCTACAAATATCTGTGACCGATATCCTCTTCAGATTCACTATGACCCGTAAGAAATTCCGTTATGAGTTTCAAGTGCAACCTACTATACTTGAGAACCTCAGAGTGACGCCCTAGAAAGGCGCAGAATTCTTTGGGAAAGAAAAGTATTGCAAGCATCTAGCAGTTTCCGAATCCTTGATTGGATTGAGAACGGTAGTAAGTGGTGCTACATAGTAAGGTTCCGGACCTTTATAGGAACCTTTTAAAAAAGATTCATGTTAACTGAGCCCAATTGTGCATTAAAATCGCATGTTAGCAAGAGAACGTCATCATTTGGCATATCCTTTATAACTTCTGTTAGTGCGTAACATTGTACACATGAAATGTCTTAACGTCGGGTGTTAACACCAATAGATATCATTCTATCCGAATAAAGTTTTCATCCAACCCACCCCTCTAGATCCTGGCAAATCCTTCTGTCTAACAGAGTAAATAAACGTTGTAACCACCAGGTCTCACATAGGCCAAGAGAAAAATGTTGCATTTTCTAAATTCGTTACAAACTTGTGTCAATCTTGTTGCTACCAAAAGGTTTCTAATATTTAAAGTTCCGAATCATGTCCTTGATTTGAGGCTTTAAGTAGTGAACAGTTGCTTATCATTATGAGTTATATTTGTTGTGGTTTCAATAGTCACTTGAATCCCAGTTTGATACCGGGCCTGCCGGCCTAAGCGTCTAAGTACTGCGTTGTCGCGGGAATTGGTATGGTCACCAACAGTTGAAAGTATGGATGATTTCGACATTTAAAAAATGATTTTCAATTGAAAGAAAAGTGAAGGCACTATATCCACTTTCGTTAGGTACAATAGTAAGGGGAAAAAACAACATTTTATTTTATTTTTTGATGCAAGTATTGATGTGATTTACTAAATCAGCCACTTATGAGCTGACATCACCTGTTGGACATGTCCTGAAATGTGGCATATTTGTGTGTTTTATTTATTAAATTTAGAAAAATAATGTAATTTTCGCCATTTATTATGCCATTAGTCAGCCATAAACAAAAACCAAAGATTTATCTTTTTCGCTCTGTTTTATCTCTGATGCTTTCATTTCTTTTTTTTCTATATTATTTTGTTTCTAGTTTTTTTTTATAACAAAACTAGCTAAAACCCGGCGTGCTTCGCTACCCACTTCTTAAATATATATGATATCTCAGTTACACTTTTTACCAATTAATTAAACCAATTCTTTGTTCCTTCCAGAAACACACTGTAGGTTCTACTATTGCCGTTCTCAAGGTATAGAGAAATCAATATTTATTTTTTATGGGAGCTACCACGCCCATTTGTCCACTTTTACCAACTTTTTGACGAATGACTTGAATTGTCTATGAATACATTGAGACCAAATACTGAAACTTTAGCTTTAACCGTTCTCACGGTATACAGAAATCAATATTTAGTTTATATGGGTAGTACCAGGCCTCCTCGTACAATTCCGCCATTGACAACGAAATAATTCAGACCAAATGCTGAAGCTTTACCTTTGACCGTTTTCTCAAGATATAATGAACTTAATCTATCAATAATTTGTATTGGGGTTACCATGCCCACTTATTCAATTCCGCCCACTTTATAACTGACGATTTGTATTGACTGTGAATCTTTTTGGCCATCTCCTGAGAACCTTGCTTCTACCATCTGGAAAATATAGACAAATATATGTACAATTCTTATGGGCGTAGCACCGCCCAGTTGGAATTTTCTATATATGATACTATAGCCTATAGTTCCTTCTGATACTATAGCCTATAGTTCCTTCAAGAAAATCCATTTAGCCGTTTAGCTGTCCATAAGGCACAAGCAAACATACAAACACATATTCATTTTTATATATGTATAAGATAAGATAATAATTCTGTTTTTTAATAAATATTATAATTTTGTTACGTTTTTATTTTGCATAATTTTATATTTAATACTCTTTCAGCTCTTTCTTATCCATTTTTAATTTGTATTTAAGCTCATTCCCATTATTTATTGCATTTTATAATCTGTATGAGACCATGTACTTATATTTTCCATAACTCTGCGTTCTGCTCTGTTCTCTGTAGTCCTTTTTTGTTGTAATATACCCAGTGTTTGACCCACTTTATTGGTTTTATTTTTCTCGCTGTTGTTATTGTTTTTTTTTTTGCAATTGCAATTGCAATTGTTTTTGGCTGTGCATTCTACTGCTGCTGCATGTGGCATTTGGAAAAATTTATAACTTTTTAAAAAGTAACTTCAAGTATTTGGGTGTGTGTATGGGTGGCATAATTATATATGCCATATTATTATTATCATTATTGTTGTTGTTATTTTTATTATTATTCGCCATATTTTACTTTTAAAATGACCAGATAACATAATAGTGTTTTACAATGCATTGGGCATGTGAATATGAGTGATATTTTTATTGTTTTCAAAATGATTTAAAAACTGCAAATAGTTGAGTTGTTAAAAAGTACTTTTTAAAATAGCATTTAACTGAACTTTTTGAGAGATTTTTGGTTTGAATATATTACGTACATATTTTACTGCTTAAAAAGTCTTTAATAACTTAACGCTCCAAAAAGGATTTTTAAATACTTACAACTTTTTTATGAGAACAGTCTAATATTGGGTGTATAAATTTAAAAAGGGATTTTGTGTTTTGCCAAGTTTTAAGCTTTTGTTGTAAAGGATTTTAACAATAGAAAATTATTCAAAATACTACCAACAATAAGAGAAGATATCACATCAACATATAGTTAAAACGCAAAAAAAAACTACCAGACAGAAAATCTTGGATATCAGATGACATCTGGACTCTGATTTCTTAAAGAAGAGAACTAAAACTGCAGCTAAACAACAGGAATACTATGAGGCAGCAATAGCAATATCTGGCGAAATAAGTAAAGAAAGCTAAAAAAGTTCCTGGAAAGCCTAACAACAACATCAGAAAAAGCAGCTGGCCAAAATAATATGATAAAACTTCAATTGATTGTCTCACACTTCGAAAGTGTAATATGAACCCAGCAATTGTTGGTCGTAATAGTACACTACTAACGATTCAATGAAATTGGCACCGTCATAAACGCTACTGAGGACAGCGCAATGGATCAGAACAGCTGCGACACTCCTAATCTCAATGGGATAAAGAAGGCGATTGATCAATTGGAAAATAATAAGGCGGCAGGGTTGACATTCAAACCACGGTTGAACTTGTATGGCCTCCTACCAAAGGCGAAGATGCCTCCAACGTAGAAGAAACACATCATAGTAATGTTACCAGAAAGAGGCGACTTGAAAGACTGCAACAGTGGGAGAGGAATTACTCTGGTTAACACCATGTACACAATACTCGCAGTCATTGTGCAGGCAAGGCTTCATAGCAAAATAGGAAACATATTTTAAGTTTATTTTTATATATGACGGAAATAAAAATGCCTAAAAAGACAATATACCACATTAGTTGTGTATTGACATTGCCAATTCGACCGTCTTTGGGTAACACAATCTTACATGTTTAAAATTAACGAATATAAAATAGAGGATATTAGAGTTTTTGAGACATTTCCGGAACTCTCCGAATTGTAGGCAGTAAGATATAAAAGGAGAATGCTTAGCCTACGTCGATATAGTCACCGTTTTGCTGTCATAAAATAAAGTCGTGTTTAAGCGTAAATAAAAGTGTTGTATGAGCGAATATTAAGTGCAAGATAAATAATTTGGGGACTGTATACCAACAGTATGTACTTTCAAAATAGAGGAAATAAAAACTGTAAAACAACAAAAATGTGCTGTTTATTTTATTTTGACGTAATTGAAAAGAATAATAATAACAATATTTATTTTATTAAAAACTTATAATTAAAAAAAATCTGTTTGAAAATTTGTACGAATATAGATTTTTATCATGCAGCAATAAAAAAAGATGACGCCGATAGGTTTTTAAAATAATTTTCTACTGCGCATGTACGTTATAATAGAATAAAATTGCCTGTATTACGAGGTCGGATTGACATTGAAGCTACCTAGCGCTAGATGGCAGCACAAACACAAAAGCTTTTTCTTAGAAATTACGATCTGTCAAACGTCAGCTGTTCAAATTGTAGCCAAATTAATCGATTAGTTTATTTGTTGTAGTCGTTTGAAGTAAGCAATTTTTGTGTTTTTTGGAAAATGGAAAAAAGTGAATTTCGTGTAGTGATTAAACACTATTATTTGAAAGACAAAACGGCGAAACAGACAAAAGAAAAGCTTGATAAATTGCTGAATTTAAACGGGGCCGAACAAGCACTGCAACAATACCATAAACAGGAAGGCCAAAAGAGGTGGTTACTGAAGAAAATATCAAGAAATTCCTCGATATCGTTATGAATGATCGCGGGGTAAAAATCCGTGAGATTGCTGAAATGGTAAACATGTCATATGAACGTGTGTTCAACATTTCTCATGAACATTTGCATATGAAAAATCTATCGGCAAGATGGGTGCCGCGTTTGCTCAGTGTTGAACAAAAACGAGTTCGACAGATCATTTCACAGCGGTGTTTGGACATGATAAAGCACAATCCTGCTGATTTTTGGTGCAGATTAATAACTGTTGATGAAACGTGGGTCCACCACTACACACCTGAAACCAAAAATCAATCGAAGCAATGGGTGAAAGCTGGTGAAAATGCTCCGAAGAAGGCGAAGGTAGCGAAATGGCTGGCAAAGTTATGACCACTACTTTTTTGGGATGCGCACGGAATATTGCTCATCGATTATCTTGAAAAGGGATCCACAATCACAGATGAGTATTATCGTGCATTATTGGATCAATTCGTTGATGCACTCAAGGAAAAACGACCACATTTAAACAAGAAAAAAGTGCTCAAGACAACGCACCGGCTTACACAGCATTAGATACAATGCTAAAACTACGAGAAATCCACTTCGAATTGGTTGATCATCCACCTTATAGTCCAGATTTAGCCCCTAGTGACTTTTTCCTGTTTCCAAACTTGAAAAAATGGCTCGCAGAAAAAAGATTCATCTCAAACGAAGAAGTGATAACCGAAACTAATGCGTATTTTGAGGAGTTCCCAAAATCGTATTATTCAGATGGTATAAAAAAGTTGGAAAATCGTCTTACTAAGTGTATTGAGCTAAAAGAAGACTATGTTGAGAAATGAATGTTTTTTGAAAAAAAAAAAAATGTTTTCTTCCTACTTAGGTAGCTTCAATATCAATTCGCCCTCGTATATTGTTACGAAAATAAGTTTCGGCACCATAGCGTTTAGTACATCGCTAAAATAACTAAACAAAAGCTGCAAGAACAACTATACGTGTTGTTTACAAATAATCAAATTTACAACAACAACCATAAGCAGAGATAAAGTAAATAAAAATAACACGGCAACAACAATAATTAAGCAGCAAAGAAAACAAGTAACAGACAATAAACAAGCAACAACAAATACTAAGAGCTGAAAGAGGTAGATGTTCACATATACATGGCTACAAAAGAACTAAAAACAAATTAAAAGAAAGAAATAGAATCTACCTGAAACATCGAGAGGTTCGAGAGCTTTCGATGTGTTGTTTACTCAGTCATATAAAGAGTACATCGATACGAACAGCAATCAGTTTATGTGTCGTAAACTCAGCGAGTGCAGTTGAAGTAAAGTTAACTCAGCGAATGTGTTATTGGTGTGAAGAAAGTTTATAAGGAGTAAACTCGTGGGGCTAGGAGTGAAGTAAAAACCAGTTTAGTTGGTGCTAACTCAGTAAAGGGAGTTAAGTGTGGATGACCTCTGGTTGAAAAGGTTGTGAACGAACCTAAGTTATAACTACGATCGGGTTGGAAGATCTTTAGGATGAAAAATCTGTCGAGTAATTGTTGTTGTTTACAAAGCTGTAAACAGACAGAGTAATTGAGAATAAAAATTGTTATTGCCTGTGAAAAGATTATAAGCAGTGGTGCACATAACTGTGCTGAATGAAGGAAATTTATTTTATTTTAACTACAATCTACGAACTCATAAAAACACGTTTTTATAAAGGTAAAAACGTAACAATATTAAATTTTAAGGAAAATTGTGGTAAAAAAGGAAAGTTATGGTTTTTTTCATATGTAACATATAAAAAATTTATTTAAAATTATTGAATAAAATAGTTTTTATCAAAACTAAATTATTACACTTAATATTTTTGTAAAATAAAATAAAGGGTCCGCCATCTAACTTTTTTTCAACTAGTGCTTATTTCGCGAATGGTAACACTTAGCTATGTCTGATTTGACAGATAATTAGTTTTATCTTTCCGCTGAACCAATATGGTTGTGTATATGCATGAACAATGCTGGGAATCTGGGCGTGCGATCGACTTTCGGAAGATGCCGCTTTTGCCAAAAAAATCATCTTTTCAGATGAAGCTCATTTTGATGTTGGCGGGTATGTAAATAAACAAAATTGTCGCATTTGGGGCACAGAAAACCCGCACGCATACATTGAAAAGCCGATACACCCTAGACGAGTCACTGTTTGGTGCGGATTTCGGTCCAGAGGCATAATTGGGCCATTTTTTTTCGAAAATGAGCAAGGGGTGGCCGTTACAGTCAATGGCGATCGTTATCGGGCCATGTTGAACGAGTTTTTTTCACAAAAATTGAAGAGGAGGATATAAGTAACATTAGGTTTCAACAGGACAGCGCTACGTGCCACACAGCCGAAGCCACACTCGATGTTTTGCGCCCTGTTTTTGAAGATCGCATTATCAGCCGCAGAGCTGATGTCATTGGCCACTTCGGAGCTGCGATTTGACACCGTTGGACTATTATTTGTGGGGTGCCGTCAAAGATGAGTGTTACGCCAGCAAGCCAAAGACAAATGACGCTTTAAAGAACAATATTCGTGAAGCCATTGGTGAAATACAGCTGCACACAATCGATAAGTTGGACCGATCATGTAGGCATGGCCAGCCGAGGCAGCCATTTGAATAATATTATTTTCCATTATTAACCGGATGGATTGTACTTTCAAATAAAAAAAGAAATTTGAGAAAATATTCAGTAGATTTTTTTTTATAGCATTTAAAAAAAAAAAATATTTGGCGGACCCTTTATATTTGAAATGTGTTTAAGAAATTTTTCGTATGAAAAATTTAAAATAAATACACCTCCACATCATTATAGGTTTTATTAATGAGCACGACCGAGATATTGTTTGATTAGACTAAAATAATATTATTAAATTTTATTAAAATTAAATATATTTTACTATGTCAACAAATTTTGTCAGTATATTTCTTTATGGTAAGTTGCCATAAAAGTAATGTTTTCTGAAAATGCTTACTTTTTAAAAAATACTAAAAAGTAAAGGAGAGAGTGGCGTACAAAATATAATTTAATAATAGTCTACCATTGTTGCTCAGTATTGTATTCTGTTTGGGGGACATATTTAATATAATTTATTTTACTACTCAGAGGAAGGTCTGCCGATGCAAAACGTTATCACAGGAAACAACGAAATAGTGCATCACAGTAAACGTCGAGATGAATGCAAAAATTTCAACATATTATGGAGTTTACAATGAGTAACTTGTTTAGTATTTTAAGCCTGTCGCAAAGGTCTCTAAGGCAGGATATTAAGACAATGCCTTTACCATTGCTCCCAAGACATTTGCTAGTGCCACCTGAAGAGCTATATATGTCTACACAGTCTGCATGCAGTACCGACTCTCTGCTAAGATTTGAGAATTATCTAATTATCGGCTGCAAAGAGGTTCTGTATTTATTTTTAAAAACGAAGCGTAGAACAAATATACTCGCCACAGTGCTATAATAGATTGTCACTGGATAGATTTTAAACATATTTTTCTTCGTATTTGGTCACCAGACTAGCCAGTAGCGGATAGTTTTAATTATTCGGAAATTTAAGTTGTACTAAGTGTATCGCTATGAACTGAGACAACAAATTTTGTTGGTATATTTTTGTTATGGTAAGCTGCCTTAAAGGTAATGTGCTTACTTTTGAGAAAGAATTAGTCACTTTTTAAAAAATACTAAAAAATGCGAAAAGTCTTTGACTTTAAACCGTATTCATTATTTATTTTTTAAATGACCTCTTTTTAATTTAATTATAATCTGGATACGTTTCTGAGTCTAAGCACCGAAGATGATGTCTGCAATACTTTTGACATAAAGCCTTACGAATTTGACTGTTCTATCTATCCACATACTCCCACATATTATCATGTTACCGCCTCCTGACTTCACTCTTGGTTAAACAATTCGCTTAAATTTTTTATTTTTTTTTAATTATTTGTAAAAATCCTCGATATGTAAGAAAAATTATTTTTTTTTTAATATTTTTAATACTTAAAATTATATAAAAAACTCTCAAACACGTCAATTAGAATTAAAAAAATGTAATATGAGTTTAAATTATTAAGAGAAAGTTATACGGCTTATACGCAACTCTGTGCCTTAAGTAGTTAATATGAAAAAAAAACAATTATTGTACAAAGTTTTTTTATTATCGATTTTATAGCCTAACACCTCAATTAAATAATTAATTTCGTTAATTTTATTGCATTTTTTGTTTATAATTAATTATTGATAATTTTATTTAATAATTTAATGGAAAATACGCTATATTGCTTTAAAAATCCAACAAAGAGGTCTATGCTTACGTCACGCACACTCTCATCGAGAGAATGAGAAAAACTAACGGACTTGCGCAAAGCGTAGTCTCTTATTATTTGATTCATGGATTTTTCTTACTCTTTCTTATAAAGCTGTCACTATTCACTGAACATACTCTACACAGAGCTGCTAATCGTTATTCCACATGCTTCACACAGGGTTGCATTTTGAATTTCATTCAGTTAATTGTACAATCAAGTACTAATTGAGCAGTTTCTAAATTGTGTATTGTAGGGTATGCTGAGCTCAGTTAAGGCCTTAATTGCGTAAAATCACTTAATTCTATGCCGCTTTAATAAAAACTCGTACCTATCGATCTTTAACAGAGTTTTATAATCGTTGACCGCAACTTTATTTTTCCACTACTTGTTTAGTAGTGACTGCTTAGTTAATATCTCAATCCTTTTTATACTTAAATCAAAATAGCTTTAGAAATTTCTACAAACATGAACGTCCTTTATCCAGGTAACTTTACAACCTTCCTTAATATTGAATTTAAATGTAGTAGAGGGTGTGTGTGTGTGTAATATGATGAGAGCTAGTCATTCATGTGACATTAATTCGTTATACAATATTGTGGTTTAAATTCACAGAAATTTGCGGTTGAACGAGTTGAATGATAGCGGCACAATATTGATGTTTTAGTTATGTTTTTATAAATTTTTTATCTCGGCATGCTTGAGATCAAAGAGCACTCAAAACAGTGGATTTATTTTGCAGAAAATGTTTGAAAAGGGGATGATGCAGCTGTGCCAACAACACAGTTTCTTAGAATTTACTCGGTATCATTCATCAATATTAACTTGAAAAATGTCACAAAGATGATTACCGAATATTAATCGGAGCTTTTGAATTAATTTAATATAAATTTAAAGCATTAACGGCCTAGCGCTACATCAAGAAAAAAACTTATAAAGTAAGTATGCATGGTTAGGAAATACTATTCCAACCAGCTCGCTATTAAAATTAGGTCCACTCCGATTAATTCTTGGCTAAAATTAAAAGAAAAATCCGGGTGGTAAGAGAATTGGATTAAATGAGGAAGACATCATTGATTCTTATTGCATGGAATGAGCAAATGCATTGCAGAAAAATAATTCGGGCATAATAGACGTAATACGTAAAGTTACTTTTCCCAATACTGTACCAGCAAGTGGACAAATAAGGCTCGACCTATTATAGCTTCCACTTATGGTCAAATTATTAGATCAAAAACCTAAAAATTAAAACAAAATTTGTTTGGGCATATTCCCCTTTCTGGATGGAAAGTATTCTCATTATCCTTAAAACAATATTTAAAAAAAAAAACATTTTTATTTGCTAAACTTACCTCTCCACCCTTTTCTTTGGCCACACGACTTAAACGATAGCAACGATCCACACCCACTGTACAAATTGATGGGTTACATTGGGTCAAGTAGCGACCGCTGCCACAACCAACATCACAGACAACTGAACCGGCTTCCAGATTACTCAGGAATTGTGCAACACGTGGTCGTAATGAACCAGTTGGTTCTTCACAACTCTCGTAGACATCATGGACATAGGCGCGCTCTAGAGCGGCCGAACGACCATTGGCATCATTCGATGATGATGAAGATGAAGAAGATTTTTTTGGAGTCGTTGTTGACGTGGTTGTCGTTGCTGTAGTTGTTTTATAAGCAGCAGTAGCATTAGATGCTGCTGCTACCGTCGTTGCTGCTGCTGCTACTACTGCTGCTGTTTGCGATGTTAACGAGGTCGTTGCTCCTGTTGTCGTCGTTGTGGCCGTATTTTGTTGTTGACTAGTGGCTGTTATAGTAGTGGCAGGTAAAGCAGCGTTTAATTGCAAATTTTTCTTTGGTATCGTACCCGTAGCAGAAGCGTAGGGCGATATACTAACTGGGGTAGGTGTTAAAGAGGCTGTAGGTGATATTATTGTGGGCGTTAGATTTGCATTCAAAAATGCTGTTGCAATATGGCCATTAGCTGCAAGAACACCAACGTTGCCAGAGGAGACAGCTGTCGTTGTTGATGTTGCAGAAACTCCTGAGGGCGACGTGTTTGTGGACAATTGTTTAGTCATTTGATTGCTGATAAATTTTGTCGTTAATGTTGTTAGAATAGTTGTTGTTGTTGTGTTAGTTGTTGCCACACAGGTTATCGTTGTTAATAGTTGACAGTTATTCGTTGTAGTTGCAAAGTGTTGTTGCTGTTGCTTAAGATGGTCGCCGTTAAGAAGAAAATGCTCATCTGAAAAGAAAACACAAGTAAAAGGCATGTTCTTAGCTTATTAGAAAATCAAATATACAAGGAAGAAATGAGAGAGAGAGAGAAAGAGAGAGAGAGAAAGAAAGAGAGAGAGAAGAGAGGTTATAGAAATAAATATAGAATAAATATAATACTCAGAAGAAGGTCTACCGGTGCAGAACGTTATCACAGGAAACAAGGCATCACAGTAAACGTCGAGTTAAATGCAAAAATTTCAACAGATTATGGAGTTTACTTTGAGTAACTTGTTTAGTATTTTAAGTCTGTCGCAAAGGCTTCTAAGGCAGGATATTAAGACAATGCCTTTACCAGTCTGCATACAGTACCGACTCTCAGAGTTGAGAATTAACTAATTATCGGCTGCAAAGGGGTTTTGTATTTTTTTTTTTTAAGCAAAGCATAGAACAACTATAGTCTCCGCAGTGCTATAACGGATTGTCACTGAAATTAAGTCACTGGATGATTTTAAACATCTTTTTCTTTGTATTTGGTCACCAGACTAACCAGTAGCAGATAGTCTTAATTATTTGAAAATTTTAAATTTAAGTTGTACCAGGTATACCGCTATGAAGTGAGCGTCAGGCAAAAATGTTTCATAGGGAACATTTATTGTGAACGAGCCTTAATTGTATTGTTGGCCATGACATCTGTCAAACACATTCAGTATATATAAAATCAGTAAACAAACGTCATATTTTTCATAGTGTTAAAGATGGTGAATTTTCTAGCAGAAAATGTTAATTTGCGGAAAGCATTAATTTTTTGTTTTATTTTAAAGAAAAGTGCTGCAGACTCGCATGGAATGCTTATCAAAGTATATGGTGATCATATTCTAAATGGAAAGAAATCATAAGTTAACCCGGGATAACCATCAACTTCGGCTGCAAAATCAGATCGATTTTGCAGGAACACAATACTTTGTGTCCGGTGAGACTAGAAAGGTGTGGTGTACCACGAGCTCCTAAGACCTGGTAAAACCGTTAGTATAGATCGCTACCGACAACAAGTGATCAATTTGTATCATACATTGATCGAAAAATGACCAGAATGGGCTACAAGACACAGCGAGGCAATTTTACAACATGAAAATGTACCTGCACACAAAGCAAAATCTGTTCAGGATACAATCAAAGCTTTAGGCTGGGAGCTGCTACCGCACCCGCCGTATTCACCAGACTTGGTCCCTTCTGACTACTATTTGACTTCATAGATGGGACACGCATTAGCTGAGCAGTTCTTCGATTCCTACAAGGATCTCGAATATTGGATGACTAATTGGTTTGCCTCAAAAGACTAACAGTTTTGTTAGCGTGGAATCCACAAATTGCTTAAAAGATCGGAAAAATATATAGCCAGTAATGGGCAGTACTTTGAATAATAGGCTTTGAATAATAGGCTTTTACTTTCCCATTAAAAACCAATATCTTATTTTTTAAAGCCCATTTCATACCGGTACACCTTGTATTACGGCATTAAGCAAATGCTTAAGCTTTCAGGAAAAGTAGTATGCTTAGGTTGACTTAAAGCGAAATTTTGTGCTAACAATGAACTGTTAGCTCCAAATACTACAAATAGTTTATAAATAAAATATTTTACAGCCCAGAACTATCAGAACTATTTTACAAATTTTTATGAATTTCGCCTCTAAAATCTACTTTGGGTATACTTCTCTTCCAAAAAAACAATCAATCTGTATGTCAAATTGTCAAACTGACTAATACTTTAATGCGTTTGGGGTTATTATTCTCTTTTTTTAATTTTTTTTTTTTTTAGTAAAAAGAAAGCTGCGTCAGTTCTATATTTATAGACAAAAAGTTCTCATTCAAAACTAACATATACGCATACTTACTACGTACATAGGTATGTACTGGTGCATGTATATTAAACGAAACACTATTACTCACCATTATCTGAAAACACGCACACTTCTGTATGTAAGAGAACTGACTTACCTAATCCACTCTCTGCACTAAATTATTAGCACAACTGTTACTTGCTACTACTTTTCCTGAACTTCTGCTAACATACGCCATGGTTTCCTATCTCTTTTTGTTTATATTTTGTGTATAATTTAGGGTTACCATAACATTTTAAACCTTTGCAGATACTTAGAAATTCTTGAGCTTTAAAAAAGTAATGTCTAAAATTGCTTTTACGTTGCCTTTTGTATTGCAAAGCAATTCAATTTAGAAAATTTTTAATGATAATAAAAAATTGATTTCAAAATATACTTGAAGGTTAAGGGTTTTTTAAGTGCTCGAAATTCCCCTATTTTAACATATCCATTCATATAGCAACACTGTTTTAACCTCGAATAACCTGCTGTTTTATTTTTACTCTCTACACTTTCTTTTACTTTTTTAATAAATTTGTTTTTGGCTTTTGTTTTTGCAATATCTCCATATAATATATGATTGTCTGTTTGTCTATGTATAGGTAGTTTGAAAAAAAGTTTTATTAAAAAATAAAAGCTCGTTGTACTTGGTTTTCCTTTTTTAAGCATATCTCTACCGTTACGTATAATAACAACAGCAACAACTAAGCCAACGCTTACGTAGTAGTATTAGTAGCTTTTCTGTTGAAAAATAATTTTGTTCTTGTTATCACTACTCTAGTTGATGTGGGAGTGGTGAAGAGTACAAACTGTGTTGAATTTTTGACATGTGACTTATTGCTGTTGTTGTTGTTCTTGTTGGTAACAGCATGTGCAAGACAAAGTGCAAAAAACAACAAATTTTATTATCTATTGCTTTTTGCTTTGTTCTACCTTCTGCTTTTTATTTTTAATTCTCTTTTCCTTTGGTTGGTATAATATAAAATAATTTGTGTGTGCTTGTGTGCGTCACTTTGTTAAATTAAGGAACGTAGAGAAGTTTAGAAAAAAATTCTTTTGTTTAATGAAATCGTGTTTTTTCCGATTTCTTTTTGTCGTTGTATGTGTGTTAAGTAAAACAATTAGATTTATGAAAACTCTCATTTGCAAGCTTCTCTTATGGTTGTTATTCTTACTATTTACCGTTTGTTATGGTAATTGTGAATGAATATTTTGTTGCTTTCTGCTTCTTTCTTTCTCACACAAATAGTGCAAGGAAGAGAAAAAACAGCCTAAAAAGCTGCTTTTTTTTCTCTTGTATTGAAATGCCTACATATACATACCTACATATACATACATGCATATCAGTTGGCCCCATATAGTCTTTATGTTTGAATATAATTTGATTTCATTTTTTATTTTTGGAAAATTATAGTAAATAGGCCTTCACTTACATGTTTATATTAATGTGTATGACATTATACATACATAAATTACAATCAATTGCAAGTTTATTTAAAGGCCTTAATAAATTGATATAAATGGTCTAATTTTGAATAAAAAAGTATGTTCAATGAATTAAAGCCATAGAGAGAGAGAGGGAGAGAGAGAGAGAGCGAGAGAGAGAGAGAGAGATTTATAAAATCAATTTTTAGAAATTTAAGAATTTGTATTGAATTTGATATCCACTCCATTTGATATTGAATTTATTATTTCTCCACTATCCAATTTGACAAACAGAGTAGCTTAATTGATTGCTGAACGAAGCTTATACTGAATATTTTGCAATGATTACAATATGCTAGAGCAGCTTAAAAGTTTTAGCTTTTTATTGTCCGGCAACCGAAAGATGGTAAGTTTACTAACCAGTTGGCAGATATGTTAAGTGTTAATTGATAAAAGTCTGTTTTAAAAAACATACACGTACCATACAAAATAAATTTTGACGTTTTCTAGTACAAAGTTACGCTTTTACCTTTTTAAAAAACGTTTATTAAAAGAGTTCGTAGATTGCAGTTAAAATAAAATAAATCTTGTGCTTGGTTTTTAATTAATTATTCTTTATTAACACAGTTTTGTGTTCCACTGCTTGTAACCTGTTGATAAACAATAAAAATTTCTATGCTTTGTTACTCTCTCTGTTTGTAAACAACAACAATTACTCGACAGATCTTTCTACCAGTGTTGTGCGTAGTTACACATATTATGTGTAATGTTTCATTGTGTGTGTAGCCTGCGTGTAGCTTCATGTGTAATTTGTGTGTAATTTTACTTTTTGTTCAACCTGTCTTTGATCGCTATATTTTGAATGTTTGCCATATGAAATTTGACATACGAAATTTCCAAATTCTCAAAAAAAGCGCAATTAAGCATGGAAATACAAAAACTTCTATTAAGAATGTGAGATGGTTTGGGATCGTATCTTAAATGCTGGTGACGATATTTCACATTTTTTTGATGGCCAAATTCATTTATCTCAATATTCGAAAAGAAAATATAAACAAAGTGTAGAGAAAGGGGGTATTACAAGCAATTTCACATTCTACCAAGACAACGATCTGGAGCAAATAGCGTTTAACACTCTAGTTCAGCTTAAGGTTCAGCGACATTATAACAAGTATGAAACTCTATAGAGCCTTAAGTATACCAAAATTTGTTAAAATCAATTCTAAGGTGCCTACTGATTGTTATAGATTAAAAAGGATATGTAATCTATTACTAATTTTCCGATTATGCGTCGGAGTTACTGTATGTACATATGAATGTATGTATATAATAATCGTGAAAACAAAATTTTGTGATTAATTTTTTTTCATATGTGTAATTTTGATCCCGGCTGTGTGCAATTTATAAAGCTGTTGCTGGCAACACTGCTTTCTATCTAAAGATCTTCTAACCCGATTGTAGTTACAACATGGGTTCGATCACAACCTCTCCAATAGGTATTTTACTGCGTTAAACTCTCTTTACACTGACTTAAAACCAATAACTCATTCACTGAGCTTACACCAAATAAACTCCCTTCATGCTAAGTTCAAACATCAACTGACTGCTGTCCGCATCGATGTGTTTTTATATGGCTGAGTAAATAAAGCTCTCGAACCTGTCGATATTTCAGGTAGATTCCGTTTCTTTCCTTTATTTTCTTTTTAGTTCTTATGAAGCCATTCGAATGTAAACATCTACATACTTCTTTCAGTTCTTGTTGTTTGTTGTTGTCTGTTACTTGTTTTCTCTTCTGCCTGTTTTTGTTGTTGCCGTTTATTTTTATTTGTAAATATTTCTATTTGTGTTGTTGTAAATTCAATTATCTGTACACAGGAATGTACGTTTAGTCATTTTTGTACCTTCTGTTTATTTATCCTAGCGATATAAGAAACGACAATCGCTCCCAAACTTTATTTTCGTAACAATATCTTTGATGTAAGTAAACGCACACTGCATATGTACTTGGCATTCATATTACTATGACAGATCACACATCATTTTGAATTGTTGTGTCAAGAATTGGCAATTGCGACTAATGGTTTCTTTCATTTTCAACAGCTGCATGATATGGTATAGTAGTTGGTTTCATTCCCTCTTTTGTTGAAACCAACCCATGAAATCTCCATGCTTTTACCTATATTTCCAAACAAATTTATAATTAATGGCCACCACTAGTTTTTGGATCATTCAGCAATCCTATAGCTAGCCAACGCATTGTAATGTAGATCCTTATGCTTGTTGGTGTGATGTGAAAAAGTCGTTAAAATAGATATATGGTATGGCTGGACAGTATCAGATCCAATTTCACTAGACTTGGCACAGAGTTTTAAGTTAAACACCATGCCAAAACGTATGGGTTTTCCTTTAATAAACATTTTACAAGGAATACATCTTACCAAAATATGGAATAATTTCCCGGTGACATTACAAATTAATGTTAGAAAGCAAACTACGTTCAATATTACTGACGTCACAGTTAAAATCAATAAACTCATAATGTAAACTGTAATCATCACATAATTTACGGAAAGGAAACTAATTCGCATAATTTGTTCTGTAGTGCAGTGTCCAGTGCAGAGTACGATAATGACGAGAAAATCTAACTGGGATGCTAATATTCTGATTTAGAAGTAAAAACCCAGTATCAATATCACCTGCAACAAGGTTGCAAGCAAAACAAATACCCAAAACAACTCTCTACGCTCCAATGTGAGAAGTTTAATCAGGCCCAAATTTTTTTTTTTTCAAAACTAGGTACATTCACTTTATTATCCATTTATTATCCATTATCCATTTACTAATGGATTTTTATAAATTATGTTTTTTTTTAGGGTCTCAAGGTCGTATAAGAAATGTTTGTAAGCTATCACATAAATATATTAATCATACGCAGCATGATAGCAATCTTCAAAAGAATTCTGCAAAGCAATTTTTGGCACAAGTTTACAGCCTTAACAAAACATCGACTGTGGATCATACTAAGAAATTCAGAAAATCTATTATTTTTCAAACAAATCTCGTACAGATTAATTGTACATAATAATTCTAAATTTATTGATAGACTTGATATTTAATTGCTAAACAATTAGTTCCATGCTTTACAGACAGCAACACAAGTTAATAACAAAAATTTCGATTAATAAAAAAAATTGATTTTAAATCGCTTTTTTTATATATTTTTAGTGACACACTAATAAAATTTTCAGTTTCTATAGAAAATAACTCCTTCAAATAAATTATCCTTCAAGTTATGCTCTCCCTTTGCAAAATTAATTTTAATCCTTCAATTTCATTGCATTGTAAATAAACGCTTTACGTGTGTATATTATAAACAAAAGAGAATGCCATTACCATATAAGCGTGTTTGTGTGTGCAATCTAAATACCAATATCAAGGATTTCTTTTTGTTTTTTTTTTTTTTTTTTTTGAATAACTCAACTGAATTCAAACAAAACTCAAAGGAGAATAATTTCAAATATTCTTGTAGGTTAAAAACTATACTAAAGAGTAAACGAGTCGAAGAGCGTTTATTAAATTAAGTTTGCAACTGTGCGTGAGTGTGTGTGTGTGGGTATGTGAGTGTAGGAAACAGCGACAATGACGAATATATTATTCCTGTGTGTGTTGTTTGTCATTTGCAATAATAAAAACGTCACTACTATGACAGTCACATACGTTTTAAAATACTAATTATAATAATAACATGTAAAATAACAACAACAACAACAACAACAAGATTTACGATAGCAACCAACTATAATAATTGAAGTAATTTACTAAGCATGGGCTAATAATATTACTCTCACACACTCACACATACACACACACACTCATAATAACCGCACATTTTTGAATGTGTTTTTTAAAGCGCAATCAAAGCGAAATTTTCAAAAAAATATCTTAATGCAATTCATTGTTTGTGTGTGTGTGTGTGTGTGAGAGAGAGAGAGCAAGTAAGAGTGAAAGTAATTGTGTGCTTTAAAGTATAAGCATTTGCATGACCAATTTTTATTTCGTAGAAAAAATATAAAAATAGAAACGACAACCGTAACTAATACATATGTAAACAATACAAAAAAGCCAACGATAACAACAGTAATACACTAATGATGTCAATCAAAAATTGCATTCACACAATATACTTGCACACACGCACATATTAAGTACACGCAAAACTATTTAAGAACACACACACACAATAGCGTAAACGTACGTAAGATCTATTGTAGCATATATTTTGTATATATTTTTTTCCAAAAACGAAAAAATTCCAATCATGATCACGGCCGTTATATAATTGATGCCTACGAAGGCTCTTTTTGCCATACCTTGCTGGTTTCCAGTGGGGTCGCTTATCAAGTAGGGTGACAGTAGAAATACTGCAATCAGAATGAGAGCAATTAGCATGTAGGTCTTCAGATTATGGCACCATAATGACACTTTGGACGTAGTGTTACGATAGAAGGTTTAATGTCACGTTAGTGAGCCATCAGGGATTCTAGGGTTGGGGAATAATAGGTTCTCTTGCGGCATAATCTATAGTATTTGGTCAGCGTACTCTGCTGGTTGGCATGCGGTGTGCCTGTATGGTTGTGTGACTGTGTCGTTTTGTGTTGATCCTCTTTTTGTTGTTTTTGTTAAATACCAGTCCGGAGTTATTTGTGACTTACACTAGCATTCATGCTACGAAGCCTAACTGAAGGCTTATTTCTTGTACTACGGGAGTCAAGAGCCCTTGGAATCTAAGTACCTGCCTGACTATGATGAGGACCTCTAATGGTAGCAACGTGGTGACTGTGGTTTATACCCAAATCGCAGGGAGGCGCTAGCTCGATAGTAGCTCAGTAGGACTTTAGATAGTCTCCGACAATTTATTAAGGTGGAAGTCATGTCCAAATACATGCCTTCGAGTTTGCTACCCACATGTGGTGGTTTACATATATGGGGCGTTTGTGGACGCATTGTATTTACTCGTGCCTTGAGTACCGTGGTGTATGCCAGTGAGGTATCACAAAAGCATTATCACATATTGGATCCAACTAGGCTGCATTCACTTGCTTTAAATAATTTTACTTGAGAATGCGAGATGATAATGATAACTTAAGTTCTGAATTCACAATAGGTTCATTCAAATCAATTCAATTCAATTCAATTCAATTCAATTCAATTCAATTCAATTCAATTCAATTCAATTCAATTCAATTCAATTCAATTCAATTCAATTCAATTCAATTCAATTCAATTCAATTCAATTCAATTCAATTCAATTCAATTCAATTCAATTCAATTCAATTCAATTCAATTCAATTCAATTCAATTCAATTCAATTCAATTCAATTCAATTCAATTCAATTCAATTCAATTCAATTCAATTCAATTCAATTCAATTCAATTCAATTCAATTCAATTCAATTCAATTCAATTCAATTCAATTCAATTCAATTCAATTCAATTCAATTCAATTCAATTCAATTCAATTCAATTCAATTCAATTCAATTCAATTCAATTCAATTCAATTCAATTCAATTCAATTCAATTCAATTCAATTCAATTCAATTGAATTCAATTGAATTCAATTCAATTCAATTCAATTCAATTCAATTCAATTGAATTCAATTGAATTCAATTCAATTCAATTCAATTCAATTCAATTCAATTCAATTCAATTCAATTCAATTCAATTCAATTAATTCAATTCAATTCAATTCAATTCAATTCAATATAATTTAATTTAATTTAATTTAATTTAATTTAATTTAATTTAATTTAATTTAATTTAATTTAATTTAATTTAATTTAATTTAATTTAATTTAATTTAATTTAATTTAATTTAATTTAATTTAATTTAATTTAATTTAATTCAATTTAATTCAATTTAATTCAATTTATTTTAATTTCATTTGGTTTGGCTTAATTTAATTCAATGCAGTTCAAGTCAATTCAATTCAATTCAATTCAATACAAGTCAATTCAATTCAATTTAATTCAATTCAATTTATTTTAATTTAATTTTGTTTAATTTGGTTTGGCTTAATTCAATTCAGTTCAATTCAATTAAATTAAATTCAATTCATTCAATACAATTCAATTCAATTCAATTCAATTCAATTCTATGCAATTTAATTCAATGCAATTTAATTCAATTCAATTTATTTTAATTTAATTTTGTTTAGTTTGGTTTGGCTTAATTTAATTCAATTCAGTTCAGTCCACTTCAAGTCAATTTAAATCAATTCAGTTCAATTTAATTCAATTCAGTTGAAATCAGGAGAAGTCAAGTCAAGTCAATTTAATTCCCAATGATTAGTCCGTGTTTCCATTTTCGACGGAGAGGTTCGAAATATTGAAGTATTCTCTGCTCAGTAGGCAAAGATAATAGTGCTTTTGTGATATAAATTAAAAGTTGAAAAATCGTTATCTTCTGCTCTATATCCCGACAGCTACGACAATAGTCGTTATGTGTGAGATCTGAAGCCCAAGATTATAATGCCCCGTAACAGTTGCTCACTAAATCACACATCTGATCTATGGGAAAGTCCACATCTACCATATGCAACTTGTGGATTTCCCGATAAAGCAGAGGAATGATTTAGTGAGCAACTGTTACTGATCAAGTGATTTCTAGTTAACTTTTTTTGTAACATTTTCAGCTTTTTGACCATTTTTGAATTGAGAATCCATGCCTCAGGGTTCTCATTAATAAAAGTTTAAATATTGACTTTATTTTTACTTCCTTAAAACTCTTCTTACATCCTCCTAACTTAGTAAGCCGTGCGGAGATTTTCTTTGTTATTTATATTTAAACTTTTTTTTGTATTCTAATGAAATGACCCGTATCTACAATGTTTGCATAAATTATCAAAATTCTTTTGTACGCGTACTTGATTTATGCATATGAATTTGTGTGTTTAACTTTTTAAATTGTTGCTCTCTTTTCTTCACAAAATTTTTAACCCGCACTCTCTGTTCTTTCTTTTCTCTTAACTCTTTGTTCAGAATTTCATTAAATTCTATTGAAATACAAATTAACAAAATCTTGTGTATGACGTTATGCGTGACACAAGATCATAAATTATCCTTTGCCTTTTTATATATAAATGTAGTATTTGTTGTTGTTTTTTTTCCTATATATTTTATTTCATTTTTATTATTGTAGTAGTAGTAGTAGTAATAGTTGTTGTTGTTGTAAAAAGAGGAAAAACGAGTTGATTTTGATAGTCAGTGAATGAAATAAAAAAGCATTAAAATTAAAGCACATAAAGAACAGCAACAACAATAAACAGTTTATTTCTACACACGCTCTCTTATACACTTACACACGCACACATACTTAAAGTCTTATTTGTAATAAACATTCGTGTGATTATGATGACAACGACTTCGTCATAATATTTTTGTTTATTTGTTTTCGTTGCTACTTTTTTGTCGGAATCAGTGTGTTAGTGTGAGTGAATAATAATAATGGAGAGTAGAATTCGTCGTTATTGAAACAACTGTTTAACTGACAGTTTTAACGTTTTTTAATTGAAGTTGTTTTTGTTGTTGTTTTAGCAAAAATAAAAAAAATTCCTCATCAGAATGAAATTTAATTAAACGATACTGAACGAACAATTAATTATGAAATAATTGCTGCTGGCGTTTGTATTTTAAGAACAACAAATGACAACAGATGTTGGTGATTTTCTGTTATAAAAAACTTGAATGGATTTTTATTTGTTTTTTTTTTTTATTGAAAACTCATTTAGTAGGCTTTTAATAGAGGAAGTAGCCAGTTGTATAATAACCTGCCTTAAAATGTTCATTTTAAAGTAATTTGTTAGATTGAATGTTAGAATTTATGGTTGGTTAGTTGCGCAGTAGTTCACTGCGCACAAACAGTGAAGTAGAGTCGAAATTAGATATTTCAGTAGGTTAGGCAGTATGTAATTGTCAAAGAATCTATTTCTCTTGGCAGTCATGGCCGGATATTAGCAGAGAAGAATGAAAACTGTTTGTCTTTTTCTTGCCATTGCTGCTGCTTCAATTGTTATCGATGAGAAGCCAAAGTCAACTTGCATGTTCACCTAGCAGCCAATATCCAGTTAATACTACTAGCAACCTCAATATATCCCGTTTATTTCACTATAAACAGGGCCACATTAACTTAGCCGTGCTACAAGTTTACAGATTACACCGTTTATTCTGAGCCTTCCGAGGAAAGATTCTAAAGATACTACTTTTGATAAAACCCAGCAGAATTGCGACCACAAAACCATTGTAGCCTCTACGAGCAGCAACCGAGGCATATTACTTCTATTTTGTGTAACAAATATAGATACGTGCCACTTGGCTGTCAACAATAGCTCTTAGCTAAAGCAATCATATTGTATCCGACAGGCTGTCATTATCCGGAAGACGGTGAGAAATACTTATCCAAAGTCCATAGCAACAAATACTAAATCCAACTCCACAGTTCAATTTTGAACTATTTGTGTATATACTGCTGTTATTTTCGCGCACCCTTCACTACTCGCTCCTGGAGGAGGCAACACATTATAAATAATCGACAAAATTCACTACTAACTGAGTGAGTGTTGCGAAAAAGCCATTGATTCTTCAATAGCCCTAATTCCTTAAAATATTTCTTTAGAAATGGCATCTGTTTCAATGATATCATTTGCCATTGACCTAAATATTTTACCAGCAGGCTGTTACTTTAAATTGGGAAGCAGTAAATGGTCAAAAAGCACTAAAGTTGGAGAGTATGCTGTTTATAGCTACTTATACGCCACAATAACAACACATTGGTGTACCTGTGTATTCCCCTGTTAGAACAGCAGGTCTTTGTTTGCTAGATTATTATTAAATCCTTTAACAATCCACAGGGGATCATAATAGGGACATACGATCTTTTTTCCAGCTGTGTCTGTCTGAGGCTAGTGCTTTCATCTGGCTCCATGTGGTTCCATGGAAAACAGCTTTTTTTCAATTGTCTTCTCAGCTATTGGCTAATATTCTAACTCTTTTGCGTATAGTAAGTAGATGATGCCTGTATATTTTCAATTTATCTTCCCCAGTCTAATTCAATTCTAAAACAAATTCTGTCGACAGCAACGGTTTTGTTACTGGGTAGTGAGTGAATTAATTACTATTTTAAACGCTATTGTAGTTACTTTTTTATTCTTTTGCACTATTCCCCTTACATGATTGAATAGCCAGTTCACTCCAGAAAGAAACTGTAGGTTTTGCTTTTTCGCTGTAAACAGCCTTTAAACAAATACACATACAGTTTTATATAGTATATGTCTATAGATAGCGTTCATACAATCTTTCCTTTTCTTATGTGTTTAAGTGAAAAATTTCATACTTAGTTTGAGTGAAAGGTGTGACGTACATTTCTCCAAATTCGCCCAGTCACAGACTTATGATGTGTTTTGTTTACGACGTTTTTGAACCTAATTTTGAAACTTCTAATATTACCGTTCTCAAGATTTGAACCTAATTTAGAAACTTCTAATATTAACGCTCTCAAGATATACAAAAATTAACATTTACTCTCTATGAGAGGTACCACGCCTACTTTTTAAATTCCGCTCACTTTTTGGCTGATAATTTGTATTAAACATGAAGTCATTCAAACCAAATACTGAAACTTTAGCTTCAACCGTTCTCAAGATATAATGAAATCAACAATTAGTTTGTACGGGACGTACCATGCCTACTTACCCAATTTCCCCAGTTGAATTGCATTGACTATAAATCTAATTGAATCCAATTTAGAGACTGTTCCTGTTACTATTTTGAAGATATAGACAAATTAATATACACTTTCTGTGGGCGTGGCACCGTCCAGTTGGAATTTTTAAAATTTATATAGACTATAATAGGTTCTTCCAGACATACAGAGAGTTAATATGAAAATTTCAAGAAAATCGGTTCAGCCGTTTAGCTGTCTATATGGCCAATACAAACATACATCCAAACACACATAAATTTTTATACTATATATACCATAAAATGAGGACGTATAAGTAATATTATCATTGAAAATTTAGTATATCGAATAAAATATTACTCATACGTCCTCACCATAATAATCCATAGATTTATTTCCTTTATTCTATTACTATTGCAATGGAGGGAAATAAATGAAAATGAATCGCATTATGGAAAACATAAATCATTGAATCATTTGCAAATAAAAACCAGAAAGAAAGATAAATAAATAATCGGTAAGGTAGGATTAGGTGACACTCTACAATGTGTATAAAATATATTACAGTTGTTTTTGTAAATAGATCTGCTGCCATTGGAGCATCTAGTTTCAGATGTAGACTTGCAGTAACTACAAACCCTCCACTTTCCAACACTTTAGTTAGAACCAGTATGACTTGAGAAAAGTCTTTGTACTTATATTATCACCCGAGTCATTTCGCGTACTTGAAATGGGGGTATGCTGAGGGTGTCATTTTACCGGATGCTGAGGGTGTCATTATATCGAATAATTTTTTTAAGGGATTTTAGATTTGTTTAAAACAAAAAGATATTAAATTTAGAGAAATTTATGAAATCTTTATTTGAGTCGATTTGATTTAATGTAAATGTTGGCCGTGGCTACACCTCAGGTGATTTTGACATACTCTCTCCAACATATGAGTGCCTATTAATAATACCGACAACTACGTTGAGAGTGCTTTTTGGCTGTAGCTAGATGTGCTACGCCATTTTGTTCGCCTTTGAAGGAGTCTATTACCTCATTGTAAATCATAAGATTACAGGTTCCTAATAGGATCTCCAACGTAGAAAATTCTGTCGTAAGTTAAATAGTGGTGCCATGCCTGGCCATGGAATGTCACTGTGACCTGGAACCCATATAATATGAATATTATACCGCTCAGCCATGTCGTTGAGAGATCTGCGGCTGTCGATAACTGTTCTCAATGTAAACTTATGAGATCCCAGGGCTTCTATATCCGCCTAGCTATACAAAAGTATGCCAATATCTATCATATAGAGTGAGCTTTATTCGCCGACTTCTAAAAGATACCTCCAACCACAGCTCCATACAACTTGAAGCCGTTAGTGAAGATCTGCTCAGAGTCTTTAATGAGATGCATCACATCATTCCTGTCCGGAATCGTAGACCAGAACTTCATTGAGAACTCATTGTGTGGTGCTGTGTAGTCAATTCTTCCAAAAATTCTCAGACTTGTCAGGACCTTTGAGTGACCAACATTCGAATCACGGCACTGCAGGAAGATGCAAGGTAATCTCCATCGCCGATGTGGTCGCAGTATGTAACGCTCTTGCAATAACAATAAAAGGCTAAGTTTAGCCGCCGTGCAAACGGATTCCAACCATACAATGCAACCATAGGTCACAATATCCGTGTATATCCATTGAGTCATCCTTGGTCTGAGACCCATTTCCTACTCAGCATTTTGTTATAGTTATGAAAACCAATGGATGCCTCCTTTAACCCATTGTGTATATTAGGTTTCCAGAACAGCTTCCTATTCAATATTAGCTCCAGAAAGTGAGCCTCTTCACTAAGTTCGAGGTTCGTATTGTTTAATCTTAATGACTGAAAAGGTTGAGGTTTGTACCTTCGGGTGAAAAGTACCACCTCATTTTTCTTGGGATTCACTCACACACTACATTCAGAAGCCCATTCGCAAACTTACGTTGTGAAAAGAACGTCATCCACATAGGCGACTGCACCACATTCCAGAGCCACTAACAGTTCACTCATCACAAGATTCCAAAGAAGGGGTTCCTATCCTCATAGTGTTGGGTGGCTCTCTAGTGCCGGGTGGATTATCCGACCGTAGAGCCATTTTGCTATCCAGTTCAATAGGCTATTCTGCATTCCCAGCCTGGTTAGAGCACCTGTTATGACACCTAACTCTAGGTTATTGAAGGCGCCCTCTATATCCAAGAAGGCAACCAGAGTTTATTTCCGTTGTGCCATAGATATTTCTATCGTGTGCACTAGGGTGTGTAAGATGCTCTCTACTGTCCTCTACCATCCATGCTTGGACGCAGATTCAAATCAATGAGTTGCAAAATGGCTGGGTATATTCTACCCTGTCCTGGAGACTTAAACGATTGAAAACAGGCAATGGGCATTTAATCGCCATAAGTGATATACTGGTGGTATATTGATATCAACTGTTTCAAAGGAAACTCTTTTATTTTCAATCTTCGATGATCTATTTCATACAGGCTTTGTTTTCTTTACGAATGAAATTAAAAAAAAGGGATCAAAACAAAAGGATTTATTATTCAAAGGTTAACAGCTTCAAGTTTCATTTAATCCATGAGTTTGTATTGCCATAAAAAGAACTGTAACATTCACAAAACTTTTGTGCTGCCTTTCAGCTACATTTCGTTACTAACTGGTATTTTGCTACTCTTTCAAGGCTTTGCAACTGTAGCTGCTGCTGCTGATGCTGCTGTCATTGTTTGAAAAACAGGAGAGCTGAACTATAACTTTGCTTTACTCTACTAAACTATTATCCTGTTTAATCGAATTTTCCGTTTCTTTTTGAAATCAAATAAAATTAAAAGAAATGAAATGAAATAAAACAAAAACAATAACACTAACAAAAGGAAAAACCATAATAATTGAATTTCTCTTTCGTTTTCCCTTAAGTTTTCCAGTAACTCTCTTCTTTCTTTTGTCACTTTACCTCAGGCAGTATTGCTTTCAATCGTTTTGTTTTGTTATAAACTTAAAAAAAAGAAAAAATCTATTATCAGGGGAGCCAGAAGCAATATAGTCAACACCACAACAACAACCATGTATTTGTTGCTGACTTACTGCCAGCCTGCCTGCCTGTTTCCTTTTTCTGATGACTGTGAAAACGTACAAGAATGTCATCGCAGAAAGTGCACAATGAGCTTTAGACGGACGGAATATTTCAAATATTTTGTGCCGTCTTTGTTTGGCTGTGTAATATGTGTGTTGTTGTTGTTTTCGTATTTCCTTTTCTTTATTTCGAACATCGCAGGCATAATATTGAGCCAAATATGCCAAATGAAATGCCTTTTTATAACTCAAAAGAGATTAAGATTTCAAACAGGGGTTAATGATGAGTCAGTGCATTCAGTCATTCAGTCAAAAATGATTTCCTTTTTTTATTGTTAAAAAAAATAATCTCTTAATAATGGGTTTTAATGATGAGTTATCATTGCAAAGTAAACGATATCAATGCAGTTTTTTAAACACTTCCTGGGTGAAAAAAAAGAAAAGGAAAGGAAGAGATATCAGGTGTATTTTGTTTAGGAAATGAAAGTGATGGATATCAAATATGAATTTAAAATAAAAAAAATTGTTTTTAACAAGCAATTACGGTGGATGAAAGGAAAAATATTGAGGCGTCTTTTGAAGAAAAGCAAATCATTCGAATTATGGATCATTTTAAACAACTTAAATGATAAGCGCAGTAGACTGTCATTGATAAACTTGCAGTGTCGTCTGAAAATGTATTTGTTGGGTGTACAATTTAAAAATGTGGAATATTTGGCAAATTTAGGGCATTTACTGTGAAAAATGGGTGCAGTAAGCAATAAATTTATTTTAAGCTTTACCCACTGTTAGCGAAAACTTTTTTCCGTGTTTCTGAAATAAGGATTCTCACTAAAAACAGCCAATTACGAATACGTTGTTCTGAAGTAAAGCATATTCCGTCTTCAAAAAGCGGTAGTCAGATGGGGTCAGAAGGACTAAAGTAAAGCTTCACTAACATACATATACATATACAGTGGCACAGAAAAATTTTCATACTCCCCTCAAGACCTAAACCTTAGTCGTAAGAAAATAAGAAATTCCTTTTTTTAGGACACAGAAAAGTCTACAGTGTCTACTCTGCAGTGTTTGTTAATTCATTTACGCTAAGAAAGTTGGTAATAATTTTTTATTGTTAACTAATATTTTGTAGAGTTTTGCTTATTTAAATAACATTTCGTTGAAAGTACAACTTTTTGTTTGGAGTTTTACTAGAAATATTGTGCCATTCTTTAGCAAGAGCTTTCTTTTAGCTCTGATTGCTTTAAATTGCCTTATTTAGTACTCATCGAATATATTCATTTAATTTTTTATATTAAATAAATTTCTTTTCTATGGGGCACATTTCAGATAACTGGAAAGGGAAATGAAGCTGTTTAGATACATCTTTCCAAAAGCTTACTACTACAACTACTACTTTACAAAGCTTTGAGTAACTGTGTTATTGGAAGTGCTAGCTTCTGAAAACACCCGTTTTGTTCACAGATTGCCTCAAATTATCTTTACGTAGGTTCAAAAATGTGAACGATCCATAGTTGTCTCAATAAAAACTTAAATGCTAACCCCAATTGCCGATAAGCAACTCCAAGCCATTAAGAAATTGCCTTCATAAATTCTCTATCGCTGGTATTAAGTTTTTATATTGAAACTTCTAGTTTTTTTTAGAAGTCTGTTTGGTTTACGTCACATTCAAATTTAATAAATTTACTTTCATAGCTTGAGTTACTTTCATGGAGTTTCCTGTGCCACTGTATAAACAATGTTGGAACAAATAATAGGGACACTTTGCTTTCTTTCCAACAATACTATATGTCATAAATTTGATGTGTTGAGGTTTTATTGATGGAAAATTGTTCAGACCATGAGGAGCTCCAAGGCTAAAGTATTTAATGCAATCTAATGAAAGAAAACTGCAAAGATTAAGGGAAGAAAGTGTGAACAATAGTCGGTTTGGATAAATATTCAATTCGTAGCTCATAGATTATTCTTCTCAAGTCATCAAATAGGCTGAAAAATGCACTTATTGCTCCTGTTTCAAGTCGCCAATAAGAAAAAAAAACCTGTGGAGTTTAGACTTATGGAAAAGAGTTCTTAAAATGTATCTTTTCTCAGAAAACGAAAACAACATCTGCACCGTAATAGTTAGAACAACATGCTATGATCTGTCGCACGAAGATTAATTTGTTTTGGTCTAATGCCAAATCGTATGTACGAACATATTTTAGTTGTAATTCATATTTTATTTGCGTTTAGTAATTAAAAATTTAAGAAACTGTTAAGCGGTCCACTTTCATTGATTATCTTAAAAAAATAGGCGGTATCACGCCAATAAAAATAAGACCAAGATTCCCTAAATGCAAATAATCAGTCAAAAAGTGGCCATGGTACCTTATATACAAGATAAATATTGATTTTGGTGTGTATTGACCACGGCTAAGGTGAAATTTCTAAATTGTTATATATGACTTGGTACTTAATACAAATCATCGGGTAAAAAAGGCCGAAATTGGGTAAGTGGACTTAGTATCTCCCGTGCAAAGTAAATATTAAATTTTGTATATCTTTAGAACGGTTTTTTTGACTTTGGTTTAAGTGACTTCGTAATAAATAAAAGCCATCAGTCAAAAAACAGGCGGAATTGGATAAGTCAGCATGATACTTGGTCTAAATAACTTGGCAGTCAATACAAATAATACTATGCAGCAAATGGAAAAAAAATTTCTGACTTTAGATAACCCCTATATTTTTTTTTTTTTTGATGCGCTATAGTCGCCTAACTTTAAAAACCATCAGCATTTCAGATTCTATGGAAAAGTTTTTTTTTTAGAATTTTTTTTTCTAAAATGTGAGATTTTTGAAGAGGCTGCAACATACATCTTATGATAACTTTGAAATGATTCATTCGATTAAGTCAAGCCATATGTTAGAAAATTCTAAATTATACCAGTTTTAAGTCGATATAATAACATTTGTTAATATAACCCATATTTCTGGAGTTACTGAGAAACAAATCATATTTTTTATAGTTTTTTTTTTCAAAATTGATAAATATCACTCATACGCTCACTGTAATTTTCGACAATTATAGCAAAAAAATTTTTGTTTTCCAATATGTGAAACAGTGAATAAGTAAGCGTAACGATAAATTATTGTTTATCTTGAGAACAGTAATAGTAAAAGTTTCAAAATTTGTTTTAAGTAACTTCTTGGACAGAATACATCATCAGTCAATAATAGGGCGAGATTGCATAAGTGAGGGTGGCAGCTTCCATTCATATTAAATATTGAATTTTGCATGTTTGTGGAATGGCATACACCGAGTGATGAATGGTTAAGAGGTACTTGCCCGCTAGTATGCAAACTCTGGATACCAGGCGTACTCCAGTTTCAATTAATTCGCCCTCCTGCAGCACGCCAGGCGATTCGGCAGGTGACTTGCTGATCCGAGCATAATAAATCAGTATGGTTTTAAACAAAAAAAGAAGAGATTCCTTTCATGCTTCAATTAATATGAAGATAATACCGGATTGGTATACGATATGAGTGTCACTACCCCTGTAGCGGAATTGGAAATGAGGGAAAATGTATTAAATTGAGGTGACATAGCTGTCCGTGATACGTACCAAGGTGATAAAGTGTCATCTCTAGTAAGCAGCGATTAAACTGTATGTGGCAATGAGTGCTCAGTAGTCATCGCTGCTAGTCAGTAATCTGGTTAATGACGGGCACCATTAAAGTATTTCAAGGTGCGTTAGGTATATTTAGTCCCAGTTTTGTTAACGATAACAACAGTTTAAATCTCTTGCAGGAGACCTGGTGTTTTTCTGGGTAAAGATCACGTGCAGTTATTGTGGTAAATGCCAGGCTGGACTTCATTCCCGTTACACAGTTCATCATCAGAGACTTGGTAGCTGTCAGCGTGCAGTTTTCAATAGGTGAAGGTGTTAAAGAGGTAATGCGTGCTTCAGTTTACTTACCAGGAGATGTAGAATGTGTCCTACTCCTGGAAGTATTGAACTTAACTTCATAGGGTTCAGTCGAGCCAGCAACCACCACTACATTATTGACTGTGCCGCAAATTCCCTTCGTGTGGTGTATGGTTGCACGGACAACAATACTAGGGGTGAGTGTCATTCAAATTTCTTAGTTAGTAACAATGTAGCTGTCGTCAATAGCGGCATCAGACAAACGTTAACGTTTTACGATCGGAAGTACCGGATATCATGCTATGTGACACATACACATCCAGTGTTTTAAGAGACTGGCATGTGTCGGAAGAGATATGCCTGGAGCGTAAAAATAGCTCTACAATTGCAAAGTGTGGAAAAAATTATACGCACAGTTTCTATAACGTTACTTTAATAATATGAATATCATGTCTTTTCTAATAAGTGCATGAAGGTACGAAAAATCGCTTTAAAAAAGCATTTAAAGGTATTTTAAAAAATCTTGTTGTATACGATATTGGCAATCAGATAAGTAGTATCACTTCCATGGTATTTGAACTTCGTTTTTTCTGTTGCATCGTATTATTAATTTATAAAGTTTAAAAGAATATTACTTCTGAACTGCACAAACCATATATTAAACTCTAAAATCGATATAACATATTCAACATAAATCAGTGGTAAAATGGTACTTTGTTGGCACAAAATTTTCGAAGTTAAAGAAAGACATATGACTTAATAATTACATGATAATAGATGACAGATATTTATCCCTTAAAATGCTAAAAAATTATTAAAAATACAAATAATTTGTAAAAAATACTCCATCTGTTATGAATCTTACATTAGTGAATTATACACCCAATAATAAGATTTCCTTTAACCCTTATATGTGACAGTGTAGCCGGGAACCTTTTCGTATTTTAATTGCGGTTTTCTTTGTACATAGAATTCCTAGCTTTCTTGGAACTCCTAACTTTTGTGTTTATAAATTTTTTATATAGACGACATTTGTGCCTCAGCTTTGGAGGAAGTGATCAGTCAATTTATATGTTATACCCTTAACAGAGTGAGAGGGTACCTGGGTACCATTGTACAAAATATATGAACAAATCTGAAGTTATGTCTTTTAATTTAGCTTTATATTGTAGTTTTATAAAAAAAAAATAAACATCTTTATGAGGTAGCATATTTGATGGCGAAAATGTTTAGTTTTTTTCTCACTGTTTCCACCAGTGTAAAGTTCTAAATAAGTTGCAGAAGAGCGAAAGCTCTTTGGCGCTCACCATCAGCTAGCTTATCCGTACAAATTTGGCTTTTGGGAAGGTACGAATTTCTCGACTTACAAGCCCAGAAGATTTTAATGCCTTACTTTTCTGGCTTCGATGGAATGTATTGCGTGAACCAAGTACGTCCTCTATACCCAAACAATTGTTTATCAACCATAATATCGTATTCCAGAGGTCCCTAATGGCAGCATATTTATCAATTTCAACACGCCTTGCTCGAGTTTGTTTGTTATCAAAGCGAATAATGCGTAAAAGTAGTCTAAATCTATCACGGGACATTGCTGCACGAAATATTGGTAAGTGATTTGGTTTTCATAATTCTGATATATGCTCAGAGTTTGATTTATATGTCCCGCAAAAAAATAAGTACTCCTATAAAATGGTCCAGCTCTTTTTCTGTAAATGGTATAAATACTGTTACGTTCTTACCTGTTTAAAAACGCGTATTTATGAGTTCATAGATTGTAGCTAAAATGAAATAAATCTTAATTTTTAAATTAAGATCCTTTATTTACACAGTTTTGTGCACCACTGCTTGTAACCTTTTTACAGACAATAACAATTTCAATCCTTAATTACTCTCTCCGTTTACAACTTTGTTAACAAGAACAATTACTTGACAGATCTTTCTACTTAAAGATTTTCCCACACGATCGTAGTTACAACTTAAGTTCGATCACAACCTCTTCAAACAGAGTTTAACCACACTAAGTTCGCTTACACTGAGTTCAAACCAATGACACGTTCGTTAAGTTTTCCACACATAAACTTTACTCGCTGAGTTTACTACAAATAAACTGATTGGTGTTCGCATCGATGTGCCTTTTATATGGCTGAGTAAGCAACACTTCGAAAGCTCTCGAACCTCTCGAATTTTCAGTTAGATTCCATTTCTTTCCGGTACTTTTTTTTTTTAGTTCCTATGTAGCCATGCGTATGTAAACATCTATTTCTTTCAATTCTTAGTGTTTGATGTTGCTTGTTACTTGTTTTCTTTGCTGTTAGTTTTTTGTTGTTGCCGCTTTATTTTTAATAAAAAGGCTTCAACTTCTTTCCAGACAACTCCATCTAAAAAAATAAACAAGAAGCCCGGCTGACCTTCCAGCTTACCTCTGGCCATGATGACAAACATAAGACGAATGATCTTGAAAAAAAACCCACTTACTGGGAAAAAATTTCAATGTTAAAAGAAAATTAAGATCACCACCAAGGATATTCATCACTACACACTCATTTGGAGGAGGCTTCACTTAATTAGACATCTACTAAACTGGAAAAATTAACTTGATTAATGTTTTAGTTTCATTAATGAAGGCTTTGTGACAAGCCAATCTGGTCCCTAGAGGAGTGATGAAAGAAAAGAAAACATTTACAAGTTTCTCATATATTCATCAGTTACTCTTTTGCTATCACTTTCGCGCAGAATTATGTCACCCTGGGTAAGGTACTTTTTAATACATCTTTAATTATATATAAATTTAAGCTAAGCGCGTTGGTGTAAAATATTTAAGGCCTCAACGTGTTCCATCCTTGTCACAACGTTGACTGTTAATTTCTGCTTTCCATAGTCATCAGAATCGTATGAATTCTCACCATATTCTATACATCCTTCTTAATCTTCATCAAATGCTTCCGATGATACATCTCCAGTTACTGAATCTCCGTATTTGAATTTATGTTAAGCTAAGCGTTTTAACAGCTGCATGTTCGTATATATGAATAGTACTCGTAGAATTATATTAAACGGCATTTATTATCTGTGTGGTACCCGGGTACCCTGTCACCCTGCTAAAGGTGTTTTTTTTTTTGCCACACACATAAGGGTTAACTTAAATCCACAAAAAAGTATATTTTTTCTTCAAAAAGTAAAAGTAGTTTTCAACAAGCAGAAGTGTTTAATTCAAGTGCCATTTATAGCCTTTAAAATAATATTTGAAGGATTACAAAACGTATAGATGTAGATATGAGGAGTGTGTAAGAGAATTTAAATAATTTACATACTCCCACACATGTATGGATGTACACTAAGATATGTAAGCTTAGGGTTTGATACATGACTATCAAGGGTATAGGAAAAAATAAACAGAAATTTACACACAAACATGGAATAGAACGTCCACTACTTATACTCTCTCTCTCTCTCTCTCTCTCTGGGTGTCAGACTTTTTCTCAGGCGCACATACATATACTCCTCTGCTGTTTACTTTTCCCTTTCTCTTTCATTGGATTTTTTCTTATCTACCATCAATTGTCAATGATACACGTCTGCTAAAATAAAAATTATTTTTTATTGTTGATGTTGTGTCCTACACTTTTCTATAAAAAGGGGCATGGGTATATTGCGCTTGTGACAATATTTGTATTATTTATAGAACCAAACTTTACTGTACAATTCAGAATCAGAAATATGGAGCATTAAGATCAGTCTTTCTCGTTATGTAAACTCTGTCATCCAAGTTTAGAAGCTGATTCTTTAAAAATTAATTACAACTTGGCAAGTATTCTTCCTTTCCGTGAAGGATGACAACTTCTTTTGCTTCTATTTGTTAATAATGATAGCAGCTTTGGACACTTTCATAGCCGAATTTAGTCTGCTTTACGAAATCTCTTATAAGTCCTCAAATCCAGATATATAGACTAACAAGCTGCCACATCTACGCCCCGTGGCTTACATAACGTTGCTACCAATAGCGATTTTCGAATTTTATTAGATGACAGCGGCCATATGGTTACGTTACATCGGTTAAATTGGCTGTCATATATTCAATTTATTTTGCCAAGCCGCCATGGACGCATATAGCGTTTAACAGCACGTAAAAATCAGAAATTGGGGAACTTTTTTTTGTGACGTGGTCCCAGACCCGTACTAAATTCAACTGATCGAGAAGCTGAAGGTAAACTGCCAATGGAGTAGTTGGCAACAGACTTCATTTTCATAAAAAATCATCATCAGATGAGGCATATTTTAGGATGAATAAATAAGTCAGCCAATAAAATTACTGAATATGGGACAATACTAATCCATATGAGATCCAAGGGAGTACAATGCATTTCAAACAAGTCACTATTTGGTATGAATTTTGGGCTAGCGGTATTATATCTCCATATGCCATACAGCTCATAACACATTGGATGTTCTGCATGTGAGATTTGAGGGTATGGTCTCAAGTCACGTGGATGTGATGTGAGCTGGTCACCGACATCGTGCAATTTGACCGCATTAGAATTTTTCTTGTGGGTTTTTTAAGTCAGCACAAGACAAAGCGGTATTTAAAGCCAACATAGTGTACGCCATCGGTCAATTTTAGTTTGATTTATAGGCCAGAGTCATGGATAATTGGATATTTCAGATGACCGCCATCAACGTAGCCGTGGCTGACTTTTAAACCGTGTTTTATTTCATATATAATGGCACTGATAAGACTTTCAATTGAATAAAAGATTTCATAAGATTTCAAGCACTCTTTGTTTTATATTAATCAAACGAAAGGAGGCCCTTAATGTAACCGCCTTTTTGTACCATATAAACCCTATGGTAAGGGCCCATTTAACTGTACCCTACAAATAGGTGCAAACTTACCACACATTAAAATAATTATCACAAAATCCACACTGTGGTGTAAAATATTAACACAGTCGCTATTGAGCAAAAATAACTTCCGCATTTACTTTATTTTATACTTGTTCCACACACACACACAAAAGTATAAACATATGTATGTTTGTATGTATAAAATCAACATTGAACAGTAGTACTCATATAATTAACTTGCGAGGTTATTGTAACACATTTACACATTTATTTTCTACATTATTACGCTCTTCAACTTGCCTTCTGTTTTATTTTCTCATACAATTGTATTCTCTCTCTCTTTCTCTCTAATCAAAGGGCAGCTAATTGTAATTGGCTACAATTACAATAATAACAATATATTTTATTTGAAATGAATGCATGACCAAGTGTAACTTATGAGAACATACACTAAATACATTGCCTAAAGGGGGTGATAGATTGGCAAACATTTGCTTGCAAGCATCGCAAATAATAAATCGCATTCAAGGAAAAGTAAGTTATCCATGTATGCGATTGGCTATTTGCGGTGTTTGCAAACAAATGTTTGCCACTGTATCACCCCTTTAACGAATACTCTTTTATTTCTTTTTTATTTCAGAGCGAATGTATGTGGTAATGTGAGTGTGTTTAGTGTGTGTATTACTACGTGTACAATAATACCAATAATATTTGCTTAACACTGACCTAGGCGAATTGGACAAACATGGACAGCAACAACAACAATAAAAACCAAAACGAAGGTAAGTTTTTTTATTCAAAATAAAAGAGAGGCTTATTTCTATAATATAGTCCCTCTCTTTTATAAATACAATACGTTCATGCATGCAGGCATGCATGCTTTAATTAATCATTTTAAAATATTCGTTAAGTTTTAATGTTGCATTTCCATTAAAAGAAAGACAAAATAAAAAGGAAAATATTTTTTAATTAAATTTAAATTAAACTTAATTAATATTTATTTCTTTAAACTACACATACATTGTATGTTTTATGTTTTTATTATATTCATACATTAGGAGTGGGTTGACTAAAGACCATATGCTTGGTGTAGTGTAACAGACCAGAATCCTGGGTGAGAATTAAGGTAGAATTAGCCAAATGTTGTCGTAACGTATCGTGTCAGCTGTTCGCTTTTGCTATATAGGAATCAATGTAAATGCTTACGGAATTTTAATGTCACGTTGCTGTAACGTAACATTCTGTAGGAAATAGAAATTCTCAACGGTGTTACGTGATGGACTGTTTGCATTTAAATTATATGGGAAGGGGTATTCTTTTACTCTTTTTTGGCACTTTTTCCACACAATTAAAAAGAGCATTTTAAAACAATTGAACAAAGCAATTTATTATAATTTGACTAAAAATTTAAAATACACTAGAAAATGTGTAACCGATTAAAAAAAATATTACTATTTTCTAAAACAAAATAGATTCTTACGTATATTGTAAAAATAGAATTAAACATCACTATGTGACAAGCAAACATTTTCACGCTAATGATAGATAAGCATTTATGTATGCATGTAATTCTTAGATCAAACTAAAAAGAACTTTGGAGCAGCAACGACTAGCTTCCGAGGTGTAGGTCATTTAATTTGAACATGTAATTAGTAGTTTCTTAAAATGTTAATAAACAAAAAAGAAGGATATCAAGTAAAAGATATTTCCAATGATTTTAATTTGGTGTTCCAAAATTGTAGTTACATTGGTCTATAGCGAAACAGGAAGAAAGGAAACCTTTTGTATATTGATTTTTTATAAACTTTTTTTTTGGCAATAATTTGATATACAGGATCCGCTAAATAATTTTTTTTTTAAATACTATAAAAAAAACTTCTGAATATTTTCTCAAATTTCTTTTTTTATTTGAAAGTACAATCCTTCCGGTTAATAATGGAAAATAATTCATTCAAATGGCTGCCTCGGCTGGCCATGCAGTAGCCTACACGATCGGTCCAATTTTTAAGCACATTATCGATTGTGTGCAGCTGTATTTCACCAATGGCTTCACGAATGTTGTCCTTTAAAGCGTCAATTGTCTCTGGCTTGTTGGCGTAACACTAATCTTTGACGGCGCTCCACAAATAATAGTCCAACGGTGTCAAATCGCAGCTCCGAGGTGGCCAACCGACATCAGCTCTGCGACTGATAATGCGATCTTCAAAAACAGGGCGTACAACTTCGAGTGCAGCTACGGCTGTGTGGCACGTAGCGCCGTCTTGTTGAAAACAAATGTTGCTAATATCCTCCTCTTCAATTTTTGTGAACAAAAATTCGTTCAAAATGGCCCAATAACGATCGCCATTGACTGTAACGGCCACTCCTTGCTCATTTTCGGAGAAAAATGGCCCAATTATGCCTCTGGGCCAAAATCCGTACCAAACAGTGACTCATCTTGGGTGTATCGGCTTTTCAATGTATGCGTGCGGGTTTTCTGTGCCCCAAATGCGACAAGTTTACTTGTTTACATACCCGCCAAGATCAAAATGGGCTTCATCTGAAAAGATGATCGGCATCTTCTGTAAGTCGATCGCAGGCCCAGATTCCCAGCATTGTTCAAGCATATACACAATCATATTCGTTCAGCGGAAGGATAAAACTAATTATCTGTCAAATTAGACATGAGCTAAGTATTACCATTCACGAAATAAGCACTAGTTGAAAAAAAACGTTAGATGGCGGACCCTTTATAATTTGTTGTATTTTATATTTGTAAATATGTAATACAATTATGTAATAATTATATTATTTATATATAATCGGACAAAAAATACTATTTTAACCTATTTGGTACTTTTTTCAAAGCGTGAACAATTCGAATATTTATAATACCCATCACTGTGATTTAAACAGCTGTTTCTTTTCCATTTTTAATAACTTATATACACACATTTGACAAAAACATATGACACATATTTACGTATTCTATAATCACACAGACGTGTACAGTACGCTACGTTATATTACGAAAACGACAACCTTCGGATAACCAGGCCTTTAAGCCTATGACCCCTATGCTAGCAAACTAGCATACTTTATTTTGTTTGTGCAGATGTATTAAATTGGTAAACGATAAGGATGTCTTAAACACATTCAAGATCAACCGGGTAAATGCAAAACTTTTTTTATTTTTTGCTTCAAATATTTTACTGGTAAGTTTACATGCTCCTGTCGATTTAAGGTCTTAGTTAAGCCAAAATGTCCTCTCAACTGATCCAGTATGAGCAAACCTGTGTCGAAGTTATATGGTTTCTACGTAATGGGGTTATTCAACGCAAGCTTATTTTTACACTTCGTTGACTATGAAAAAGATGAAGCTCAAGTGGTCTTAATTTATTATCATTTGTACAATATCTATAATGATGAAAGGAAAGAACCAAGACTTTGATTAGGCTTCTTAAGGGTGTAATTATTGGGCTTAGAAATATGTGAAAATGTATGTAACTATTGAAGAAATTATTTGGATGTGAAAAAGGGAGAATAACAGCTTTTATGTTTGGTATGTATCCTATTAAAGATCTCCTTTATGACTCGAACTACATCGGAGGTCTGTTAGAAGTAACGGTTTGTTTGAAAGTCGATTAGGTTTGTTTTAGTCTTTTTCATGCTAATCAATGCTAAGCAATATGAATATTAAAGAAATCCTCTCTTAGCCCTATCAGATACCTTTGAATACTAAACAAAAACTAAGAATTGTAGGACTAAGCATCGCATAGATTCAAGATTCAAAAGAATCTTTAGTTATCGTCAGTACTGTAACTATTAGCAGAGAGTCGATTTAGAACAATTTGTTATAAAAAAAAAAATTGCCTTTGTTGACATAAAAAGAAGCGTAAGCACATTATCTATATACATATGTATATAAAAATAAGTTATCTTATGGTCATCATTTTATAACTCGAGAACCACTAAACCGATTTATAAACCAATACATGCGTTGAAAAGGTGTATTTATTATTTTTGCTGATGGTTTTGGTTAAACTGGGCGGTATGATGCCCATACAAAATTATGGTCAATAAAAATAATCAGTCAAAAAGAGAGCGGAATTTGATAAGTACCATACAAAGTAAATACTTATTTTTGGTATATTTTTGAAAGGGTAATGGTGTAAGGTTCTGAAATATGGGCGAAATGGAGTAAGTGGGTGTGGCACCTCAAATACAAGGTAAGTATTAATTTTTGTATATCCTGAGAATGGTTAGAATAGGAGTTTCTGAACTTGGTCTATATGACTTGGTAGTCAATAAAAATCATTTATTTAAATTTTTTATAAGGAATACATTTTATAGATATGCAGCACAAAGGCTCCTAGCAATGCGGGAAGGCTTACTCTAGTTAGAATATACTAACTGGTTTGTTTATCACCAGCTTAAAAGTTTTTTGAATTTAACTGGTAGCAGTCGCTTTGATCTTGTCTGTAGAAGGAATGTGTGCAGAATGGTGGTGCTTAACGGGTACTGCACGATTGGAAATTATGCCCGAAGGATGGGATTACGGTACAACGACCAATGTGTATAGTTGTACAGAAATGGAGGAGGAATTCCTATTTGGGTGCTCGGCCCTTCAGAACCGTCTTCGTCATATCACACATGACGGTGTGGACACAGCGTAACACTCGTTGTAGCTATGGATAGCCACATAAACTAACCCATTAACCAAGTGCCAGATGGATTCGACCACTTAAAAATCTTGTCCAAATACATAGATTTAAATTGGCGTTTATAAAGCAATCGCAATATCATACGCTGTGAGTGGTTTTAACTTAACAGTAGCCACGTGAAGTGTGAAGAAATTTAATTTGAGCTCAAAAGAACAAAATGTTATATCGTTTGGTGAAACTTGGTCTACAGAGTCGGCAGCCACCTAATAAAGATTATATAGAAAAATATACAAGAAAGGCATCACCATTTGTAAAATGGATCATGAATCATGTGCTTAAAGTGCTATGTCTTGATGGACATAAAACCTTGTGCTTTTTACAGCAAAACAATTTGACAGGAGATATCGCTGCTGAACTACGATTTTGCATCCTCAGCTTTCTGAGGCTGTGTCATTGGAAATATATGTAAAAATATGTAGGTGATAATGCAACTGAATACTGATTTTAAAAAGGGTTTAAGCTAGAATCATCAGGTTTACTTCCCAAAAGTCTGAACTTATTCTCATGCAACAGGAACGTCAAAAAACGGGCAGAGGTTTTGCTGTATCTCCTTGTAGAATAATGTCGAATACGAGAAAGTTTCTAGGAAGATAAGGTGGTAAGGACTAGACTTGCGGTAGATTCAATTAAATGTACAGATTGGCAGCACTGGCGGTATGTAGTACTTATAGAAAAGTATTGTTACGAAAACAAAAATTTTCTTAATGCATTTTTAGTACATTTGAAGTTATAAAACTTTATTGTAAGATATTACACTATCGGTCTGTGTCAAAGCTGTTAATGTATTACCCTGGCAATGCTGTAATTATCTGTATTATTAACAGTGTTACCAATTGCGTATTCAACGGTGTTACAAGTTTAGTTGCATTTTAAATTAACGGACATGAATAGAAAGTTGTAGTAAATACAAGAACATTCGACATTAGTTCCAATTTTATATAAAAGGTGGCGCCTTGTGCTTAGTTGTGTTAGTTGTAATTTAACAGTTAATAAGTAAAGTCGTGCTAGGGCGTAAAATAAAATGTTGAGTAAACTTGAATTTGTTTTATTATAATCTATTTTTATTTTCTTACTTTCTAAATTTAAAGTTGCGGTTGTGGATTTTATTATGGGCCATCTTTATTTTGACAGCGTTTTTATTACGAGTAGAAGTTGCGGACGTATTCTGTTCGATCACTTATTGTATAAAGTTGGTTTGGAAATAAAGAGATTCAAATAAAACAACAACAACAACTCACAATTTATCTTATTTCTCGAAATTTAAAAGAACTCAAACGTTTTCAAAAGGTGAAAACGTAGCAGTATTTCAAGAAGCAGCTTTGTATATACTTATACGAATCGTAGCTGGTGGAAAGGGTTTCCGAATACTTTTCTGTCGCCACTGTCATAATCATATTAACCATTCCAGACAATACTGTACCATATTAGAAACTGGTAATTCGAGAGCCTAATTATAAATGTTCCAGATAAGCCCGCATCTGATTGTAACCGTTCAAGACAATACTGTCCTGATTGTAACTGTTCCAGATGATATCTTATCTAATTGTAATCATTCAAGATAATAAAGAGCCTGACAATACCGCATCTGATGACAGCAGTTCTAGACAATAACGTGCCTGATTGCAATCTTTCCAGGTAAAACTGTGCTTCGTTGTAATCGTTGCATACAATTCCGCACCTGAAGCCTTAAACACATAACCGGCAACAAGCAGCATGAAAACAAGCAGCAAGTTGTTGTTGGCAGCATTTGCCGCTATGCTATCGTTTTCACAAATATTTTGAAAACAGCAGCAGCAATAAAATTAGGTTTCATTGTCATCTGTTTCATTTGTCATAAAAATATTTGTTATAGAAAAATGTTTTTCAGTGGTGACATTCAAGCTTTTCAAATCCACCAAAATAAAATCGCTTTGTTAAAATCGCTTTGTTAAATGTATTGCTTGATGCATCACATCTTGAGTCTGTAGTTGCGATAGATTATTATCTATCTAGTAAACTTTACGTTTTGTTTAATAAAAGCTTTGTTCTTTTAAACACAAAAATAAATACATTATCGTGTCTTCTTTCAAAGGAAGCAGACCTTTGGTTTCGAATCTGAACAGATTGAGTCATACCTCAGCTGGAAACTTAAACTGTGTTACAGTGTATGCCTTAAACATGGATCTAGCCCAGCAATATACAGTTGAACACATGCTTGATATGACTCTCGTCCCAAAACAACATAGAACATCTAAGAAGAATGCTGATGAATTGTGGGTTGTAAAGCGAAATATGTGGCTGGAATAAGTTGGAAGAGAAAAATTTGGCAGTTTAGTTATCTTGAATAATGCACCGCTATAAATTTAACTCTATGGCAAGTCACTATGTTAGGTTGAGTTAAATTATGATTACAAAGGTGCTGCAGCCGCATCCTATCCAGAAACGAAAGAGATCAATTGTGGAAACCTTCGTAAAAAGCAATAAAAAAAAAGAAAACAAAGAAAATGCAAATACAAATAAAGGTAGATAAGAAATAAAAAGAAAAGAAATAAAAAAGAAAAGGAGAGCATAGGAAGGACAGTCTAAGCAAAAAGCGGGCGTCACTTAGTAAACCAGTCTATACCCGAAATATAACCTTCCAGGTCACTGGATATTGGTTGATGCAACCTGACCTACACCAATGAAAAAGTCCAGGCTCAGCAACCTGATCCTGTGCCTATTGAGAGCCGGACGATGGTAGAGAATATGTTTCACAGTCTCTGGCTCTCACACATCGCCACAAACTTGGCAAATATTAGGGTAGTCCTTGCCATTAGAGCGTACTGCCCAGTTAGAAAACCTATTAGAGTCCCAAAGATTTTCTTTGTCAAATTAATAACCAATTCCGTCATAGAGCGGCTCAAGTTTAAGCCAAAACGATAGTAACCTCTGATTTTCCACAATTGTTCTATTCTATGACAGGCTCAATTATCCACTTAGCTCTCAAAGAACCCAAGCGGTCCGCACCTTGAAAGCAGCTTGACTCTCTATAGAGATGAGCACACTATCACCAACAGCGAACGTCATTATGTTAAGAAGCCAATCCTGAGATTGTTACCTATATTTAAGACACTCTTGTTGAACTGAGTCATCCAAAATTTAGCAACCTACTTAAATCAATTTTACATCTCACTTCTAAATAGAATTTTTCTTATTATTACAGTCTTGACTGGTGGAAATCAAGCACTCGACCTTTACATTATTTATTTATCAATTAGGGCTTCACTCTTTTCTTATCGCCATCAGCAGTATGGCTCACGTAAATTTTTTCTTAAATGATTTTACTTTGCTAAATAGGCCCTCAATTACAAAAATGCAAATACATATTTTTTTCTACTCACCTTTTATGTTGTCTATCTTGTTTGCATAATGATGACCTGCTACTACAGCCGTTCCATTGATAGTGTTTGTACTAGACAAATTACGATTAAGCGCCTGGGACGGCGTTAATTGTTCTGATAACATTAAAAGATTTTAAATAAAAAAATAATTTGTTTTTAAAATATTAAACTTCTTTTAGCACTTTTCTTAGACACATAACTATTGCTAACAGGCGTTATTTTTATTTTAATATATTTTTTTAGCTTGTTTTAAGCACTTTTTAATAAAATATGTTCATATTTTTATAATAATTTTTTTTTAATTTTTTGCTAATTTTTCTTTCATTTATTTTCTTAAAGCATTCACAAGCACACTTAGCTTTGCCGCAAGCCTATAAAGTAAAAGAACATGAAAAGGAATCGAAAAAATTAGGGAAAGGAGATATTATATATGTATGTACTCGTATATAGTTTTGTAAATGTGGTTGTAGTTGCAATGACAGAAAACAAGCAAAAAAGGACAAAAAATTTAATAGCGATGACATGCAGAAGGCAGAAAGAAAAGCGTCAGGATAATGCAAAAAAATTATATATATTTTTTTAATTTGTTTAATTCTTATAAATTTTTAAGCACAAACTCAAATTTTCTAATGTCACTTTAATTTTTAATTTCCTTTTTTCTTCTTTCCTTAAATTATCTTTTAGAAGCTTAATGTTAAAAAAAAACACAGGATACACACACTCTACTCACTTTGTTACACTTGAAGGATTTACAAAATTTTTTTGTTGTTATTTTTCCTCTTTTTTTGTTAATTTTTTTTTAATTCTTTTACTTTTGTTTAATTAAAATGTTGTAACTTTCGTTTTTGAATTCCTTTAAATATATATTTTTTCAATATTTCACATGGTTTTTGTATTTCTGTGTGTATATATTTGATTTCTATGTACACATGTATGAGAGCTAAAGAGTGTGTATATATATGTGTGTGTAAATATTTAATTTATATTTCTTAATTTCCAAATTTACCGCTTTATTTCTAAATTTGTATGACCGTTATCGTTGAACTACCGTTAAGTACTAAAGTAATAAAAGCTTCGTCTATGTGTATACTCGTTTTTTTGTCAAATTTTTTGTATTCTTGCTTTCCTACTACTTCGTTGCTGTCAAATAATGTTTAAAAGCTTTTCTTCACTGGGTGAAAGAAAGAAAGAGAGAGAGAGAGAGAGAGAGAGAAAGTATAGAAAGAGTGTAAAAGAGTTCTATATTTAACGAAAGTCTTTTTTTTATAAGTGCGTGTGAGCTTGTGTGTTTTGAATATTATATTTTTTGTAGGTCAGTTTAGAGATGTTACATTTTACACTCTAATTAGGACGAAATTGAAATTTTTGGGCATAAAGCTTTTAGGCGGGAAAATGTTGGATTTGTTTTTTTAAAGAATAATACCCACAGGTATCTTTTATACAAGTTTTACTAGGATTTTAGCGAAATTTGAAAGCTTGTATGACAGAAAATATTATGGTTGGTCAGTCTTAGCAGCATGATACACTACTTCTTAATGCAAAGTGGCACTTCTGAATTTTGATAGTTGGTAGCGGAATATTGTTTAAGCTAGATATGTCTCACTGTCTGTCATTTTGTCAAATCATCATAAGTGGGTATAGCTTTCAACAACACGCTTAAGTGTAAAATAATTTTATCAAACTGGGTGTTCTGTTCAGACAACGCATTACGATCTTCACAGTGTGGTAAATAAACATGAGCAAGCAATTAATCAAGATCCGTACGAGTGCGAAATGTAGTATCTGCCGAAAACATGGCTGCTTTCTGTAAAATGTGCAGAGGATTCGGCGTAGCTCACTAGAACTTGGACTTTCAATAGAGGAAAGAGATGAGTCACTTTACATTATCTTACGATTAATCATATGATAATTGTTAACAATGGTTCTAAACTAATATCAAAGAATTTTACAATTGTGGTAGTAATTTGAGTGTGTCTCACTCAGGCTACATTGCACTGTATTTTTGCACTTTTTTACTTCACTTTGTTTATTTTCTCTTTATTTCTCTTTGTTTATTTTTTTGCTTACTTTTTGCCTATGCGTGTAACTACGTACGAGTGAAAACAGAAGAGAAGAAAAGCTCCTTGCCTAAATCTGTTCTGAACCCACTTTTATCAATGCAATCGTCTTCTTAAACGGCCAGACGGGACTTTTATGGAAGGTTATAGGGAAACGCTTGAACTTCTGCCTTAGACCTTAGCCCAACTAGAGCAAGTGAAAGAGTTTACTCGTACCATACGTCTTGGCCGTGACTCCTTTGAGCCCTTCAATGCTGTGGGTCTGGATGGCATATATCCGGCTCTGATTTAGAATGGAAAAGGGCCAAGCGGACAACCTAAGTCATATAGTCTTACGTGTTTCCTATTGAAGAACATGAAAAGATTAAATTCTCCCTCGCTCTTCTACCGGCTTAATTTGCATATTGCAAAAGTCGGTCTTCAAAGGATGCTCTACACATGATGAATGGTGGATTGAACTATATACTATCTCCTGGTTTCGGGACATGCTAATTAGTCAAGAGATCACCTCAACGCTGTCCGTCTCGGTTCGGTAAGAGCCAACAGAAGCTGCCCACTAAAGGGTGTTATTTTTCCGTTGCCTGGGTCTCTAGTCGAGAATGCTCTTCTACGAGTATTTAGACTACACGAGTGCAGCTCTGACGATATAGGATAGGCAGATGACCTGTCAACATTGTTGGCAAGTACGATAGTGTGTTATTTTGCAGCATTTTCTTTACCTTATTTAAATGCCGTCGGGGTAGGACAATGAGGTCCTATTGACGACCCTAACTGTTTACAGTAATATACGTATAGGTGGTGGTGTGGGCGCAGGGATTTTCGGGCCCAATAGCAAAATCTGGAAAAACAAGGATAAGTGTCCATTGTTTTCCAGGCGAAAATCCAGGCAGTTTCTATCTGTGAGCGAATTAATATAGAGCATGGGATCAGGGGCGCTATTATGAACAAATATTCTGTGTGGCTCGATTACTAGTGTTGTGGGACTGTATTTAGAGCTGGTTTACGTCCAGGTGGAAAATCGATCAATGAAAACATGAATTGCGCTCGTAATAATGGGCACAATGCCCGGGTCTGAGACAGGCGAAGCGGATAATGAGATTCTTTACATATAAAAAACAATTATGAAAAAACTAATTGTCTTCTTGACGGGCTACTACCACCTTGAATATAACCTCTTCAATCTCAGTGTAGTACCTGACACGGAGTGCTGGCTCTGCAACAAGAAGGAGGACACGACGGAGCATATTCTCTATGCAAATGTCGCTTTGGCAAACATTCAAACACCCGGGAGAATTTGACACAATAGATCTATCTAGGTCCCCAATTGGGCCTCTCCGACCCACTTAAATAAAATAGCAACTTGAACTTTTGCTGACTACAACTTGACGGAATTGGCGTTGGGCTTGTATCCCACTGACCAAGGAACTGACAACAACATGTTGTAGCTGAATGGCTGCCCTAGAATTAGTTGGAAACTGATGCCTATAAGAATCAAAAAATTATCTTCAGGCATGATACTCATTTCTGGTTGAATGGCTAGGTCAACAAACAAAACTTTAAAATTTGGTACGATCAAAAAACGTTCAATATATCGCAACAAATTCATTGCCCAGGTCATCACCGTCAAAAGCAAGCTATATAGGCCGATGGTTACTAACTTTTTTGATACGGATACCTACAAAATGTGCTTTCAATAGCCCACGTCAAATTGGAAATTCCGCACAAGTGCTTTGAGGGTATGTTAATCTCATATAAAGAGGAGGTGAATTGGCTATCAAAATCATGCGATTTGACACCGTTCGTCTTTTTTTGGGGGCTTTCGCAAGTAGCAGGTCTTGCGAATAAAAGATGGGACACATATAATTCGCCAAACGTTATACATCGCCCTTTTTTTTACTGATATAATCGTCAAACGGAGGAAATTCTACGGGCTGAACTTCTACGGCCTCACATCACATCAGTATGGGAGAAAGAAAGGCATCATTGTAAAGTTACCAAGCAGTGGCGACTTGAAAGACTGTAACAACCGGAGAGGAATTACTTTGTTTAACACTATATACAAGGTGAGCGCAGTCATGTGATAATAAAGTCTTTCAAGCAAAATAGAAAACATATATCGACATATATCGATCAAGCAGGCTTTAGGCTAAATAGAAGCTGCGTATAGCTGTTATCAGATGGACTGTCATGTTGAAAGCGTTGATAACGAAAAGAATACCACAGAAAATAATTCTAATAATTAATCATAAGTAACACAAAACTTTGAAATATGATCAATGAAAAGTCCACGCTGAAGCAAATACGGAAAAAAATTCTTGTCGGATCGGTCACACCATCCGAAAAGGTTTAGATTATTATTATTATCATCATTTCAACGCGACCCATGGGATCTATTTATCCTCTTCCGGTCTATAGTTTGTTCAGCAGATCTGCTGCTTTTCTAATGAACACCAGCAGATCTGAAGCCATTACGGTGGTTATGTTATCCAGTGAGATCCGTTATCTACCTAATTGTGCGCACAGTCCCCAAACATCCACATCTGTGACCGGCCTCCTCTTTAGATGCGCTCTTAGTCTACAGTGGCCCGTAACAAAACTCCGTTAGAAGTTTTAAGTCCGGCCTGCCATAATTTAGAACGTAAGAGCGACTCCCGAATTGCGAACTGATCGCCGCCCTAGAGTGGTGAAGTTCCCTTTGAGCATTCCAGTGTTCCAGGCATATGGCAATTTCCCAAACTCTGATTAGACTGAGAGTCCATGAAAACCAGTACCAGTTTAGATCAAACTCACTCCGAACTAAGGAACCATTAGACCAACAATTCCGGTCTGGGAATTCAAAACTGAATCTCCTGCCAAACCACAGATTCAAAGGCATAACATCTGAGACCGAAGATGGTTCTCCGACAACCCTGCTTAGAATGTACAGACTCACGACGCATTTCTGAAACCCTTACAGAAAAATTTTGCCACACTTTAAGATACCTTCGCCGAATAAGCCGCCACCCTAATCGCATAGACGTGAAGCAGCGTCAAACCAATCGAGGCCTGCAAAGCCGCTGTTAGATACGTTCTTATTGCTCCAACTACAGGCGAGTCTCTGTACTCCGCTTAATCTATTCATAATCGTAACTTCTTCAGCCTTTCTGCACCAAGCTATTGCCGCATAAGTGATAATGGGCCGAATAATAGCGGCTTGTAGTGGCATTCTTGGAAAAAGCCCATGTTTTACCGTAGGTGAAGCGATTTGCCTAGATGGCTCTTATCGTCTTATTCTGCATAGCACAAATGTGCAAGTTCTGAGCCTTCTATCAAGGATGACACCGAGATACTTAACCTCTTTAGAAAATTTGATAGTGGTACCCATAAAAGAAATACAGTGACATGGTAAACTGTATTACCTTGTAAAAGTTACGACAACAGATAGTATCGCCAGAATGTCGCTGGGGTGGAAAGTCAAGACTTAAGAAATTGTTTTCGATAAAGAAAAACTGGAGACGCACAATTATCGAGGAACTAAGATAGAACAATCTAACATGGAAAGAAGCAAAAACAACAGCGATGAAGCATGTATGATGAACGTGCTTTGTGAAAGCCATATGCTCCCAAGAGTAGTAACGGAAAAACGAAGTGAAAAATTCAAACCCTTTAAAAATACATATCTATTCTTAATTCAATTGTTATTCTAATTATTATTTTATTTTTTTTTCAAGTTTCACTGTATTCTCTTTAAATCACTTGTTTTCGATAACAACTCCATATGACTCCACAACAAAAGTAAAATAGTTTCGTTAAGTTTTAAGGTAAAAAAAGAGAATCTGCAAAAAATAAAAAATAAAACAAAAAAGTAAAAGCGAAAAGAGGAAGTGGAAGAACATTCAAACATAAGCTTTACGTTTACCATGGTTAAAAAGAAAACACAATAAGAAGCAAAAAAAAAAAACACTAACAGACCAAAGGAGAAAAAGAGAAAAGGAAAGAAATAATGAGAAAAAAGTCATCAACTACGTAAACAAATTTAATGAATGAAAAGCTTTTTCTAATTTGCTTTCGTTGATACAAAAAAAGAAAGGTAATAAAACGTAGTAACATTCGCAAACGCACATACGCAGACTTACGGGTATAAGAGAGGGATGGAGAGAGAAAAAGAAATAAAAAGTAAGAGTGCGAATATAATGCAAATATGTAATTGCAATTGTGACGAGCAAGGATAGTTGTAGTCATTCAAGTCCGACTACTAACTACAACACAGCGCCATATATCGGGTGTTTTTTTTACAGTTACACAGATTAAATCATAATAAAACAGAGAAATATATTTTTAATATTAATGAAACGGGCTTTGTTGGATAAAAATGTTTATGGCATCAATATTTAAATTAGAATTCGGTGCTTACCACTTTTCACAAACTTTCCGCAGCATATGCGACCGTATCGCGTACTCTGTTGCATGTGACACCGTCCTGTTGGAGCCACATGTTAGCAAAATTAATGCCCACTAACTAAGGTACGAAAAAATATCTAATCATATCCCTATACCATTCACCACTAGTAGTAATATTCTGACCATCATCGTTTTAGCAGACTTATGGACTAAAGACTCCGCCAGCCCATCAAGAGCACCCAACAATGCAACAATTCTGCTTATTTACTTACCCATTCAACTGAAAATGGGCGCACAGGACCATTGTATCGATAAAAAAAATTTAAAAGTTTGCAAGCGTTGCTTTGTTGTAAGTCTATTCATAATGAAATGCCAAAACAAACTAAACAAAAAATAAATCTCAGCTATTAAATCAATTGTCAAATAAGGCAGTGTCGACGACTTAAAACTATAAGCCTAACATAAAAAAATACCCGATACATACATATGTACTTTCACTTATCTAAGATAAAATAACCCGAAATTAAGACCGAAAGAAATTAAAATATTAATAGAAAAGTAGTATAGTTATGATTTGCTTAATGTATTGACCTATAAGTTGGATTAATAAAACTAAATGTAAGTCCAATGTAACCAAACAAAAAAATTTTAATTTTAACAATTGACTAATATGGTTTTCTTGAACAAATTAGGCAGGGTACAGAGACTCGTCTACCTCGGGATGACTGTGCCTTTGGATCTATACTTTGACCGTATATTCAGGGTTGAATTCCCATAGAGAGGTTGTTAGTATAACAGGGCCTTAGTTCGGAGTGTATTTGATTGCAACTGATATACCGATGGCTCCAAAATGAATGATGTTGTTGATCCCACTGAGAAGATCGCTGAGTGTCTTCCACTCTGAGATCATGACCATTGACATATGTGCGAGGATCAATCTGGACAGTGTGGGCTCAAGGGTAAGACCATTAATATATTTACTGAAAGCCAAACTGCTTTAAGGCACTTGGCTCGAATAGTGTGACACATAGACTTGTTAAAAATTACTGCGATATATTGAAAAGGCTTTCCCTTAGAAATAAGGTCCAGTTGGTTTTGGTATCTGGACACTGTGGGATAAATGGTAATGAAACAGCGGATGCATTGGCTATAAAATGTTCCATGACATCGTATATTGATCTGAAACCTTACTGTGCGGCAGCACTTATGTTACTATCACCCTCAATTTAATCAAAGGTTGGGAAGTTGCCAGATGCTTGGAACACTAGAATGCTCAAAGGAGTCTTCGCTACACTAGGGCGGCGATCGGTCTGCAGTTTGGGCGTCGTTCTGGGGTTCTTAAGTATGGCAGGCCGGACTTGAAACTCCAAACTGGGTCACTGTAAAATACATCTGAAGAGGATGGCGGTCACAGATGTGGATATTGTAGTCTGTAGTCACAGACATAGCAGTCTGCAGACAGACAGCGAAACACATATTGTATGAGTGTAGTTTACTTGATAGGTTTGGATGGAAACATAGATGGAGACATTGGGTCTCACAGGATGACATATCCACCATTTAGGTCTCAGATCTGCTAGTGTTTCTTAGGAAGACAGCAGATCTGATAAATAAATTATCGTCGTTAAGATGATAATAATAATAATATGCGACTTCATGGGTTTTTACTCAATTGCTTCTGGATGGTGGTTAGAGTATGAAGATTTATTTATTACCTATTTTTTAGCATGACTACAACAATTTTCTTTTCGATAAGAGTTTCAAAGTAAAATTTATGCAAATAAACTGCAAAAGTACTTGGTTGAAGGAAAGATCAGATCAGGGTAGTCATATGTGTCAAATTGCATTGATTTAATTACAGAATATAAGGATGGGGATGTATTTTTTAAACAGATTATTAAAACATTATTTTAAGATTGTAATGTACTAGTCGGTCAGCTCGCGTGTTCGTTTCCCACCAGAGAATCTGATAACCCCGCTGAACATATGGTCTTTGGTTACCTGTTCATAAGAATCATACTATAATTTGGAATTGTATTCTTATTAAATTGTGCAAACATTTACACAAACCCAATCCACCGCTTTGAACTACGTTGTTACTGTACTGTACGTAAATAAGATGTGATATAAGCAAAAATATTTACTAAAAAATACAAAAGACATTCATATAACCATTCAGCACTGAGAGAATGAGAGAGTGTTAGAATTATCAAACAACAACAACATCTGCAATAGAAATAATAAAAAGGAAGCATGACTAATAAGTACATTTAAAATGGTATGATAAGCGCATATGACTGTAATTAAATATCTCTGCTTAAAAATTCACGAAAGAAAGAGTGAGAGACTCAGAGTGAGTGTAAATATCGCGAGTATGTAAGGATGTATTGTGGTGTATCAGTGTGTGTAATAATAAAATGATAATATTCCTAGTATTTTATATTTGTAAAAGGACACAATAAAACGAGTAGCTTTTGATGAACCCACTTGTTTACTGTCAACATTGTTTTGTTTTCTGTTTTCTCTCATTTTCTGCTTTCCATTCATTTTTATTGTATGCAATTACAGGGTGGTATCCATGTATTGTCTTCGTCGTCAAGCCGTTTTCGTCTTTACTACTATTATTCGTACATACACACATGCACACATACGTATTTACATTTATTCATGGTTAATGTCGTCATTGACATTAAATACTTTAAATTGCGAGTGTACACCCTCTACAATTATCATTATTATGACAATTATCATATGCAAGTACGTATGAATGTTACTACATTTGTGTGTGTGTGTCTGTGTGTGTATGTTTTTATTTCATATGCATTTTTAACGTCAACCGTAATGACTTTTAAAGTTTTAATTTCACTGAAAGTAAGAATGAAGTCAATAATAGGGGAAGATTATACGTTTGATTAGTTTTTACCTTTTAATATGTAGATGTTTTGACATGGATGTTATGACATTCATTTACGTCATTTATGTGACGTTGTTTTGTCTCTCATATTTAATTGATTAAATAAAATTACAATAAAAATACGAAAAAAAGAATAATAAAGACAGTTTGTTTTTGTTACTAGCACAGTGGGATGATATGTATAATATTTTTAAATTAAAAAGTACATTTGTTTAATAAGTGAAACAAAAATGAAAAAAAAATAATATAAAACGGTTGCTAAATTAAGCACACATCGGATTTAGAACACCAAAGGTTCGAGGTTTATAAAGAAATAAGCTATTTAAAGCAGGGTTGACAACCCACTAGGTAACCCAATTAAACCCAACATGGTTTTTTTTAATTTTAATAAAACCATGTTGGGTTTAATTGGGTTACCTTTTTTTAATTTTAATAAAACCATGTTGGGTTTAATTGGGTATTATATTGTTACGAAAATAAAAATTCCTAAAATGAAAATATACCACATCAGCGCCTTTAAAACTGTGTTGTGGGATTTTGATATATTTGGTATTAATGTGTCACCCTGCCAATGCAGTACTTATTTGTGTATTTTGCAGAACTGCCAGTTCGATCATCTTTGTGTGTTACATCTGAATTAACGAAAATAATTCGAATGTTGTAGCAAGAACAAGAACATTCGGAAGTAATTTAAATCGTATATAAAAGGTGGCACCATATGCATAAGTAGACATAATTATCGTTTGGCTATGATAAAGTAAAGTCGTTTTTAGGCATAAATAAAAGCGTTGTATTAATAATCTGTATATAGGTAAAGTGAGAAAATAAGAAATGTAAAACAACAACAAAGTGGTGCTTATTTTTATTTTGACACAATTTAAAAGAATTCAAACTTTTTAAAAAGGTTGAAACGCAACAATATTTAAAAAACCCGGGTGGGTTTTATATTTAAAGGTTTTAGTTGTTTATTTACAACAAAAATAAGAGTAATTTACGTATTGGAGCTACAAATTTATTTGTTCCATTTTTGGATAATGAGCCAATTTGAAAATGCCGTCTTAGAGAAATTTATTGTCTTTTAAAGCGGTCCAATTTTGAAGCCAATTTTGTATTTCTTCAAAGGAAGTGATTCGGTGACATGCTAAAAGATAAACTCATACCTCTTTATACGGCTTAGATAGTTTCTGAAAATCTAGGCCGCAAATATGTGCTACGCTTGCTTTACTTGCACTTTTTGTTAAAAATCGGAGAATCCATGGCTTGTTACCCATAGAACGATGTAACTTGCAATTAAAGCGAATTTATTTCATAATTTAAACAGGCCGTTAAAGCGAAATGCCATACAAAGAAAGCTCGTTTCTTCATACGAGGTGTGAGCAGTGTTAAGAGAAATTTTTACACATGAGGTCGGGTGTTGTCATGCAAAAGGATAACTTAATCATATCTGTCTTTATATTCTGGCCGTTATTCTCCTAATACATGTTTCAAAGGAAGTAATTACATTCTGCTCCGATCACCAAGTTTTAGCAGCTCATGGTACACAATGTCGCTTGATCCAACCAATATATAAATACTAATACAACGTGGTTGCAAAAACAAACAAAAAAAATTATCAATTTGAACGAAATTTGGATGCAAAAACCCAATAAAACCCGATTGGTTGGTTTGTTTCCCAATTCTCGAGTCATTATAGCTAAATAATGTTTAAGTCCAGTGTTAAAATTTGAAGACATAACCATAAATACATGTTAAGTTACCAGTTATGATCTTTTTAAGCAGATTGGGATCCTCAATATACTTTATGGTCTGCCTTAGTCAAAATAAAAGCACATTTAAATTATTTTTTTTGAAACAAGTTCATCATTGGCATTTTTTTATCCTACTTGGTTGAGTTTGTAAAATTTAAAAGCATTTCTAATTGGTGTACAACTTAAATAGCGTGGTGTAATAGTTGGAGCGCACGTATACAACACAAGTGGCCCAGGTTCATCCCTATCAGAAGACAAGACAAAAAAATTCAATTCCTATTTCGAGTGTTTAATAAAAAGATTTCAACCTCTCTCCAGACAAATTCATCTAAAGAAGCCCCCGTACCACCCACTGGGAAAAAAACAATTCTTAGTAAGAATCACCACCACCATTTAGCATGGATCTTCACCACTACGCAATCATATCGAGGCGAGCTACAGTAGACTAATCATCTAATTAGCTTGACAATCAACTTGATTAATGAAACTAAAAGAAACAATGGAAGACTGACGGAGAAACAAATTTTAAATGCGGTATTTACAACAGACTGCGTATCTAGCCCACAAAAACTTGTCTCGAATTTAATGTTCCTTCTATTTCAAAATGTGAGTAATGGTTTGTGCATTTCAGAAGAGGTGATTTGACACAGAAGACAAATTTCAGGGCAGGAAAAAGTGTTAGAAAAAGTTAAATTGAAAGCTTTACTCCATGAAGGTTGTTATCAAACTTAAAATCAACTTGCAAGCTCTTTAGGAATCACTCAAACGGCAATTTAAGCAATATTTTCAAGCAGCATAAATCATCCAATGGCAAGGCAATAAGTTGAAGTCGAAAGACGTTGAAATATCTATGACGACAAAGAAATGCTTTAAATTTAGTGTAACCAACTGATAAATTGACATAAACAGAAAACACAAGATTCGTTGAAAGCAAGCAATGGCAAAAAAAAAAACGGCAGAAATATGCGATCAGACGTGAAGCTGTAATATTCCATCATGACAACGCTTAGCCACATGCTGCAAACTTAGTTAAAAAACTATTTAGAAAATAGTATTATAATCCGCCCCCGACCACGTTTAACTTTTGGGTGATTTTTTAGCAACTTTTTTTGGCAACACTGTTTTTGACAGCTCAAGTGTTGTGGTGTAACATATTACTGTAAAACATGTTCAGTTTAGTCTATAATTTAACCATGAATCGACTTAAAAACGAACAAAGTTTGATGATTCTTGAATCTCATTATCAAAATTCATGCTTTTTTTATTGGAAAACTGTGTTCATCGACGAAACTCATTTCTGGTTGAATTGATACGTGAACAAGCAAAACTGGGATATTTGGTGTGAACAGCAGCCAGAAGCATTGCAATAACTACCAATGATACATCCCGAAAAATGCATTGTTTGATGTGGACTATGGGCTGTGGCGTCATTGGATCGTACTTTTCAAAAGCCGGCGAAGGAAGGAACGTTATCGTGCAATGCTTACATTTTGCCACACAGCACGCGAGACAATGGCCCAACTGAGAGGCGAGTTCGGTGAATAGTTTATGTCACGTTTAGATTATTTTCATATCTAAAGGTATAAGTCCGCAACTGTTGACGTACTGGAAATCAATACTGAAAAATTTACTCGTGACATACCGGCCGATATGTTGTAGAGAATTCGCCAAAATGCCATTTGAGGCGAAGCCGTGGTCAATATTTACATGAAATCATCTTTAAACACTGAATTATATTGATCGTTCTATCGACTCAAATAAAGATTTCATACATTTCTCTAAATATTATGCGTATTTTTAAACTCATATCCGAAAGCTCTACAAAATCACCTGACACTATTTTCTTCGATCGATGGAGAATGCTTTCACGAGAATATACTATACTTTAGGACAGGCTATACATATTCGTTATAAAAATCAACAATTCTGCTGCCGCGGACTTAAGGATGATGCAATAAAGGTCAGAGCTTATGATGACCAGTACTTAGAATAAATTTATTGTCCATTGTTCCAATATATCACAATAAATGTGCTAAATTTGCGATTTTTGGCAAATTCTTAGCAGAAAGTTGCCGAGCACGTCAAACAGTTGGGACTTGTTGAATAATACCACCCTTAAGTAATTAAAAATCTCTCATTAAAATTCATTTAACTTTAACTCGACTTTATGGCTTTGTACTATCTTTTCAATTTTATTTATTTCATGCATTTTTTCATCGACATTTCACATGGCTGTCATATAACAGCTGTTGTTAACCAACAGCACCACCCAAAATATTCCAACGTTCTTACATATAAAATGATTTGTGAAGCTGAGACAAATCTTAAAATCAGTCAAAGCTCAAAAAATGAGAATAAACATAAATGATACATTGCGTTTATGCCTAATACCACATAATAAATTGTGGCATGAAGTATCAACATGCCAGTATGCGTATTTTTGGGTTGTTGTTCCTCAATACATGCTCCTCAATACAAGTACATGTTGTTAGTAGGAGTTTTCTTCATCAGCCATTATTATAATTATTTAATGTCTGTTGCATAGATTAAGAAGTATATAAAGAAAGTGAACGAGTTTTATGGTGAGTTTTAATCCAAAGAATAACTTATAACGTCACCTCCTTAAACCATAAACTGCTTTGTTTTGATTCATCCGTTTAAATTTTTCTCTATTTTTGGCAACTCATTAAAGAAATGACTCATCGAGTGAGAAGAAAAGGGAAGTAATAATAACACACATGTCAACATATACATGCACACTTAAATGTAAACAATATGGTTGCTCATCATCATCATAAACGTACATAAAAGTAAACCGCATGTAAATGAGTGGGTGTGTGTGTGTATGAGAGTTTATTTATGACGCCATGAAACCTTGAACGCCATCAGCAGTCAACAATAACACCAACAAAAACAAGAACAACAGTTATTTTTTCTAATCATCATCTGTTGTAGTATCTCTTGTCTAATATTAAACACTTGCTCTCTTTTTAAGAACCTACAGGTGGTGGTGTATACTGGGTTTTGGCTGTTGTTTGTAACAAGTCAGACAACATTTCAAATTTACATTTTTTTTTAAATTGTCTGAAAAGAGTCATACAAATATCTTAAGCAAAGATAAATGTTCACCTTAATCGTTAAAGCGAATTTGTTTGTTCATAATTGTTTTCCACGCGGTGCCAAAATACATCTATAGGCACATCGTTGAGAATTTGACTGGAAGGTTATGCATATTACTCAACAGGAAAAGCGGCGAGGGATTGAGTCCATTAATAAGGATGGTCAGAGTGCTGCCGAATGCTTTAGCACTGGAGACTTACACAGCTTCCTTAAGAATATCACGGCTCAATATACTACATCGCAAAGATCACTTAGGGCGACAAATTTGAAGGATTAATTTGCTGGCAGTAAATATGTTAGTCAAACCGAATATGCGAGTCATACGAGGATGACTTAAACAACGCAAAACTGTATATCAAATCCTCGAGGAGATCCCGAGTTCCACCAGCATAATCAAGGGTAAAAAACCTCCAAGTGTGAATAGCATATATCCTGAGTTTTTAACCCTCTTGCTAAAGGATTTTTGAAAAAAGTACCTTATTAATGATGTGTGCAAAGAATCTGAATTATTTTATTCAAATGCGGAATAGTCTGTATTCCGACGCTCCGATGTTTATATGCATTAATAGAGACACGATCTATCTAACCCTAAGGGTTAGGATCTGATCCCCTTATCAGTGCTACAAAAATATTTCCAATTATTCGTTTATTTTGTAAGGACGGCAATCTAGCCGGTGAACCCACTGAGGGTGCAGTGATAAATATTCAAGAATAGGCCGACCTTACACATCTTAATAACTGGCAAGGTATTACTTTGCCGTGGATGATTAGCAAGGCTATCGGTCAGATCATTTTCAAAAATATCTCCGATAGAGTTTAACTTTCATTGAGGCAGGAGCAAGCTGGACTCAGACCCAAAAGTCCACTATAGACCTTCTTAATAGCCTTTGTACCATTACGGAACAATCTGTGGAATGACGCTCGCCACTGTATCTATGCTTTATAGACTTCGAGAAAGCCTTCGACAAACTGAAGCATGATGTAGTATAGAGTGCGTTGATATGTAAGGCAGTCAAACTTAAACTCATTTATTTTAGCCAGAGTTTATACAGCAAATAATTTTGCACAGTAAGGCATTACAAACTGTTAACCGAACCGATAGAAGTGGAAATTGTAGTCTGGCAATGATGTGCCCTGAACAACGGCACGGCTATAACATGGTGACTGCACAGCCGGCTAAACGGCCTCGATAATGCGGATGATATCTGTCTTCTGGCTCATAGCTTTTCAGACCTTTCAAAAATTTACGTAAGCTGGGAGCAGAAATGGTAGGTTTGACGATAATTGTCGAGAAGACTAAAACTGTCTTTATGAAGGCAAAGTTTCTGCAATTATTTGTTATTGGCACTGAAGAAATTGAGGACGTCCGTCAATTCTGGTACGAAGGTATTGGGAACCGCTTGCAAAAAGCTCGTCAAACTTTTGATCGTCTAAAATCAATTTAGAAATCATCCATATTATCGTTACGTATGAAAATTTTTATATTCAATACGAATGTAAATTCCACCCATTTTTATGGCTGCGAAACAGGAGACGCTGTCACTAATGATATGGTATTAAAAATTACAAGTTTTCGTCCGTTGTCTTTGCAGGATCCTGGGTAATTTCTGGCCGACAATTGTGATTAATCATATGCTTTGATGAGGAACGGAACAAGAACCTATTTCGATGGAGATAAAGAGGCGCAGATGGCGGTATACTAATAGCATCTGAATGGTATTAGCAGAATTGACATACATTGACTGGAGCCGATGCGGCAAGAGTTAAAGAGAAGTGAAGGCTAGACGACAAAACAGAGAGTTGTTCAGGAAATTTATTAAGGTCCTATGTCGTTTTATATCAATCTCACAAGAGCATTAGGGTATCATTTCAGTTAAGGTTTATCTGAGTAATAACTGCTTCCATATTTATTTTATCTCCTTATTATTCTCTCTCTCTATGATATTTAATGTCATCCTTTGTTGTTTTGTTTTATCTTGTGCCATACATCCTTAAAGTTATTGTTGTTTGATTTTTCTATCTTATTACTCTGAGTAATATTTGCCTCTCTTTTTTCGGTGTTTTATTTTTGGTACTTTCCTTTTATTAATTTTTTTTATATAGTAAATTGGCGTCTTATAATTTGAAATAAAATGAAAAACCTCCTCTTATACTCGTTAAATAATATTTTCATCACTTAAGGCATTTTCTTGTTATACGAGTATTACAGTTTTTTTTCTTTATAGTTGTTGTTCTTTTTGTGTTATAATGTTAGTTTGAAAGAGTAGAAATGTGTGGGAAGTTTTCTTGTATAACATGACAACAATGCTGGTGTTTTGATAGCTTCAATCGGTTAAATTGGCTTCCATTGCTTTTTAACACTCCGTAACTGAAGTAGCTTAACTTTCACTATTCTACTGACGTAGTAGAATACCAGACATCTTTATATTTTCTTTTCTTTTTTTAACATAATAAATTATTTCTGTTTCTAGTTTAAGGGCTTACCTTGTTATTTGTTATGATATTTTTTTGAATTCTGAGCAACAATTTATGTATATTGTTTGCTTGTTTTTCCTGCTTTTTTAATGCTTATTGGTGTCTTCTAGATAACCACATCAAACACAGAGGGTTAAAGTTAAAATAATTGACAACGTTAAACATGTTTCGATGGACTGTTGCTTCCACTGAGAAGAAAGTTGCTTTTTTATTTGAAAACTTTAGCGATAAATTGTAATAATAATAGAAGATAAATAATTACACTCAAACCTCGTTTTATGCAGTCAATTCGTTTCACGAAAATCAGCATAAACCAATATCGCATATAACGATACACTACCTCCATATAAAAACTACTGATTCTTTCCTGAATTTGAAAAAAGGCACTTAAATTTATATCAAAGCATTAAAAGTCAAACAAAATTGCATAAAAAATTCAACAAAAATTTATTTTATTTACGAAAACCAAGAATAATAAAATAAAGATTACGACTTGCGCATAGTGTCCTCTTAGATGACGTAGCTTTTACTTTGCAAGAGTTACCAAGCTTGGTTTATGTGTAAAAATTACAATTACTTAGGAAAAATTTCTGTATTATGTGCGAGCTGGCAACACTGAAAATACATTTATGCCAACAAACAGTGGGAAAATTTATTACACAGCGTCTATACCTGCAATTAACTCTGATATAATATGCGAGAGAACGTCAGCAGAATGAGAGAATGACTTTTTCCGTATTCATGTAAATGTTTGATAAGGGAAACGGTATTTCTATTAATTTTATAACATTTCATAAATTACTGACAGCCGGGAATAAGACATATGCAAAAAAAATTAACAAAGCTTTTTAAACCTTTGTTAAGCAAAATTCGTTAATGTTGTATGCAAAAACGATTAATAGCTTAAAGTCCCTTTGTTAAACCTACGTTAACTTTTACCCAAAAGAAAGAGTCATCTTTTAGTGAGACGGTGATCCAAGCCAGACCGCTAAAATTGTTTCAACTGATCTTGGAACATTTCTTCGAGCGTTGTCCTAAAAGATCTATTTTTCATCGCCAGCAATGATTGGATGCCGTTACAATTTTTTCCAGCTTGTATAGCTTTTTGAGTTTGAAAATAATCTTCATAAAGTAATGCCTTCATCATCTCCGAACATTTTTGCTTGACCTGGGAGGTCTTCCTTTCTCATGTCAAAACCATTACTTCTGAACTGCAAAAATAATCTCTCGCACATTGAGATCGGTAGGACATATTCAGCTTTGGCAAAAAATCAAAGCAAGAAAACTTCGTTGTTGTTTATACTACTCGTCCAGTGGCTAAATGAAAATAAATATCTGACACATTTCACTTTAACGCGATTCATTATGATACTTCTTAGTAAAGGCTATTGAGCTAAAACTATCCACAAATAAATTTTAAAACCTCTAAAGTAAACATATGAGTGAACGATATTTTCTATTGTGCGAAGTTTGTTAATACATAGTTAAAATACTATTTTGTGGTTACTTTTTTATTGAAATATAAATTTGTTTACAAAAAAATCGAAGTTGTGGCAACGCTGCTCCTAATTGGTATTAAACAATCAAAAGCCTGTTGCGCTTTGTACGTGGTTGTTAATATACTCACCCGATCCGTCAGTTTTGGAAATTAGACTCATGTAGAATATGAGCAGATTAAAAGAAACTTCTAATTTCTTCAAATGACTCCTTGTTGCTGCATCTGAGTAATTCTTCCAGAGGTTTCTGCTTGAGGCGTTTGGACATTTCCTAATGCATTTTCTTTACTACTGCGTACTGCTGAGCATAGCATATTAAAATTGTATAAAAAATTGGACGTACAGCATAAGAGGCTTCCGTTAGGATTTAACTTAGAGCAATGAGGGAATAAACTCTGGACAGGACGAATAATGAATGGAAGGAGATATTTGACTGTGGACTTCCTAGGAAATTGTGATCTAACCTTTGACTGCCAAGGTTCTTTCGGGTATGTATTAGTAAGGTCTAATAGTCAAGGTGGGCATAAGGGGTATGATAAGTAGATGAGACTACCACTCGCCAGAATTTTGTAGGTTGTACGAGAATGTAGAGCAGATAGAAACAGTGATACATTTACTGTGCCACTGTCCTGAGCTTTAGCGCCTAATTTGGGTACGGGCAAACGGTAGATGAATGTATTTATATTTTCTATTCTATTTCTACTTTATTTATGATTGCAAATGAATAAAAACTGAACAAAAAATATTTTATTTATAAAAAGTAAAAAAAAACAATAAAAAAACCTTATTAAAGGTTTAAAGTGGCTACAAACCTACAATAAAAATTTCAAATGTATGGTAAATGATAGCTTTACAACATTGTTTGTAGTTTATGAATACAAATTTTAGGATTTTTGTCTTATAAACCAGTTATAAAGCTGTTTTAAGCGATTATGAATAAGCCCGTAATTAAAAAACATAATAAATAATAAAAGAACAAATAGATACATGGGGGTGGTGTGGTGGTTAGAGCACATGTATAACAACACAAACGACCCAGGTTCAAGCCCCAGTAGACGACATGACGACGAAAAAATTTAATTGTGGCTTCAATGTTTAATAATAAAAAGGCTTCAACTTCCTTCCAGACAACTCCACCAAAAAATAAAAAACATAAATGAAAATAAAAAAAGCCCCCTGACCCTCCCCACATACCTACGAATGATCAGGAAAAGACGCCACCTACTGGGAAAAAATTACAATGTTAAAGTAAAGGATCTTCACCACTACGCAAAAAATCATATGAAGGAAGCTACAGCGGATAAGCTTGAAAATATCAAATTGATTAAAGAAACTTAAACAAAGCAATAGATGCTTTGTGGAAAGCCAATATGTAACGGAGAAAAAAATAGATACATAATTATATAAAATAGTGGTCACTTTTATTTTGTCAAATATTTGACAAATGTGACCGTAGTTTAACAAACTGAAATGTAATTTTCGGCCATAATTCAACGCTCCTTAGGGCTTTAATATTTTGTTTAAATATGGAAAGTTTTTATTTAAACATCTGTTTTATGATAATTCTCAGTATTACTTTACCAAATAATCACACTCTTTGCTCCAATACTTTTTGAGTTTTTTTTCTTACATTTGTTGTTGTTGTAATAATGATATTTTTTCCATATTGCCGGTATGTTGGTGTATTACATATTTTATTGGAACACATGTATGCTTGTGTGTGTGTGTGTGTGTTTGAGTTCTTATGCTTATGCTAATACTTAAGAAATTCTTGTTGTTGTGTTTTTTGTTTGTTTATTATTCTTTTCTCCCTACATGAATTATTCTTCAGTGTTGTTGTTGCTATTGTTGTTGTTTTACCTTGTTAGCTTCATAATATTGTCACGTTTCTTCTTTTTAACACTTTAACTTTCTTTTTTTTACATTTTGTTGTTTCTTGTCGTTCTCGTTCCTCTCTTATATTCCCAGCTTATTGTTGAATGAGTGGTGAGATGGAGGTGGTAATATTGGTGCTGATGCTGTATTATTAATGATATAAAAATCACTGGTGTTTCTAATAACAAACACGTGTTTGAGTATATGTTTCTTTAAATTAAAGACTTTATCTTTTCTATAATGGACGTGTGTGAGCATTGTGTTCTTATATACATTGGTACATACATACATACATACATAATATCTACATGTAAATAATTTCCAAAGAAATTAAATAAAGTAAGTGTTTAATTATTGTTAAAAAAGAAGTGTTAGTTTTACAGGCAGTTATAAAGGATTACTACGCATTAAATACATTAACAACAGCAGGCTACACGACTACACAATTGCGAATTCAGTTAATTGCCATTGCCGCCTTGTAGTCGGCTCTATAATAAGTATTTAATCCTGTTGTTAAATAAAGCATATGTACATACCATATATGCAAATCTTAGATTAACATATATTTGGACCATAATAAATGTTTTATTAAAAATTTAAGCATGATTCGTATAAATTTAATTAAATAGCTTTTATATACAATTATTACTATTATTATTATCATTCAGACCGAGCACAGTTGAAGGCCATTGCGACTAATGTGATCTATCACTTCAAGCTCGAACTCAGCCTGCACTAAGGCCCAAATATGTCAATATTCTCGGTCCGGTACCTTAACCTTGAATATTTTGCCAAAGCAAAGTTTTAAAGGCATGACATCCATGGCGAAAATGGTTTTTGTACCATTCTCTATAGAATGGATAGACTCCCTGACTCATTCTGGTATGCTTTGTCGAAAAACTTAGCCACCCTTATTACGCGAATGTGAATTGGTGTTAAACAAATCAAGGTGTTCAATATCCTTGTTGGACATGTTCTCATTGCCACAGTAACACCGAGGCAAGCAAGCCTTTGTTCCCTGTCTACTTTATATGTTATATTAATAAGCCTTCTCCCAACAAACTGTCGCTACATAACAAACAATGAGTTCATTGAAGATATGTCGGCTTTGAACCGACTTCAAAAGTCCCTTGCAACGGTATAGGATCCCTATGTACTAAGCCGAAGCCTATACTAGGTCTAGAAGGGAAATGTTGGATCTCTCTGACTTTTTCAAATCTTATTAATCTCCAGGTAGGGATGTAATATTTCTGGCTGTTTTGCAAAAATGCTCTGACATAATCCTATCAAAATTGTTAGTGATTTTGAAGGTCAGCTTTGGTTTGGGTTATGTCCCACAAGCATGGCTGGAGGTCACGGATATTTTGATACCAAAGGCAGGTAGGCCTAGTGATTATCCCAAATCGTATAGAACTATCAGTCGCTCATCGTTTCTTTTAAAGATGATGGAAAGACTGTTTAATATTTATATAAGGGAAGGGTACCATCCGAGTCAGTTCGCATACTTGAAGGGAGGGTCGACTGAGGGTGCTATTTTATATCTTTTGGGCAGTATTGAAAAGGTATTCTCTGATATGGAAGTTGTGCACTCTCAGATATTTCGGGCGCCTTCGACAATGTAGGATTTAACTCAATTTCTAGATCATTCGAACGAAAGTAGATTAAAAATCCAATTATAGCTGGAATCAGTTCCACGCTTAGGAGCAGGATCATTAACTCTGCTCTAGATGGGGAGGAGTTCACTGTGATTGCAACAAAGCGGTGCCCTCGGGGTGGAGGACTTTCTCCATTCTTATGGACTTAGTAGTTACAGAGATATTTGAGTTTGAAAACCAGAATACATGTCGTAAAATTTTTTGTTGTTCACTGTAGTTATAATTATGTAGGAATTAATATAATATTATAATATATGTACTTTTATACTTTTTTTTGTACTTTAAACCGTCGTGCGTGAAATATACTTTAATTTATAAAAAAAAAAAATTAAATTGTTTCAATTTTTCAATACTGATTTTTATTTCTTACAATACGTTATTAATTTATGTATATGTAGTCGTATATCAAGTGGGTTCTTATCCTCAGTAACATGATCCAACTAGTTACGAATTTATACTTTCAACTGTCGCCTAGTGTATGTATGTACGTTTATTTACACAGGCTATGGTCAATCTTGGCAATTATAAATAAACAAATCAAATAAAAAGTTGAATATATTGTTTACTCTCCCACCACTTTGTTGTTACATGCATATGTACTTTCTTCACCTCAGTATACATACTTAAGTAAATTAGAGCGGACAACTAGTTAAAGATCATTTTAATATAGAAGTGTATAAGTGTTCAGTATTACTATTAAATAAATAAAAAGTGTAATAATTTTAATAAAAAAATATTGTTGAATTATTATATGTTTTTTCCAAATAAATAATTCATTAAATTTAAGAAATGTGTTTTGTAAGAATCAAAGCTGTGGCCTTTCGTAGAAAAAAGAGAAGAAGAAGAAAAAGTAATTCGTTATTGCTAAAATATATTTTGTTATTGTTTCATCAACAGTAACAATTGTTTTTGCAAAGTTAATCGAGAAAAAAGAGAACGTATCAAAGAACCCTTTTAAAAAGTTAAACCGCCAGAGAGTGTTGAGAGTGAAATATTAAAAGAAGTGTTGAATGAAGTGATGCCAACTCGTGAAAAACTGAACACATGAAGAGATAAGAAAAAAGGTCCAAATTTAAAAGGTGACAGTTTTAGTGTAAAGAAGGGCTAGAATATATAATATAAAGTAAAGCACCAATAATTTAAAAAAAAAAAATTCATTAAAAATATTATTGAGTGTGTAACGGCCCTATGCTCTTCATATAAGTATTTATATAAAAGAAATAAATAAATATAAATATACGCTATTGAGTGTGAGTCCACTATAATTCAGTTGAATTAAGGCACAAATTTAGCTTACAGTTGCATTTACAGTCTTTTAAATACTCGTAGGTCATGGCAAAATAAAATTTTCACCTTTAGGTCATAATCTTCTTCATTCTATATATTATCTACTTATCTGATACTGTGACTTATCGTCTGTTTCGTTAGAATTAATTTTCATGTATAACTCGTCAGATCTTTCCCAGCACGAACAATATCAATTATTTCGTTTCAGACTGTATTTGATATGAATTAGGCTGTTGCACGTATTCTTAAAGGTTAAAAAGCTGTTTTATGCAGATTTAGATTCTGAATGCCTAATCAGGCCATAGTGTTTTGCGGCAATTTGCACATTACAGTAACTAAATATTGCTTTAGACTCATCTTTGCATGGTTTTATCCACTTCTTAAAAAGGGAAACTGTTTTCCATATTTTACGATACCTTTGTGTGTAGCACTCCATCTAAAAATAGTACAGCATTTACTTTTAGTTCGCATACATAATTACTTAAGGAAGGATCACATGATTGCTTCAATGCACCAATTTTAAACAAATTTTATTGTGCTGAATAGAGGCATAATAAAGAAATTGTACCAATCTCTGCTTTCACATGATTGCCCCCGTTTAAATAAATTTGATTAACGTAAATTAGCGCAAATCGATTATATGAAATAAATTGCCGCCTTTCAGTTATACGATTGTTCTAGTATAGGGTAATCTGAGAAACAGATGTTTTTGTTACATTGGAATAAATTAAAAAAAAAATTAATTCACTAAAATATTTACTTGTGTAACTTGCAATTATATTTAATCCTATTAAGTGAAGATGATTTGCTCTCTAAAGAAATAAGAATGACATCAGCTTTGATTACTGTGTGTCCGCTTGATAAAAAAGGAAAAATTATACTATAAATTATACTATAAATTATATTATAAATTATAAATACCGTACAAACACATGTTTTCTTCGGATAGTAATCAATTTTAAGAAAATTGGTGGGTATTGTCTTCTTCAATTGCCGAACAAGAACACAATAAATATTGGTGTATTTTTGGCAATTATGGTGTATAATAGCCTTTAAAGCTTTCATACGATTGTTGCACGAGATTTGCATTTGGGATAAATATACACAATAATGATATAAGTCGCCTTATTAGCCAATAAATTCTGAAATCATAAGACTAGCATATAAAAAAGACTAATTATTGGTGTATTATGACAATCGGATAGTATGCAATGCAAATTGTGAAAGAAATAAAACTAAACATACAAACGATTTTGAATGACAAATCATCGCCTTTTGTTAAAAGCGGATCTTTCTGCGCATTGTATACATGTGAAATGAGAAAACTAAAAATAGTACTGCCACATAAGTCCAAAATTCTATACTGCCAGAAAAACAATAAATGTAACCATACCGAACGAAAGGTGAAAACAGGCAAAAAGGGCTAAATAATAATTGTAAAAGTGCTAAATTTGCGCGTTTTTTAGTTTAAGACTAAAAAAGTTTTCGCGTTTGAGGTACTTAATAAAGCGCTAAATCTAGCCCGAAAATGGCTAAGTTGGCATCGCTGGCTGAATGAAAAAAAAAAAAAAAAATAATAATAAATAAATAAAATAAAATGAAATGTGTTGAAAAAAATTTGAAAAATTACATTTATGTACTTATTTTACACAAATAAAGCGTTACTACAAGAATATGATCTTTGATTTTCAAAACGAATTTATAAAGGGTCCGCCAAATAAACTTTTTTTTTTAAAAAAAAGGTCGCAAAACATCGAGTGTAGCTTCGGCTGTGTGACACGTAGCGCCGTCCTGTTGAAACCAAATGTTGCTAATATCCTCCTCTTCAACTTTTGTGAACAAAAATTCGTTCAACATGGCCCGATAACGATGGCCATTGACTGTAGCGGCCACTCCTTGCTCATTTTCGAAGAAAAATGGCCAATTATGCCTCTGGATCAAAATCCGCACCAAACAGTGACTCGTCTTGGGGTATCGGCTTTTCAATGTGTGCGTGCGGGTTTTCTGTGCCCCAAATGCGACAATTTTGCTTGTTTATATACTCGCCGACATCAAAATGAGCTTCATTTGAAAAGATGATTTTTTTTGGCAAAATCGACATCTTCTGTAAGTCGATCGCAGGCACTGTTTCCCAGCGTTGTTCAAGCGTATACACAATCATATTCGTTCAGCGGAAGGATAAAACTAATTATCTGTCAAATCAGACATGAGCTATAAGTGTTACCATATACGAAATAACCACTAGAGGAAAAAAAACGTTAGATGCCGTACCCGATATAAGTTCGTTTCAAAATATTCATTAAAATATTGTAATTTTAAAATCTCAAAAAACTAAATTTTTTGATGTCTGATCAAGTACTAAAAAGCGGGATCATCCGTTATTGATTAAATAAAGAGCAGATTTTTTTTCGTTGTACGTATTTTGCGTATAAATTTGCTGTATATGATACACTAACTCTTGAAGTTAGATTTGTAGCAGCTATATGTCCCTCGTTTTTTAGCAGATGACATTTTTTGTACACCGCTTGTTTTGAGTGAATCATTTAATAGTTTAAATTTAAAAATGCAAAAAACAGAAACGGTATGAAGTTTTGCCAAATTTATTTTTTGTTGTAAAGTACAATTGTTCCGGTTAGAAAATAAATATTATTTCATTCATATGGCTGACGCGGCTGACTTTACTACCCCATTCGATCGGACCAATTTTCGAAAACATTTTCGAGTGTATGGAGCATCGGCAATGGCATCGCGAATATTGGCCTTCAAATGCTCAATTGTCTCTGGTTTGTCGGCAGTACACTTGTTTTTAACGGGGTCCTGCGGAAAAGAATCCAACAATGTTAAATCGCAGCTTCTTGATTAAGAAAACGGAAATCAAATGTTTGGTGCAACAAATCAATTGTGTCATGAGATGTGTGCAAGCTGCACAACCCTGTTGAAACCAAACATCATTCACATCAATACCATGAAGAGCGGGCACAAAAAAATCGGTTATAATCGTGCGATAGGTGTCTCCATTGACCGTAATGGTTGCGTCGTCCTCATTTTCAAAGAAATATGAACCAGTGATGCCTCCGCTACACAAGCAGCATCAAACAGTCACTCGTATTGAATGCTTTGGCTTCTGTAACACCACGTTTAGGTTTTCTAATTAAAATGAGCTTCATCTGAAAAGATGATTTAAAATGATGATAAATTTCCAATAAGTCCCAACGTTGCCCAAGCGTAAATCGATTCATTTCATTCAAGGGAGATAATATATTGAATATTGTGACAGAAAAGAAGACATATGTATTACCAGATTCCAAATAAATCGATAGATTTAAGCCCACCAGATAGATGCTGCACAATGAAACCAATGTGGCAGTTTCGATGAAAGCAAATGTTGAGGTGTATAAGGAAACTTTTTGAAAATAATCACTTTAAGAGAAACAAATGTATTGTTTTTCCCAACTGCACCGACCTATGTCAGCTTCCATTACACAAAATTTTTTCCCAATTCAAAGAATGCAAAAAATTTTCGGCAGTGATACTTTGACCTCTCAAGCCTTCAGTCAGATCAAACACGATCCGTCACTCCTGATATTTTTTAGACGGTTAATTTTTTGCTCTTCCAAGGTGCGGTTGGACTTTCTACATGTATGTATTCTAATTTGGAATCAACAGCCGTCCAAAATAAAAGGTCTTACTTGGCATGTTTTGAGAGCACACATATATTGTGTAAAAAACATCGACCTCAACTGTTCATCAATAGTCACATCTTCGTAACAGTTGCGAAATATTCGAAGATTAACTTCCTAGCGATCCCACAGAGAACTTATTATTGTTTTGTCTCTGCGTTAGGGCCAAAGTCTCGCCTTAGCGAGGAGCACTTGAAATTGTGTAAGAAATAATCCTCGCTCATTATTGTTCGGAAAATAAGGCGAATAAAACTTGCATCAAGCAAACCATGCAAATCTTCATCTTTTCCGCTATAAACTCTTGCAAAAATTGGTATAGAAATGTATGAGCGCAAAATGGAAATTTCTAAATTTTTCTATTTTGTGTCGAATTTTTCCAATACTTCTTTGTATTTTAAACTGGCTTTAACCATCCGGCTTTGCCCGGGAATCTATGTATGTACACAAGTAGACAGCTATATAGGGACATAAATTGTTTGCATACTTTTAAAGCCCCAATAAAAAACAGCAACTTATTATTATGTATGAAGGATGCCACTCCCACTTATCCAATTCGTCCCACTTTTAAACTGATGCGTATTGACTACCAAGTCATTTATACAAAATTATAAAATAAAAAATGCAATATTTGTTGGTATGGGAGGTACGTACATATCCGATTATCATGCGACCATTTATTGGCTGATATTTTATATTAATTACGAAGTCATTCCTACCAAAAGCAGATACTTCTACTTTTACTGTTCTCAAGATATACAAAAATAATTATTTATTTTGCTCACTTATCCAACCCCGTTTATATTTGCTGCACAACTCAGAATATGTGCACTGAATCGAAGTGCTAAATCTTATTCAAATACCTCTGACGGGAGCAGTGATAAAGGAAAGACCACCTACGGCGCTATCTGCTCAACATTTTCGACTTTTCTTTTTTCCTAAACCTTCACGTTGTAATTACAAAATCGCAGAAGGAAGTATCCAATTTGGTCCAGTCGTTTTCAAGTTGTAAGCATACAAACAAACAATAATCCATTTTTATATATATACTCGCAGATTATTATTTTTCTAGTGTCGAAAAAAAGAGCAAAAACAAAACAGAACGCACTATATCAGGCATCTGAAAACGACATATTGCTTTTGCCCCTGGATGTGTGGATAAGATATTCTCGCATGAAGTTCTTACGACATAGTGTAAAGAAGATTAACTCCATTGCATTACACTTTTTAGTCCAAACATCATTGATTCATGCATGATCTTTTTCATTTTCTAAAGAAATTTGTCGCATTGATCTCGTATTCAATATTTTCATCCAAAGCCCTACAAATTGAAATATCGGAGGGACGTGTGCAAGCGATACGATTGAGTAGATTAGAGAAACGATACATATAAAACTCAATATAACCATGCAAACTAGGTGAATAACAAATAAATTTTATAATAAAAACTAAAAAAAACACCTTTTAGTTCATTTATTGCTTAAAAAACAATAAGTATGGACCACAATGGTTCTTTACCTAGGATTCATAAGTTTTTTACGTAACAGCACGCTTAAATTTTAAAGCTAGATCGAATACTTAAAAGCGGGATATTCCATTATCGGTGGCAGGATATTGACGCTTTTATTTAATTTAATTAATTTTATTTAATTGTAGTGTCAAAGCTAAGCGCGCGACAATATTACGCTAATTTAGACTGATCTTTTCTGCTTTTTGAAAAAGAAATGAGTCAAGAAGCTACAGTAGAATTCTTAGTAAGGGGCAGTTTGATAATTCCGGAACTTTTCAATAAAAATTTTTTAGGTTCTTAGTTTCGTCCAAAAAATAGGGTTTCTTAGTACATAAGTATTATTTTAGCCACATATCTTACCACCCAGCTAATTCTTCAAATTTCGATTCTAACCTAAATCGGCTAAATTCCAAACGAATATGGTAGTTGAGGTAGCAATTCAATGCTCAAATTATGAGTTTATTCAGTGTGACTATAGCCTGTTTTTCCGTGCTAGATGAGATGGTTTTTGTTGCAAAGTATTATTGAATCTGTTCAATCTGTTGGATAATATTCAACGATAATTGCTATTTAATGTTTTTGATATTAACGGCAACGGGTTTATCATAAAATTTTGTAGTCTTGACATTGTTGGCCATCATAATCACTTAACCTTATTTGATGTGCATTTAACCAAAAAACCCACTTTTTTCGTTTTGTTAACAGTTACAAAAGGCACCAAAAATTCGTTCGAATTACACCTAACACAGACATTGGTGTAAGTAATTTGGAAACCGTTCAGGGATAAAAAAAAAATAAAAATCTCCGTTGGCCATCTCTTTGCCTATACATAGATTTCCAATTTAACTTTAACTCTTGTTTGTTTTTCCTTTTACACTCAAGTGTATAATTTTAAATGTTTTTTTTTTTGTTAGTTCCTTTATCAGACAAACCTACTTCCCTTCTCTTCTAAATCTGTTAACATATAATACAAGGCCTTCTTCAATGGGTCATTATGCAAAGAGATACTTAATTTTAGACATATTTAATATTTATTTTTAACCAAAAAAGTCTTAAGCAGTCTTTAAAAAGCCAAAAAGAAACGTAAAAAAGACTAACAAAACGCCCTTGAAAGATGTTTACACTTTGCTTCTCATCACTTGCGTTAAAGAAGCGGTGATGGCGCACGTGGCATAAAGAGGCGCCAACTTATAATTTAAAATAAAAAAATCTCAAATACACAAAAAAGGACTTGTAACAATAACAACAGAATCTAAAAGGACAACAATAATCTATTATTAAATACATACATATGCATATACACAGGGATTAAAATAGACAAAAAAACGAATTCGGCGAAAAATATGTCTGAGCAGAAAAAATATTATAATAATTCCGGGTATTATTTGTAATCATTTGATTGAGGTATTTACTCTTTATGGCTCTAAGAATGTTATAATTTTTATAAGATTAAATGTATGAATGTATTCCATGTACATGTTGTTAAGGAGTATAGAAAGGGAAAGCAAGTTTATGCATATTCAGGTTCATAATGTTACTGTAGCCATAAAATGGCACACAAGTTTGGATAAATGGACACTTTTGCATTTAAAGAAGTATTGGCTCTATTATAGGCTCTGTATGGAATGGAAAATTCAACGGAAAGAAATATCGACCGATATCACTCAGGCGACATAAGCTTATAATGAATTGATTCAACAACTCTGTTTTCATTAATTATAAGTTGCTATTGTTAGCTGTTGCATAAAACTAACATTTGAAACGGAAGCTACAATTTGTCAACATAAAAACACTCTTTTATAAGTAAAATATAGAAAAAATATTCAAGATTTTTACCGTTGAAAATTGACAAATTTTGCGCGATAAAAGTGCGATTTATAAATAATAATCAAATCGATAACAACAATGCAAGTAGAAATATAGTAAATAAAAACCAACGACAACAACAAAACAGGCAGAAAAGAAAACAGATAACAAATGAAAACAAAACAGTAAGAATTAAAAGAAATAGATGCTTCATAGCAACTAAAGAAAAATAAATGGAATCCACTTGAAATAACGAGAGGCCCTAGAGTTTTAAAAATATTGTTTACTCAGCCATATAAAAAGCACATCAATGCCGACACCAGTCAGTTTATTTGGTGTAAACTCAGTGAGTAGAGTTTATTGCACATAAACTCAGTGTGGAGAGCGTTTAGTGGGGTTGAAATTCGGTTGAAGAGTTCGTGATCGAACCTAAGTTGTGACAATGACCGGATTTTAAGATCTTTATAGAGAAAGATATGTGTAATAGTTGTTTTTATTTTACACAAAGAGTGTAAAAAGTGAAAGTAATTAAGATCATATGTTATTGCACCTAAAAAGGTTACAAGCCGTGAAACAGAATTATTTAATCAAAAACCAAAAATAACTTTTTTTTATTTTAACTGCAATCTTCGAACTCATTAATAAGCGTTCTTAAAAAGAAAAATATGTAATAATATGAATACAATATCTTTTTTTTTGAGGATAGTGTCACTACTACGATGATTGCTTAGACACTCGGACAAAGTGAAGTGCTTAGTGCTATATATTTGAAGATATGTTACAGACAGTGTTGCCGTTTTGGTTATTTTTAATCAAAATTGGTTATTTTTTTTTCTTAATGTGTAGATGTGTACTTTTTTCCATTTTGATTACTTTTTTATAGAAGCAAAAGAATGAGGATAATTAGTTCTTCGAACGTCTATTATCCGATCGAAACAAATGGTAGTCGGACTGACAAAATCTAGATTTAGTTTTATCTGATCGTGGACTATTTGCTACATTTTTTTCAGACTTTCCAGCAAATTCTTTAACATCTCTCGGGCATTAACTCTGCGTTACTCAATTCCATTGCTTTTTGGTTTATCCTGCTGCTTAAAAATATTTTACTATCTTTATAGAATTATGCCTTCAATTCATCATTTCAGGACATATTTGCCTGACCTAGGTGGTCCTCCTTTTTCATGTCAAAATCATCACTTCTGAACTGCATAAATAATCTCTAGTACGTTGATATCAGGGAACATATTCAACATAACTTTTGTTAAGCAATCAAAGCAAAAAACTTCATTATTTTGTTTAGTGAATTAGTGAAAATAAATGTCAGACATACGTTCGAGTATTTAGCGTTTCACTTTGATATCTGTTAGTAAAGGCTATTTAGCTAAAATTATCGCAAATAAATTTTATAACCAAATCATAACCAAACGTCATCATATGAGAGAACGATATTTTAAAAGAACGAGAATGATATGTGCGAAGTTAATATATATTTAAAATAATCAGCAAACTTTAATGTTTTTTGTATTAAAATTAGGATTTAAAATATTGGTTATTTTTTGGTTACTTTTTATTGAAATTTGGTTACAAAAAATTTGAAGTTGTGGCAGCACTGGTTACAGATGAATGATAGAGTTTCATAACTTTAAGTTGACAATACTGCTTTATTTGACAACCAACAGTTAGTAGTTGCCGCAGCAACTCTTGCAACTTGTTGAAATTGTTGAATTGAATTTCCACTCAAAATTTTATTCTCAGATGAAGCCCATTTTTAGTTGAATAGGTACATAAATATACAGAATTGTCGCATTTAGAATTGGGATAATCTCCCAGCTTTTTTTAAAACACCATTATATCCACAGAAAATTACTGTTTGGTACACTTTATGGTCTGGCGAAGTCATTAGCTCATATGTCTTCAGAAACGAATGTTACTGTCAATGGTGAACGGTATAGGGACATTATTAGAAATTTTTTCGTACCTCAATTAGCTGAAATTCATTTTACTGACATGTGGTTCCAACAGTATAGAGTCATATGCCACACAGCGTGGGCTACAATTAATTAACTCAAAGAAACTTGTAATGAAATGGTAATTTCACTTAGAGATCCAATTAATTGGCTACCAAGATCGTGTCATTTAACCCCATTAGATTATTTTCTTTGGGGTTACGTAAAGTCACTTGTCTAAATCGTTAAACTAGAGACAATTGAACACCTGAAAATCAATATTAGAAGAGCTATAGGCGAAATACGGCCGCAAATGTTGCGAAAAGTTTGTGAAAAATGATGTTCCAGATTGCGCTTCGTATAAGACAGACGTGGTCGAAGTCATATTTAAACACTAATGTCATAAGAATTTCTATCCAAGAAATCCAGCTTCATTGATATTAAAAATACGTTTCTTTGTTTTATGACTTAAACTTGTGTATCTGTAAAAAACACGCGATACATGTTTAAGGAGTAAAATTTTATGTTTAATTTTAGAGCTTTTAAAAAAGTTTTAGCTAAATAAAGCAGAATTTTAATATGTTTTGCCTGAGCCAAGTCTGCAAGTTCAGTAAGTGGTCGTCAAGGAGCGCTGTCAGCTTCTTCAAGGTTTTTTGCAGAAGGCAGCCACCAGCATAAAAATAAAGGCCTGTACGTTAATACATCACTGCTTTGTATCGTGACAGCAAACTTTTACAACAGTAAGTAAAAAGTAACACTATTAATGCATATTAATTTGCGGCAGTACTTTCTTTTATTTGCATCAAATATAGCGGAGTTAAGTTGTTTTAGAGCGTCATGATGTAGTGCAGTGAAGCATTTACGAACAGGCTCTAAATTGTTCTTATTTGCCACTTGTCTGTATATTTTTCTCTCTATTTTTCCTACAAAAATATTATTAAACATAAAACAAATAAATTAAAATAAAACAAATTTTCTATTCGCGAACTTGTAAATTTTAACGTAAACAAAATGATGAAAGATATCTATATTGCGGACTCAATAATAAAGCAATACTGCCAAGGTAGAGGAGACTCAGCAACAATGGAAGAATACCGTAGCAACGGAACCAATTATTTCAAAATGCTTTCGGGAATTACGGAACGGAATTAATAGTGAGACCAATTATTAGATGACTGCGTAAAATTATATTTAAATTTCTCAAATTGCGCTTTAAGGCCAACTTGATAATTTATTTTTTTAATAGTGGCGTACCATCACCACCATCAAATCTATATTGTCTAGGCACAAAAGTAGCAAAGCTAGATTTCGCTAAGTGCTAGAAAGATTATGATGGCATTGAGTTTTGCAACCATTTATGGAGGTGGCATATTTAGAGGCATGGCTAAACTCGGAATTCTTAAAAAACGATATTTCTATTCTGATGGCAAAGAAACTTTGCAGCCAGTAAGTGAAAGTAGATAGAATATGATACGATTTGACAAGCATAACAAGCATAACAAGGCACTAGTCAAAAATGTCGGCCAATCTTTAAAAGGTTGCACTGTAAAATATTTAGGTAATCATGCATTTGTGAACATTAGCAGTATTGCAAATTTTCCTCAGCATTGCTGTTTGTCTGTTTCTACGACATGAATTGTGAATATAGAGTATATGTTGACTGTTTGTTCGGATTTAAAAAGTTTGGATGTTAGAGGTTACTGCAAAGGCTATGATGACCACCAAATCCACCAATGAACAACTACCCATTCAGTCCAATCAAGTTAATAATAAAAGGTTCTGGAACCTTAACAATATTGCAAAAGTTTTTTACAAAAGTTTAGGAGACTTTTTCAGCGTTGTGTTAGTGCATGGGGTTGACTGTGTATCTGGTTTCAAAGAATGTGGATGCTACGAGTTAAATGCATTTGGTCTGATGGCCTTTTTAAGGCTAGAAGGTTGCTAACAAAATAAGCCACTGTGTTAAATAAAGAATACTAATACCTGAAAGCTTTGCCACGAAGTAGCAGTTTCGAAGCTAAGTATGCTTAAAATGTACAGAAATGCGACTTTAAAAGGACAAGAAAGATAGAAACGCTTAACTGCTTTCTACGTCTCTTATCAAGTCTTCCTATTAATTTTAATTACAATGGTGTAATGTTCACTTATGGATATAAAAATCACGCAGCAACGGTGGGGACGATTCTAGTCAGTATGGAGAAGCTCACATATATCCAGATAAACTAAGCTCAGTTCTGTTGTTTGGTAGTGAAACTTGGTCTGTATCGACTAACATCACCCAAAGGCTAAAGGTATTTATCAACAAGTGTCTCAGAATCATATGCAGAATATTCTACCCTAACACCATATGTAACACAAAGCTGTGGAATATGACCAGCCATGAACCCATACTGAAGCAAATAAGGAAATTTAAATGGAGGTGGATCGTTGACACCATACGAGACATTGGCAATAGTGTCACCAAGGCTCAAGATATAGTGATCGATCTGGAGACGCACAAACTAAGACAGAATAATACAACATGGGAGGAGGCCAAAACAACAGCAACGAATCCTATAAGATGGATATACTTTGTGGAAGCCATGTGCACCTAAGAGGAGTAACGAAAAAGCAAAATATTTCAACTTTTTATTGAAAGAGTTTCACCTTTATTTATTAAGAAGTCATATTAGGGGGTGCTTTTTTCGGGGGGTTCATAACTTTAATAACACTGATTTATTTGACAACCGATACAACAACTGATAGTTGCTTTTTGTTTAGTTTGGTTTGACATTTCATTATGAATAGACTTACATTAGAGCAACGCTTGCAATTTGCTTAAATTGTTGAATTGAATTTCCATTTCAAATTTTATTCTCCGATGAAGCCCATTTTTAGTTGAATGGGTACGTAAATAAGCAGAATTGTTGCATTTGGAATGAGGATAATCCACAAGCTTTTGTTGAAACACTATTACATCCACAGAATATTATTGTTTGCTGCGTTTTATTGGCTGGCGGAGTCATTGGTCCATATGGCTTCAAAAACGGTGATGGTCCGAATATTACTGTCAATTTTTACGTTTCTCAATTAGCTGACATGTGGTTCCAACACACGCTACAGTTAATTTACTCAAAGAAACTTTTGATGAAAGAGGATTTCACGTAATGGTTATTTTCGTTGAATTATTTTCTTTGTGGTTATGAAAAAAAGTCACTTGTCCCCATCGATAAACCAGAGACAATGGAACACATGGAAATCAACTTGAAAGAGTTATTCGCGAAACACGGTCGCATATGCTGCGAAAGGTTTGCGATAACTGGTGGTGCACGCGCCAGCCGTGGTGGCCACATGGCCAAAATCATATTAAAACAATATTTTCATTCAATATCCTATCCCACGAAGCCCTTTTCGTTGATATTAAAAATATATTGCTTTGCTTTGTTATGATTTAAGTTTGTGTAACTGTAAAAAAACACCCGATATATGATTTCGCCTTAACAAAGGCATCCTTGAAAATTGCCTCTGTAGAAGAAAATGAATTTCTTTGTTTAAAAAAGTGAAAAATTTTAAATTTTATAAAATAAATAAATAACAAAAAATCTGCCTTAAAATAAAATGAAATAAGTTTTTCTCTACTTATTCATAGTTTTCTTATGTTGATTTTGTTTTATTTCAACTCTCAAAAGACTTTTTGTTTAATCATAAAGCAAAAAATTTAAAATTTAAATTACAAAAAGGTGGCATTTAAGTGAGGGTTGCCTTTTTGACGTCAGTATGAAAGCAAAATAAAAAATGAATAGAAAACGCAACAACACAAACTGATAGCAGAGAGAATAATAATAATAAAGAAAAAAAAAAAAATAAACAAACATTTCATTCATTCTTACAAAAAACAAAAAAAAAAAAACAGAAAAAATAAACCGAACCAAAAAAGGAAGCAACACAGAAGTCAAATCCATACAAAACTATAACCCAACTAAAGGTACACATGTTATTCCATTTGCAATAATACGCAAGCACACATACACTTACGAATTTGTATAGCTTGTATAAGAAACCATTTTAAAACTCACATACACACACACACACACTTATACACTGTAAATAAAATAAACGCTCATCAGTATAGCAGGCGTAGTAGTAGTACAGTAACAAACAAAAGGAAGATATCAGTCATAAACAAGAGTGTCAGAGAAGGGAAGAGTGTAAATGTTAAAAAATACAAGAAAAAAGACAGAAACACATAATTTTTGCGTTAGCAAGGACAACGTGTAAGGTGACGTAAATACTCATCATGTGGTTTTGTTGCTGTTTTTGTTGCTCTGTTAACGTGTTAAATACAAGAAAAAAAACATAAAATAATGGAAAACAAATACTCGTAATTTAAAGCACTCACTCACTCACCCATACATATGAACTTTTAGAAGCTTTAAAAATATATTGGTACTCTTGTGCCAGACATGCGGGTGTAAATCAATGCAGATATTTGGTTTGTAAAAAGCTTAAAAACGAAGCTTTTTAACAAAGGAAAAAAAGCATTTTTGAAAGGATTTTGTCTGCGCTTTCTTCTAAACAAATTTGTAGATTTCTTAATAAAAAGTTTAAAATAAAACTTACATACTCGTACATACTTATTTCATTTTAAAGCTTTTGCGAAAAAGTTATGTAGAAAATATTTCATAAATTTTTTTTTATTGTATTAAATGCTGTAATAATATATTGTGTAAAGTTTTGCTTGCTCTTCTTTAAAAGTAAATAAACGTTATAAAACGATGTTCAGCAAATTCGTGGTCAAATTTTTTCTCTACATGATTAAAATTTGTAATTTTTTCTAATGGGAAAATTTTTACCTCACCTTTGTTGCAGTTGTAAGGTTATGTAGAAGCAAACACCAGGGTTTATCAAAAAAAGTTTGTTTTTCAAAAACAAAATAAAACAAACGTGATCTGAATGATTGGCATATTTCAATTTGCGCGATAGTTGCACCTTGTAAGGCTTGTAAAAGCCAAATGCTTACGAATGCTATTGAGAATGCAGAGCAACTGAACGCATTATGCTTGGCGTGTAATTCATGACTTGCGCGTAATTCTGGAGCATCTGGCTTAAAACACTACAGTGGCTTCCTATATTTGTCACAAAATATGCTTTAGCCGCTCTGGACCTAGGCTTGTACTCTGAATGTACAGCTCCATCCTTAGAATTTACTTATTTATGGCGTTAAGGGGCTGGGAATGGTATAGAAATCGTCCTAGGCCGATGAATGATTGCCCTTTTTCAGCTCTTGACGTGTTGTTGTTTTTACTGCCGATTGACTTGTATATTAAGGCTGCAGCCGCTAATAGAGCTCAGAGATTATAGTCTTTTGGAGTATGGAAGACTACCGCATATGGTCATGCCAGTATACTGCATTTCGGTATTAAACTTCGACAGGAGATTCGAGATGAGAAGCCCTTCGCGTTCTGAATGTAATCGGGGCAGTCTACTTAATAGCTTCGATTTCGGTATTAAACTTCGACAGGAGATTCGAGATGAGAAGCCCTTCGCGTTCTGAATGTAATCGGGGCAGTCTACTTAATAGCTTCGACATCGGAGTCTACAACAATGGCTGAAAGATGCGATGTGGTGTTGCATCCGCAGTCTCCTAGATGGAGGCTAACCTTAAACACCATTAAAGTCTTTTTGTTGGCTGGTGTGTTTTTTAGGCGGAAATATTGGCCATTAAGGAAACATGCTTATTACTATCTCGGGGAGGTACGCGTCTGTATTTGCGTGTGCACACTACCACCTTTCGGTTGGTGAGAGAGTGCACAGACTCATTGAACACACTCAAAATATCTTCTGGGACGACCAGTGTGGGGATACCGAGTCCTTGTGACTTCCATGGAAATGAGTGGACGGATGAATTGGCTTGCACGATGGGATGATGTCATAGGGTCGCTTAAAAGGTCTGTTTTTGACTTCTTCCTGGATCGGGCGGACTGCAGGTAAGAGGCTGGAGGGTCCTGCAGGACGAAGAAGCTAACTTAGCCTGAGTAGTCGTAAGGCACACTCTATCGCTCATTGATCATGACGAAACGAATGTATTCAGGCTAGTGACTGTGCTTACCGGGCACTGGCCGATTGGAAAGCATGCCCGCGGGATAGGGTTATTGGGCAACGACCACTATCAAAGCTGTAGGAAAGTTAGGGAAATATCCTGCATTAGACCATGTTATATTCTCAGACATGAGATATTTCCGACATTGTGTGGTTTCGAGTATTTGGGGGAATTCTCAAAACGCTGTCCGAAAATGCTACTTGACACTTGTAGCAACTATGGGTGGCCCCGTGAACCAACCAACCAACCAATCAAGTAAAATTGACAACTCTGATCCTTTTCAACACAGCCTTTCAGTTAAGAGTGTTTATCGAATATATCATGGATTTTACGAAATGTACAGATTACAAATCCACTTTTTCAATAGCGGATTTTTAGTGTTCCAATACAAGCAAAATTGAATTCATTGCAACAATCACTAAAGCTTTTTCTACTGATATGTCAATAAGTAAAATGCCAAACTGTCAGGTTATTCCAAGATACCTCTTGGAAAACAAAATTCGTGTTGCAAAACATGATTTTTTTTTTGCCAAGTTTTATGAAATGCAACAAAAGCATTTTTACGCAATGTCACCGATTTAACCAAAAATTATTGGGTACATTCTTTAATCATAGGAATAATTCTTCCGTACAGAATAATGGAACACTGGCCCATTTATCACTAGAATGGTATTAGACGATCGTAGAAAGCGTGAACCTGAGGTGGTTGAGGCTTTGAAAATTACAATTTAAAGAGACTGCGTTGAGAAATAAAATTAATATATAGACCAGAGTTGCCAAAAATTCAGTTTTTTGTTTGTTTAAAAAGTAAGTTTTCTGCAAGTCGTGCAGATTTTGGAGTTTTCACTTTAAATTTTTTACTTTTAGTTTTTTACTTTCAATATTGTTATTTTAATTACAATTTTTAAAGTAAAAATTTCATCTCATTTACTTAGTAAAGGGTCCGCCAAATAATTTTTTTTTAAAAATGCTATAAAAAAAAACTACTGAATATTTTCTCAATTTTTTTTTTTTTTATTTGAAAGTACAATCCTTCCGGTTAATAATGGAAAATAATTTCATTCAAATGGCTGCCTCGGCTGGCCATGCAGTAGTCTACACTGTGGCTGATAATGCGATCTTCAAAAACAGGGCGCCAAATATCGAGTGCAGCTTCGGCTGTGTGGCACGTAGCGCCGTCCTGTTGAAACAAAATGTTGCTAATGTTGTTGTGAACAAAAACTCGTTCAACATGGCCCGATAACGATCGCCATTGACCGTAACGGCCACTCCTTGCTCATTTTCGAAGAAAAATGGCCCAATTATGCCTCTGGACCAAAATCCGCACCAAACAGTGACTCGTCTTGGATGTATCGGCTTTTCAATGTATGCGTGCGGGTTTTCTGTGGCCCAAATGCGACAATTTTGCTTGTTTACATATCCGCCAAGATCAAAATGAGCTTCATCTAAACACATCACACACATTCTGCAACATAACCATGATTTTCAAAGTAATGTCGCAGCGGAAGGATAAAACTAACTATCTGTCAAATCAGACATGAGCTAAGTGTTACCATTCACGAAATAAGCACTAGTTGAAAAAAAAACGTGAGATGGCGGACCCGATATAACTATGGTAAGATATACCTTTTTTAATGCGAGAATATAATTATCCCTTTTTTTTGACCAGTAATCACAAAGAAAGAGAGAACTCACACAGTGTGTGACGCTTACATTTAGGTCTAAGAAAGTTGCGTTTTTCTGCGCAGTCGTTTTAGAAATATACAATACTATGGGCGTACTACATTCGTATTACTCTTACGTATAATGTGATCCCACTGTACTTTTGCAAAAAAAACAAAATTATATTTCTAAAACGGCTGCGCAGATTAAAAAAAATTGTAGCCTTACGTAAAAGTAATTTTATAGCGGGATTTTTTTTTTTTAGTTTATTTAATAAACTAAACTGTTTTTAAGTTAGGCGAATAAATGTTGTGCAACCTCCTCATTTTCTAAATAACCGTATATCTCAAAGACAAGAACTACCCTAAAAAAAAGGTTAGCATCACTGGATTCAGCGTACTCGGATTCAGTTTACCGCAGGGTGCCTCATTTGTCGAAATAAAAGTGTAAAATTGGAACACAGTGTCACTATATCTGATCAATTATGTATATCACAATTAATTTGCTTTAAGCAACACACCATAAAATAAATTATTGGATATGTTCTGTAAACCGAAATCGTGCGAAATTATAATCGTTTACAAAACATACCCGTATATGTATATTTGTATCGCACATGAGCACACTACATTATATTTTTAATGCTGCATTTGTAGCAGCTACCAGTAAAATTTTACTAATTACTGAAAAAATGACACAGGTACTCTAGAAAATGATTATGAATAGATTAAGCATTAACAACGTTACCAAGTTATCCAGATTTACTTTGAAAAGCAGTCATAAATTCGAGTAACTTATGGACGACAAAATTATCATTTTTTGCTTAACTGATTTGTTAATAACTAAAATTGCGGTTTACACGCTGTTGGCATTACTGGATCTTATCTCTTTGAAAATGTAGCTTGCATTACTGCCAATGAAGACCGTTGATCATAAATTTTTTACTGAATGACATTGATCCGAGCGTTACGTGAGAAGCAATGACCGTAACCATCTATTTATTTAGATCAAAATTTAGAGATAAATTAATTTCGAGCTATGGAACTGTCAATTGTCCTCTAAAGTTGTGCGAATTGATATCTCTTTATTATTTCTTTGGGGCCACGCATACTCATTGGTTAGACTAATATACCAGCAACAATTGATGCCTTAATATTATTTGTAGCATGCGGCCAGCTATAAGCATTAAGCTTGATAAAGTGGCCCAAAATTGGACAGTATGCGCTTACAATCATATGCCTAAAATATTGTTGGGAATGTAATGCTATGCATAGATTTTTCATAACGTAATTACCCATAACTAGCAATGTTGTTCTAGGAGGAACTATAGGCTATAAAATTTTCAAAAATTCCAACTATGAGGTGCCACACCCACACAAAGTGGAGATTTATTTGTCTATAACTTCAAAATTCTAACAAAAAAAAATTTTTTACAATAAATTTGGTCCAAATGGATTCAAAGTCAATACAAATCATCAGTCGAAAAGTAGGCAGAATGGGGCAAGTAAGCGCGGTGGCTCCTATACAAACTAAATATTCTTTTTTGTATGTCGTGAGAACGGTTGAAGCAAAAGCTTCTGCATTTAGTCTTAATGACTTCATGGTCAATAAAAATTATTAGTCAAAAAGTGGGAGGAATTGGTAAAGTGGGTGTGGTACTTCCGATACAAACCAAATATTGATTTCATTATATCTTGAAAATGGTTAAAGCCAAAGAGTCAGTATTTGTTCTGAATGATCTAACAGTCAACACAAATCATCAGTCCAAAAGCGGGGGCAATTGGACAAGTCAACTGAAGAAGTTTCTAAATTTTGTTCAAACAATGTTGTGAGCAATACATTTTATCACTCAGTAACTGAGCGAAATTGGATCAGTGTTCGTGGTACTTAATATTGAATTTTGTATATATGGAAGAGGTCAAAATTTTAAGCTTCGTTATCTACTCACTTCAGAAGGAAAGGGGTATTGCAGACAGCACATAGATAAAACCATGCACTTATCTTATAAATAAAAACGAATATGTGTCTGTTTGCAGACTGTATGCAGCTAAAAAGTGTCTTTCTGAATGGAACTATAGGCTAAAATGATAGGATTTGGAGCGAAAGAGGACAAAATGGAAAAAAAGGGTAAAAAATGTAACTAAGATAGCATTTCATAATTAAGATGGGGCTAGCGAAGCTTGTGCTTTTATTAAGTAGAGTACACGTAATAAATATGGGTAAACTATTGTGTGTGGTTTCGCTATCATAGTACACTCGCACGCACTAATGTATTTAAATGCGATTAATAAGAAAGGTTCTAAAGTTCATTAGATAAGAGAAGTTCATGTCTAAGCTAGTTATTTACTTAGTTACGACGGGTAGCCAGACACGTCAAGCCCACCTGGGTCCAATATTGATCCCACTGTGATACCAATCAGTAATCCAGAAATTGAACAACCTATATGTCCGCGTCCCAGTCCGATTCGAACCAACCAGACGCATGTATAAAGAGATCCTGCCGATATTCACACCGGCCAGATCCGACAAGGCATCCAGAAACTGACTGCCAAGGAAAGCAGTCCTAATGTCCGAAAAACCTGGGCACTGGCATAGGAAGTACTCCTCATTCTGACAACCCCTACAGTAGTCATTGAAGGGCAGACCTAATCTCCTAGCGTGCTCACCAGCCACCCAGTGCCCAGTAATCACAGCCACAAGAGTTCGCATCCCTATATTAGACTCTGAGAGAGCCCGATCATATAGGGGCTGTGCCCTGCCCAACATGTACCGTATGACCATAAGTCTGCAAGAGGAGAGTGGCATCCCAACTGAGTGGTCAATTTCCTCATTTCTGAGGAGAGAGCCAGCCCTTGCGATGTCGAGTAGACACCGGAGAGGGCACTGATCGCAGCCTGACTGTCTGTACAGATCACTGACACTGCGGTGGCAGTATAAAAGTTACCTCACCCCGTATTCAGGAATAAAGATGCCACCCCCAACCCCTTCCGAGGATTTTGACCCATTCGTGTATATCTCAATAGTACCGTGTCCAATTACCGGTTCTGGTGAGATGCACACGGAGAACATTCTATCCAGGAAGGGTTTGGGTGTGCAGTAATCTATCGCCTCAAGGATAGTATCCAAATACCTACAGATGGCCGCATGCCCGTAGACCCTGTCCAACCATGCCCCTGCATTCCTCAACCTTATCTCAGACATGCCCGCCATCTGCCATGTTCTGAAAAACCCTAGTCTCAGGCGACTTGACCGCAATCTCGAAATCAATATACAGATGGTCAGAGAAGGAGCATTCCCTAAACCCTTCATCTACTAACCAAATCTGAGTGCCTGGAACTAGCCAAGGTCACCTCAAGAGCTTCCCTTCTATTTGAAACTACAAAGGTAGGTTCCCTGCCAGTGTTCATTATATCTAAACCACTACAAAGGATAAAATAAAGAAGAGACTCATCCCTTGCGTTCATGTACGAGCTTCCCCAAGCAATGTGGTGTGCGTTGGCATCAGCCGCAATAATAAGGGTGTATTGCCAATTTTCGCCGCACTTGTCAAGCCACGAACCTTTTCATTTGGTGGAGGTTCGCTATGGTCGTGGGCCATGTAACTTGAGACCACAAAAATGGTGCCAGATCCGGTCTCCCAGGCCGCCGAAACAGTATCCTCATCGCTGTAATAAAATCGAATGAAGATACTCAAATTCTTGCTTGCCACAACGCACGATCTGATTTTACCTGACTCCGCAACTTGTAGCAGCTCATAGTTCTACGCACGTAGTCCACAGACCCTGTCACCAACTATCCAGGGTTTCTGAACTAGTGCCAATTCCACTCCTCTCTCAATTAAGCAGAGAAACAGCGCAGCCGATGCTGCTTTAAAATGGTTAAGGTTAACCTGAGCAACCTTCACTATTATTGTCTTTTGGGATGACTGTTACGTTGACGTCGTCTTAGTCAGAGTCTAAGAGGGAGTCCTCGTCAATCACTTCGTCCATTGGCTCAAAAAAATCACCCAGAAGTGTTTCTTCTTGCGCGAAAGAGCTAGCGGTCTCGTCACAAGACATATCCTCCGTAGCGGAATCTTTCTCCTCCTGAACCGTTTTTTCCCTGTCCCTCCGGTAGACCTGTAGAAAAATCGACTCAAAACCGTAATAGAATAGGCAGAGACTCCTTGTTGAGGAGGAGAATTATCCTCCTGGATGAGCTATCCGATGCAGAAACCCTGGCAACCATCCAATCATGTGAAAGGAAGTCAAGTTACCACACCGCATGAAATCCAGGATCTCCTTCTTATCGGATGGTTCGTCGGGGATTCGGGCAATGGCCCTAGGCCGACGTGGAATCTCATCAAGAGACACCACGTCGAGTCTAGCACCCTCCCATAGGCCTTCCAAAAGGGCGATCGCCTGCTTTAGCAGCAAAACCGATCGCTCGTTTGAGCAGTCCGTGAGCTTAACGCGCCCACGATACCATTCAGCATCGTCACACTGAGGGGAAGGGCCTGGGTTTTCCATTAGGACTCCCAGAACACTCCCATTAGATTCTTCCCATCTAATTCCCAGTTCTCCCGGGAAATGGAGCAATCAGTGTCGATTCTGTAAAAGATGGCTCGCATGAGATCACCTTTGGCCAACTCACTATAAGACCCATTCATTGATAGCTTCGGACGTCTAGTCCCGGGCTGCCTATGCTCCTCCTCTTCTGAACGTTGCCGTTTAGGCGTGTCCTTTGACGCCAGAGAAGATTGCTTAGGCTGTTCGGCCAAATAGGATTTGGCCCAGTTGAGAGAAGCAAATTCCTCAGAGGTTAGGGATTCTGGGGGCATCTTACCCAATTTATCCATGATGCGCTCAGCAGCGCGTGGCTTCAGGAAGGCCCTTCTGGCAGGAGTTATGTGCTTTTGGGACGTTTTCTTGTCTGAAGCACAGACCCAGAAATCGAAGACTTGTTCGCATTTCCTTCACTGCCAGTGGGTGGTGAAGCTTGGGAGACCGAAGACTTATAAGCGTTTCACTTATTCATAATAGGCACAGGGTTACTTGCCGCCAGAGGTTTCCGGTTAGCAGGGCCCGAAGCAGGGGGCTTAGCAGGTCTTTTGCCGGCGCGGGCCAAGACAGCTTTAGAGGTGCTTGCCTCCGAATCCAGAGGCACCTCTCAGGTACTACTGCCTATCGAGGATTAACGCATTTGGAAGGAGCAGGTAGACTAGCCTAGCCAGTACCATGCAGACTAGCCTGAGCTTGTGTCTCCATCAGACTAACCTGGACATTAGTAGCACTCGATTCACCACGACCTAAGGACGTCGTCGTGGGAATAATGTCTTCGGAGATTATAAGGCCCCAGACCGGATGCATGGGGCTCGATTTTCCCTCACTCATCGGACTGACAAAAAGTTGTGCGTCGTATACATGACTTCCCGTCGCTCTGGGAGAGCAGACAGATCACTAAGCCGCCCAATATGAAAACAGACGCTGGTGGATTTCGGACAGTTTAGCACTGGACGGAGAATCCTAGGATTAAACGGACCGAACCTTCTTGATGTCCAAACCGGACTTAGAATTGGAGAAAGATCACCAAGAAGGTAACGTCTAAAAGCCGCCCCATATGCGAAAAAACAGAGGCTATCATTGGCGTAGGACGCCAATTAACTTTTAATTAAAATTAACATTTAATTGGCGTCCTAATTTTTGGTTTGGCGACATGACGATATTTTGACGATTTTTAAATTAGTTGGCGACAACAAACAGCTATTTTTGATAAAAAAAATACGAAAAATTATAAATATTTTTGTATTCTTACGTATGAAATTCGTAATAATGGTATATTTTAATGTGTCGATTATAATCGACATCTATAATTATAGATTATAATCGGCATCTATAATTATAAATTATAATCGACATCTATAATTATAGATGGCAGCCGAAATTCACTTGTGTTGTCAGCAACGAAAAATTTTTAGTTGCCTATATCGAACTGAAACAAATAGATTTTTAGGTTCCAATTTACTTATGTAATACAATAATAAAATAAAATAAATTCATAAATAGTACGAAAAAACTCTAAACTTGAAAAATATTGAAAAATATTAATGTGTTTGGTGGAGAAACTCACACACATTCATTCAAAAGATCTGTTTCTTTTCTTTCCAAATGCACTGAAAAGCCTAAAATCTGACAGTTTTTAGCTAAGTTACCAGCTTATAAGTATATGAAGTAACAAAAAATCGTTATTTTACCGGTAAGTAAAGGTTTTTAAGGTATTTCGAAAATATCATAAACTCATTGTTGCTGTACTCGATAGCGTTTATTAGAAAAATAGTGTAGCTTTCCAGACATTTTAAATTTTTTTTATTTTTGGCGCATAGTGTAATTTAATTCACATACATGATAATGAAATATGTTTCTATGGTAAAATGTAAAGCGTTTTAGATATATAAAAATGATGGGACTACATATCTATATCAAAAAAATACATTTATGATTTGTATATCAACCATAAAAGTTATGTTCTATAGTTTTCTAGCTTTCAGTAAACTATAATATATAATATTGTCAACATTGTACACCTTTTGTTTTTGGTTAATTATTTATTTTTTGGCTTAATAAAATAAGCCAAATATATATTATGGCGAATTTTTTTCCACTTTTGAGAAATTTAACAATTAATTTTTTGTTTATTTCCAAATTTTTTTTTTTTCATTATTTTAAAATATATGTTTTATTGTCAAAATGTAAAAAAAGATGTTTTGGTGATTTTTGAAATTGAATGGCGAAAAAGCTTGAAAAAGATCTGACAACCCTGTTGCTAACAAGAGAAAGAGAAATTAAAACAAGAAGTTGCTCTCATAAGCATTAGTGGGCGGCAGTGATGGGCGAACTGATACAATCTAATTTTTTTGATACTATTTAACTTAAAAAAATACCGCAGTACTCTTTGTTCATTGCTACAAAAATGTATGAAATGGAAATACCTGGGAAGTGATACAATTTTTCTGATAGGCGCTATCGGGTACATGAAGAGTCTGTTTTTGAAAATGTTCGACTTATTGGTAAAAAAAACTGGTTTTGGTACATTCATGATTTATAAACTAATAACTAAGCAAAAGAAATAAAATTACGCATTTTGTTCGGTATTGCTGAATATTCATATTCATATTTTCATTATTGCCAGGTATATCTAAATGACATAGCAAGACATTTGACGGTTACCCTAACATAGTTCCATGAACATGAAGACATTAAAGGTAACTGTATGGAAAATGAATTGAGCAGGCAGATACCACTTTGTATCCTAAATCGATCGATTAGGAACATCGTTGATCTTCTTGGTCAAAATAGGCCACCGGTATCACGAAAATTTCGCCAAATGGTAACATAATGGGGCCTAAAATTTGGATCCAAATAAGCCGATGGTAAGTGCCAAATTAGTCTCGCCTATGCTTAGTCAAGAATAAAATAGTTTTTTGCTTTTAAAAATCTGTCAAAAGTTGACAGAGTTATTAAATTTTTTAGTAAAGCAATTCATGAAAAATCTTGTTTAATAAACTTTGTTACTTTTGCTGTCAAGAAAGTATTCTCAAATATTTATTTTTGGTACTGAAAGAAAATCCCATTTTCCATCACTGGTGGGTAGCCGCATGCTAACTATCAAGTGCGAAGCATTATTACAGCGTTATAAAAGTTTTGTTGTTGTGAGATCGGATAAGATAAGTAAGTGTGGACAGTAAATTAGTGAAAAACAGCATAAGAAATTCATTTCGTTTTTAAAAGGTTTTCGCAAACTACTTCAATTTAATGAGTTAACCAAGCTCTCTCTTAATTAAGTAGTTTCAAAATTTGATAAATTAAGAAAACTTAGGCCTCATATTTTGTCATTTTAGTGTGAGTTTTTGAAGTAGGGATTCAAGCAGCCAGGCTTGATCAATTATACATATTTTAGCCTATGTATTAACTCGTTTTACTTATATACTTTAAGATTCAATTTTTTCAGATCTTTTTGGTGGTTTTTGGTTGAACAGAAAAGTACTTTTCCGTCCAAAGGTACGTAAAATCTGTTTTAAGAACTTTCCATAAAAATTTAATTTTTTTTTAATATAAATATTTCAAAAATTGTTTATTTTATAATTAACATTTTCAAATACTCAATCTTTTTTTATTCATTCATATTACACAGGATTTATTAACGAGATCCCCTTTTGTAAAGGGATGCCATTTAAAAAGGTAATCGTTTTGACTAGAAATGTTGCACAGAAAAAAGGTATCTTATTCGTACCAGTTTTAAGTTATTTTTGGTTTTTATACCTAAAGACTATAGGGACTTAATACTAATAAGTAGACTTGAAGACTTTTCGTTTTTAAATAATATTTTCATTTCGGATTTAAAATGTTGGTCCTCTGCGTTTAAGTCGGGGTGAAATGGGAAGCATAAGGATAGAAATTGAAATTTTGTTTAAAATCTGGTAATTTTACTGCTTTCCGGTGATTCATCCTCCAATGAGGACTGTTCCGATTGATTTGGTGAGCCACGTTGTACACGAGTTGTATTCTGGCGATTGGGGCCAATATGGGCATTGGCTTGACGTAAATTGGCAAAAAATTGTTGTCGCCGAGGACCACCACCACGTAAAGGAAGAGTGGGTATTTCGCTGGGCGTCTGGTGGTGTAGCTCATCCTGGGAAATGTTACGCATGGCAGGATTAACGCATTCATAGACACTCTGTTGGAAAATAAACAAAAGATTAATATGGTTTCGGATAAGTATTAAGGACTTTGAAAAGCACCACTTACCTGCTCTGATGAGTATTGATTGTTTTGCGCAAACGCCAATGAAGTTAACGACGGCAAAGCCTGGGCTATATCCGATCTTTCAATACCCCGTACAATTAAGAAAGTTCGCGGTATTAAAATACCAACCAATATAGCCCAGCCAGAAGCCTGCAGACCCAAAGGCAAAGCTGCATCACGCATTTCATCACCAAACAGGGAGAGGGCAATGAATACAATCCATATGATGAACATTAAAACGGCTCCGATAACGATTAGAATACCTTCACGATAGTTTCTCTGCGAACGATAGATAAAAGGCACCAAAGCAATAATGCTGAACAGTAGAATCATATCGTACGACAGCAAACCAAATAACCAGTGGCCATAGTACATGTTCTCACAGGATATTTGATCAGAGGCAATGTGCATCACCACTAGCAGCTGTATGGACATCACCAATTGCACCAAAATGCTAAAGACACATATGACAGCCTGTATATAACCATTGACATGCGATAGAAAGCCACCCTCAGAGCCTATGGAGGCCAACATAACGGCGCGGCACAAAAGCAAGGAAAATACAAAACAATACACCAGAGTCAGTATGAAAATTCTAACGGCGCACAAAGTATTTAGAGTGGCAGCATCTTCGAAAGTCACATGGGAGTTGCGATGTTCACCCACATATTCCAGAGAAAAGGGTATAAACGAGGTAAACATGAGCAGCAGTGATAATAGCAGCAATACGGAGGTCACAGGGTTACCTTCGAAAACATCTCCCAGAGAAATGCGCACCACTATAAAAACCAATATGGCCAGAGTACATAAAATACCCAAAATGGCTGCTGTCATGCCGGTAGCTACCCAAGTATCAGGTTTTATGCGCCAAAACATTACCGATTCACCATCAAAGAGAAAGGGGTAACGTGAATTATCTCCGCCTGTCGTATACTGGCAATTGAAAACATGGCCAAACTTCGTCTTCAACTCCAAACTGGTATGATTGTCGCGATTATAGTGATAATAGGTAGTTATGTTGGTAACAAAATTTTGACTGGCTATTTCTCTTAGATTTGTTATCTTCTCTTCAAATTCCAAGGGTCCTGGTGGTGCTCCGGGTCTTGTTTCGTCTACAAACTTTTGGAACATTTGAAAATTCATTAACGTGGCCAAGTGACGCATGCGCAATAGATCCAATAGTTCAGCGGTATTATGATTGACCTCATGATACTCTGTCTTCTCCCAATCCTCTATATAAGCTAGAAAATTCGAACAGGTTTCAAAAACAAAGTAGTCTTCTATGCGTTTGCAATTCTTTTTTATTGAAGATTTCAACCATCTGGTTAATTCTAACATGGGTCTGGCAAATGCCAACACACGTGAGGGTAATATTGTTTTGCCAATTAGAGGTTCATCCAGAGTAAGTTGACTGGAGTTTTTATCCACTAAATGTAAATCGATTTCGTTCTCCATTAATATAAATGATTTGTTGGGTAAATCTGGAAAGAAAGTGTGTGAGAGAGAGAGAGAGAGAAGAGAAGGTATAAAAACTTTGTACGAATGTGGCGAAGGTATTCTGAACATAAGGGTGCGACTGGCTTTGGAGGCTTTGTGTACTACTTAATGCTTAAAAATCTTCTATATAAGCTATTGAGAGTTATTTATCGAAATATCGAATTTCTCAAATGATAGGTCCAGTTAGCTTTGCAAAGTAAAGTCAGCAACCCCTAAGGCCTCAACATACGTATGTATATATACTTAGATAACTTACGTATCTCTCAGCTTCTTAGATCTAAAAAGTTGTCTTTGTCTTGACTTCTTTAGAAGTTACTACTTGTGAGGTCTCAACATTGGATTAGGATACGCTACATTCGCAGCCTGTGTATTACATGAAATCACTCAACACTAATGAGTCAAGTGAATACTTTATTTTACTACCTCAGTCACGTAGCTAATCTGTTTCTTAGAGCTTAAAAGTGATGTTTTTCTAGACTTTTTTAGAAGTCATTATTTGTGAGCTCCACAAGCTCTTTAAATTGTCCAATATTCCACCAGTCCTTAACTATACTGAGGCCAAGTTCTAATTGGTAGTTAAGATTTGTCTTTGCTTGAAAAGTATGATCAAAAGCTTATTTCTGGCACCTAGGCTGTCAGGGAGACTGTGTCGGGGACACTAGGTACACTACATGGTGACTGTGGCTTATACTTAAATCGCTGAAAGAGTGTGAGATCAGGGTGAAATTGCCTTGGACTTGAGTTCGTGACCAATATAATGCTTGTAGTGTTAAAGAGGCATGACTTCGAAATGGTTTTAACTTGTGGCGTTGCAGACACATGGTAAGTTGCTGTGATTATAGCAAAGCTTCTTGGGGAGCAACGTGGTGACTATGTTTATACTCAAACCGCGGGGAGAGTCTGAGAGCAAGGTGAGATTGCATTGCAACTGAGTGCAGTGTCATCAGTTATGTGCTGGTGGACGCATTGCATTTACGAATGGCACTAACCACCATAGGAAGTGCCAAAGTAGAGATAGCCATGTTAATTTCTTGGCCTCATCATTCGACAAAGAGAGACTTTGCCAAGTCTCAGCAAACTGGTTTCTTCTGTTATTGCTTGTAGACCATTGCTGTATCCATCTGCGTCATCAATTCATCTGAATGTCGATTCAAAATGCACTCGGCTAGTTGATTCAGTGACTTAGCGAACCTAAAGCACTAACTCCTTTCGGTTGAAGGCACTTTCTGCTATCAAATCCATCACGTTCAAAAATACATCAGCAACTTATGTCCATCGCAGATTCCGTTCTTAATTAGTCTCATTTTCCAATTTTCCCTGAAATCCAGAAATACTTTACGTCTGTTCAAATATGGTCTAATGACCCTCGTTTGTTTGTCTTATTAACGTTATGTTATGTTGGTCATGGCCAAAATGCACCACGACCCAACGGATCTTTTGTGCAGCCCCATTAGTTGACCACATCAGATTAAGGTTACGAATAAAGCCAGATATCCAATTTGGTAAAAAAAAGAACTCCCCTTTGGAGTCACCAAATTATCCAACAGATATTCAGATGTCTCGGCATAAGTCGTGCAGAACCTACACCGATAATCTCAATATTACTCAAAATACATCGATGACATCTAAAACTGCAATGCCCGATAAATAGACCCGTTATTTTCCTTAGCTAGCTTTTACTGAGCAGAAATTTTATTGCCACTGGAAGAAAATAAAATAAATTTTCAGTCTCATACCGGAGCCAATCCTCCAAAGCCTAGCGAATACCCCCTCAGCCAAGAAGACATGCGAGCCCCTTGTTCCCTGTTCGCTAAAGCACTGTTCAGCCCTTTTGTTCTCAGGATGGCCTTCATGACCAGGATCCATATAGCAGCGTTAGGCAAACTAATATTAAAGCATTTTATAATTGTGGTAGTAATTTAAGAGTCTCTCAGACCACTTTGTACTGTATTTTTTAACTTGTTTTCTCTTTACTTTTCTTTGTTTATTTTTGTTTATTTTTTGTTATGCGTGTGACATCGTACGCGTGAAAACAGAAGATAAGAGCAACTACTTGCCTGAATCTGCAATATAGACTAACCCTGTTTATAACACCAAATTAATTAACGCAGTCCATCACAACACACGACCTTACCTCACAGGGCCTTCGACTTTATCTCAAGTCCTCTAAGATTACTGGGCCCAAATCCGAGTCGCGATTAAAATACGTTGCTTTATTATGACTCACCTATTATAAAATGCCGATCCATTCTCTCTGTGGGTACAGCAAACACCGTACCATTCTCCTTAAAATGTGAAACCATTTTAGTGCCGAAGAGAATATAAACATTCGTATGGCTCTTAAAATGCATCAGACACATGTGTTCGGCCCTCACAGCATCCATAAAATCATTGTAGACATTCAAGTTCTCCGTTAATATCTCCACCGAAGCGATTTGATCTCCCCAAGGCATTTGATACAAGAGATGAGCTACTTTAGGGAAAATATCAGCACGTACTGATGGTATAGGCCAGATATTATAGTCCAGTTCCTTGATAACATCCTCCAGCATATTGTAATAATCGAAATCAATGAAAATGCCGATGGCATGATTAATGCACTGCTGTTGGTACTCCACCTCTTGAAGCAAAAGATTCTCTACTAAGTTGTCATTATCAATGGCTACGGCGCGTATGCCTGAGAAAGAAAAACAGAAAATATTTTTATTTTTGTTTTCGATTTGATGTGTTTTGTTAAAGAACCCACCTATTTCGAAATTAGCTTCCAATAGATTGGCCACATTTAAACGATTTATTACAAACATGGCTGATATGGTATCCTTGGTTATGACACTGATCATAATGTCACCTTCAATGATTTCCACCAAATCATTTTGATTTTTAATGACTGCCGGTTCCTCTTCCGAATTCACAATGACAGCCTTAATGCCGTGTATGCAAATGTCATTAACACTGGCCGTAGTCATTTCAATGGCTTCTGTCGAGGACACCAGTGGCAATGTTTGAGCTGTGGTCGTTGTTGTTGTAGTTGTTGATGGGGGTGTTGTTGTAGTCATACGTTCTTTAATGGCTATTGCTCGAGATTTGGTTATCTTTGGCAGATTTCGTATTCTAGTGGTGGGCTGCTCATCGGCATTGGCCAGCGTTAAGAAACAACAGAATAAGAGCGCTAGTAGGAGAAGAACTATAGGCGAGAAAAAGAAAATTATTGAGAAATGATTGCAATGAAAAGTTTTATTGATTTTATTGTAAGCAGAGAGAGAATAAAGCAAGAAAATAGATGAATAAATTAGAAGAATTGAAATCAAGAATGAAAAAAAGAATTTTTTGTTTTTAAATCCGTAATAATATTACGGAAATGAAATATATAAATATATAAAAAGTATTTAATTCTAAAATAAATACAATTTTAACATTTTTCTTGAATTGAAGGTCTGTTTATCTAGCTAATAGGGCAGTTTGTTAAGTCATTTTATTCGAACGACGAACATATTCAAGCAGATAAAAGGTCGTCTCTGAATGTTTGCCAAAGCAACACATTCACAGAGGATATGCTCTTCTTCCTTCCTGCAGTGGCGACACTCCGATTCAGGTACTACCTTGAAATTGAAGAGGTGATATTTACGATAATAGTGAGTGACCCGGGAGGAAGCCAATAAGTTTCTTCATAGACATTTCCCCACGGTAATTGTACCCAATATGGCAATATTGTAACAAAAGGCTTATTTAGGCATGAATTCGTATATGAAAAGTATCTTATTCAAAAAGAAATACAAATTTTAAGGTTTTTTGAATTTGAAAGTCTATTTATCAAGCAAATAGGGCTGTTTATTAAGTTTGTTATTCTAAACTAGTTGAAACCCGGCGTGCTTTGGTACCACTATATTATTTAGTACTTCAAATAGCATCTGGGTTATCATTTTTACCGGTTTAAATTTGAACCAGCGGTTATTTTGAATCTGGCAGTACCTATGTCATTGTATTCTGTCAAGATGCACTAAATTAACTCCACTGAACAAAATGGATCGGTTTACGTTTGAGCAACGTTGCAATTTATTTCCAAAATAAAGACAATTGGTGGGACAAAAATGTTGTACAAAATCTAGTCGCAGAAAAGGACCAACATTACCCGGTATACGCAAGTTTATTGCTAAAATTTGTGAAACTGGTTTCATTGTTTCTTTTAGAAGACAATATACCCATTACGACTGATTGTTTGGTGCGACTTGTGCAGCGGAGGCATCATTGGCCCACATTTCTTTGAAAATGAGGACGACGCAGCAATTACGGTCAATGGAGACACCTATCGCACCATTATAACTGATTTTTGTGTGTCCGCTCTTCATAGTATTGATGTGAACAATGCTTGTTTTCAACAGTATGGTACAACTTGCCACAATTGAATTATTGCGTCAAACGTTTGATGGTTGCTAAATTAGCCGAAATGGTGCGATATGACATCTTCGAAATATTTTCTTTGGATCGCCGTTAGAGACAAGTGTTATGTCTACAAACCTGAGCACAACTGAGCATTTGAAGGCCAACATTCGTGATGTCATTGCCGAGATACGACCCCATACATTTGAAAGAGCTCTCGAAAATTGGTCCGAACGAATAGGGTACAGTGTGGGCAGCCGCGGCTTCATATGAATGAAAAAACCGTTCTTGTTTTATTGCACTTTTGAATTGCCCAATCTATACATGTGTATATTGTGGCAGTTGAGATCCTGTAAGGGACGTGTCTTAGTCTAATCTCTCGAAAAGCGTGACACTCATAAATAAGGTGTTGTACCGATTCGTGTTCTTCTTTATCCTAATAGCTTCAGTAACCATAACGTGGGTCACATATTGCCTCAGACAACGTGCAATCATACAGTTAGCTAGACGAATCCATCCCAAGAGTAAGGAAAGTCCTGGTCCTTTCAACAAAAACATCCTGAATATTCTTCAAGTGTCAAGGCCAAAGCTTACGCCACCTTTCTGGTGTTAGTTGGTGTCTGAGGAGAAAATCGAAAGGTTTGAGTATTTAAGTGGCCTTAAAGGCTTTGTCAACCTGTTGTTGTGGAAGTTTGCAGTTGAACTCATTGTAGGGCTAATATTATACAGTTGTTAATTTTACAATCAGTCTGGCATCTTTATTTACTTTCCTTTTTGGTTTATGATTTGATCTTTTAACTAATAAAGAGAACATTAAGAACCTCTGAGATACGGTCAAAAGTTGTTATGGATTGTATGACACTTCTCAGTGAACTTGGTGTTCACAACAAGATTACGCAATGTCTGGTCTTGGGTCATGAAGACCAGCTTTGAAACAAAACAAGTTGACTTTTTGACAAACAAAAATTAATGCTGACAAGAATATGAGCCTATCTGCTGCTAAGCCTGAAAGACCATATATTATAATAGCTTTTCCGCGGCTATATTTTTTGAGATATGAGACAATTTTTTGCAACTAAAGTGTGTGTGCTATTCAATTGGTAAACAGTGTACAGAGTTGTAAAAAAAACCTTTCGGTTCTCTGTGTGTTTGGACTGAATCAACATGACGGGGGGTTTTTAACTAAGAACTTTTTTTCAAAATAAAATAAAACCAATAATTTATATGAAACAAGAGTAACCTTTCCCGCGTTGCTAAGAAACATTGTGTTGTATGCCTATTAAATGTATATCTCATTAGAAAAATTTAAAGGAATGCACACATTTTATATGGGAAAAACACACCATCACAAAAACACAACTTATTTTTATCTATATGGGTTCTATATCTCGGCAATAGCATCACGAATGTTGGCCTTCAAATGCTCAATTGTCTTTGGTTTGTCGGCATAACACTTGCCGTTAACGGCGCCCCACAGAAAACAGTCCAACGGTGGCAAATCGTAGCTACTTGACGGCATACTGACATCACCATTTCGGCTAGTTAAACGGCCATCAAACCTTTGACGCAATAAATTGATTGTGGCATGAGATGTGTGCCAAGTTGCACCATCCTGATAAAACCAAACATCGGTCATATCAATACCATGAAGAGCGGGCACAAAAAATCGGTTACCTTGGTGCGATAGGTCCTTCCATTGACCGTAATAGTTGCACTGTCCTCATTTTCAAAGAAATATGGTCCAATGATACCTCCGCTCCACAAGCCGCGCCAAATAGTCACTCGTAACGGGTGCATTGGCTTCTGAGCCCCAAGTTAGGCAATTTTGCTTATTAACGTACCAACCAAGATGAAAATGAGCGTCATCCAAAAAGATAATTTTTGTTGGCAAAATCGACATCAACGTGCAGTTTTTCATTGGCCCATCTAGCGAAGCCGTATTTCCAAGTGAATTATTTAAAGAAAAACTGTCTTAATAAAGCCTCTAGAGCATAAAGCTCAGCATAGACGTACAGCATACTAAAGCTTCTTAACAAAAGTTCTTAGAAAACAGGCTTCATTTGCAAAAATTATTTTTCCACAAATACCAGAGGTTTACCTTTGAATGAATTCAGCTTATTTACGCGAAATTAGCCATTTGTTCGAATTCGGATAATTTTCAACAGAATATCTCATATCTGCGATTTTTGATTTGAATGACAAGGTCAAAAAAGTCTTATTGTTGGTACATTATGTAGTGAAACAGCCGTTTATCGACCAAATTCTTAATAGCGATCCAGAAGGGCAATTATCATAAATTTCGCTAAATATAATGCGATCTTTGAGCAAATTGAATCAAATTCATGGTAGCAATTGCTAAATGTCTAACTTCTGCTACATATGAGATGGATGCCCAAAAGTGTTACCTAAAGGTCAAGCACCTGACGAATGCCCATGGTAATGACATTTCCTACTGTAAGGATCAAAATGAAAACCTTATGACGGATACAGAAAGTGTGCTGTGGTTATGAAAAGACAATTTTTCCAACTTGCTTGTGTCAGATAAGAGTGGCGAAGGTGAAACCATCACATATGAGGATGTCGCATAGTATGTCCACTACCCAAGTAAGATGTGCTCAGCTGTTACCCGATCGAAAAATAACCAAGCTGCGGGTGCAAAGGGGTTGCCGGCGGAGCTTTTCAAGCTCGGAGATAAAGAGTTGGTTGAGTGCATTATCATTATCATCATGTCGACCATGCACTATTTCAGGGCACTGCGGCTCATGGGATCTAATGTGCCCCTTCCGGTCTATAGTTTGTTCAGCATATCTGCCGCCTTCCCAATGAACACCAGCAGATTTGAAATCATAAGGGTGGTATAGTAACCACAGTAAGACCATATATCTATCTAACTGTGCCATCCTCTTCCGATGCGTTGTTATTCCTTAAGGAAGTCCTCAAGATTAGCGTGCCGCCGTAAGGAGCTTCATTGATCCGTAAGAAACTGCGTAAGGAGTTTCAAATTCGGCCTGCCATACTTGAGAACCTCAGAGCGATGAGAAAATTGCGGACTGACTGCTGCCATATATTGACGATGTCCTCTTTGAGCATTCAAGTGTTCCAAGCATCTGGTAATTTACCAGTCCTTGATTAGATTAAAGATGGTAGTAGGCAGCACTGCTCAGCGATGTTCCGGACCGATATAGGGTGTCATGGAACCCTTTCTAGCTATTGCATCCGCTATTTCACTACCACCTATCCCACAGTATCCAAGTTCACAAAATAACTGGACCTTATTTCCAAGCGAAAGCTTTTGCAACATATCGTACCAATATTTGACTAGTGTAGATACCGGACGATTCGAGCCGAGTGCTCTTAAGGAAGCTTTGCTGTCAGAGAATATATAAATGATCTTACCCTTGAGCCCCCTGTACAGGTTGATCTATGCACATATAGCAATCGACATGATCTCAGCCTGGATGGCATTCAGTGATCTTCCAAATGGGATATACAAGTCTGGTTGAGAGCATACACCAACTTATTAAGGCCATATGGTTGGAAGAACGTGTTCCCAATGATTGAACCCTAAGCGTGCTATGAGTCAAAGAAACTGAATCCAGCAGTCAATGAATCCAAAACTAGGCTAACAATGAACAACGAGTGTATGAGACTTGGACAATATGTGAAAGTTGATAACTATTAAAGCTTTAAGGTTGTGGTTGAGTTTATTACCCTTGATACCGCCGTAACCAAATCTAATAGAATCAGTTTTGAACTAAAACGACCACCAGGTACTATTTTGAGCTAAGTAATCAGTTAAGTAACAAGGCCCTCCTTAAACAAACAAAGCTTATACTCCATAAGGCTCTGATATCGGCCGTACTAATTTATAGCGCTGAAGCAGGGGTTCTTGGACAACCAATTGTAGCAATCTTTAGGGTGTTTAAGAGAAAGTTTCTACGTAAGATATTTGAACCAATCGGCGTCAGAGAAGAATATCGGAATACTATATATTGAATATACTACCGCCCTCGTGTGGCGGTCCCATCGCTTCAAATAGAGTTTTCTTTTGGTAAATCTGTTGTTGATATTCCCGCTAAGTCTTAGCGTCATAGCTTGACATCTAGAGTACATTTATTTCTATGTGTGTTGTCGATTTTTTACAATTTTATAAATGGATTTATTTTGCGTAAAAACGGATTTAATGGTGCGCAAACGTTAGAAATGTTGGAAAAGTGTTTCGGTAACGATTCCCTAAAAAAAGCGGTCTTTTACCAATAGCACGAGCGGTTCAAAAGTGGCCGTGAGTCAATCTCAGAACGCAGAGGCAGACTATCGACACCGTAATCCGACGAAAACATTAATAAAGTAAAAGAAATGTTGGTCAATAACCGCAAATTAATCATCAGAGAAATAGCATTTTGGTTAATGATTTAGGTTTCCGTCGCGTAGTTGAAAAGTTGGTGAAAAAATACCTCAATTTAATGCAAAAAAGAGACCGCATTGAAGTCGCAAAATACATGATTTGCGAGTCTGAATCCGATCCCACATTCATCAAAAGAATCATTACTGGAGACAACACGCTGTCCAGCCATCAACCAAGTGAATGGCGTTCACTTTCATTCAAAAAGAAGGCAATGCTGACGGTTTTCATGGATTATAACGGTGTAGTGCATTTGGATTTTTGCCAAAAGGCCTGACAGTAAACAAAGAGTATTATTTGGGCGTTATAAGACGTTTACGTGAAGCAATTCGCCGAAAGAAAGCAGAATTGTGGGCAGATAACTCGTGAATTTTGCACCATTATAAGACACCGTCGCACAGTGCCATCATTATTCGAAATTTTTTGACGAAAAATCTAAAAGTTACCAAATTCAACTGATTTGGCTTCCTGTGACTTCTTTCGGTTCAATCGAGTTAAAAAACTATTACAGGGAACGTGTTTCAGCAGCCGAGAGGAAATAATGAACACCGATGGACATATCGAAAACCGAACATTAAAAATTCTTCGAGAATTTGATCAAGTCCTGGTAAATGTGTTGCAGTAGATGTGGGTTAATTTGAAGTAGACAATATAGATTTAGATGAATAGACGTGTATTTTTAATTTGCTGAATCCGACCTCTACATAGTAAAATGAATAAAACGCCGGAAGCTGGGTTGGCTGGGACATGTCATGCGATTGAAAAAGACACTTCAGCAAGGGAGGTGTTTGAAAGTGATGCCGGAATAATTCACAAATATGGGCGTTCAAAACTCCGATGGAAAGATCAGGCTGAAGAGAACCTAGAGACTGTGTTAGCTAGGATATGTCGTACGCTTTAGAGAAGGTGTTTGAAAGTGATCTCGCAGAAATTCGAAGTTGAGGGCGTCCAATGCTCTGATGGAAAGATCAGGTTGAAAATAACACCTCGACGATTGGTACACAAAATTGGAGAAGATGCTCACAAGACCGTAGCGCATGGAATTCTAACCAATGCTCGGCCAAAGACCAAACGCCCTCTAACACTTATGTTAGATTACAGTTTACGGGATTAGGTCTACATAAAAAGTTACTCCATTGGATACACAAGAAATCACGGAATTAGTAAACCTTCGTAATATGAGTTCATGAAGTCAGACTTGTACGAGGTTAACTATCTTTCAATTGTTTTCTTATTTACTAAAAATTTAAAACTCAAATCAAAGTTTTTATTCACAAGTTAAGACATACATGGGGGAACGATGGACTGTAAATCAGTTAAAGTAAATTAAGTACAACAAAATTGACAAAACTTGTGTCTAAAAGTTAACAAATAAGCGTCAGTCCATAAATCGTCCGAAATGTTTTGCGCAGACACAATTTCCATGAAAGAGTTGCACGAAAAAAGCCATTCGTCATTGAACATAAAAACCATGATTTTTATACTGTTATTTACTGACGAAAGCATATTTAATATTTTCCTCTTGTGTGGTCAGTCATATGATCGGAAAAAGCAAAATAAAGAATTAAGATTCAGCAATCTTCACCTGGAAGTGTAATGGTTTGGTGCTGTATGGGGCTTATTGATGGAATAATGGACCAGTATAAGTATATAATAATTTTAAAAGAAAATGTGGCAGTCAGTGTACAAAAGTTGGGCATTTTGGAAAATTTTAAATTTTACCAAGATAATGACTCTAAGCACAAAGTATATAATACACGAAAGTGGTTCTTATAGATATAACTGCCCACATGTTTGGAAACACCGCCACAGTTTCCTGATATCAACATTATAGAGAATTTGTGGGCATATCTCAATAATAAATTAAATCTCGATCGATATCTAACTGATCAATGAGTTAAAAATCGGTTTTAAAAAGGAATGGAACTAATTGCTCCCTTTTATTGAAAAAAGTTAGTCGAGTCTGTTCCAAAGAGCCAAGAATAAATAAATACAAAATTAGAAACAAAACTGATTTAACCTAAAAAACTTTGAGGTGTCTAATTATGAATTTTTTGTTGTTGCTTTTTGTATAGAGATAATATGTATGTATAAATATAAAAAAAAATATTTTTTGCTAACTTGTGTTATTGCAGTTATTTTTACAGTTTAAATTCGTTCCAAAAATATTAAATTTGCAGATTACAGTTCTTTATAATAACAAAAACAAACCGGCACTTACCTTTTCTCCCAAATTTTTGAATTTTTCGAAATTTCCCAGACATTTCGTTGCAATTTTAAATGTTGAATTTCAGGAAATGACGTTGGTTTTCCTTTTCCTTTAATCTCAGCCTTAATTATGGGTTTGTATGTGGTTGTTGTATACAGGCATGCAAGAAATACTGTAACCTGTCTATCTCTCTTTCTCTCCTAAAGCGGGTTTTTTTACGTTTATTTAATTTGTTATATTTTATTGTTATTGCTTTTTCTTTATGTTATAAAATTATACTGTTATACGAGTACTCTAGCATATTTCAGTTGTTGAGAGTGGTAACCGCTATAGGGAAATGATGACTGTTTGTTTTTTGTTTTTGTTTTTGTTGTTATACAACAACAAATATAAAAAATAAAAGAGATTTTCACTAACGAAATTAGTTGGTTTAGTGGTTTACTTTTTGTAGTTTGTTTCTCTTTCTCTTACTCTCTTTCTTCTAATAGTGTTTTCAGTCTTTTTTCTTTGTTTTGTTATGATTGCAGTTTGAATTGTTGTATGTATTAGTGTTTATATTTTATTGTTATTGTTGTACTTTTCACTCTCTAATCTCCTTAACGCTTTTATTATTTTTTGTCCATAATAAAATTACTTTTCTTTTTCCCAATTTACATATCTACTCATTGAAAACTTATGCACACACTAACACACAAGCATTGTTTATTGTTGTTTCTTGTGTATTTTTTTATAAACAAATACAGGCCAGTGTGATTTTCTTCAGTTGATTTGTTTACTTTTGTTTGTGTTTATTTTTTCTAGTTTTCACCCACACACACGCACTGTTCTTATTAAGACTCTGTTATCTCTTCTTTAGATTTTTGCACTGTGTTCTTATTCTGTTTTTCCGGTTTTCGCTTACTTTTTTCTTTCTTTTAATATTTATTTAAAGGCATTATTATTTTTGCTCTTGTATTTTGTTGCATTATTTTTTATTGATTTTTTTCTGTTCTACTGTTTGTAGTCGGTTTATTTTAGATTTATTTTTTATTCTTTTGTTTTAATTCCTTTCCTCATTATCTGTAAAGTGGCTTAAATTGTGGTATATTTTTAAGATTTCTGTGTTATTTTTTAAGCGTTAGTTTTCCCTTTTGCTAATCGATAATTTAAAGAGGCGATTGATTTTATACCAGTATGTGGAGCAGAATTACTAAAAAAGTATGGTGTTCTCTGTTTTACAAATAAAAATTTGTTGTGTTTAATATTCAAAAAATTGCATTTGTTTTCATCAAAATTTATCTTATAAAGGGTGGGCAAATTTGAGATCAGGAAATAAATTGGCTTAAACATACGTTTTTTTTCGAAAAATTAAGTTTTATTCATACCAATATAAAATAGAAATATGGGAATCAATAATGCAATATAATGTCGGGCAAATGTCCACCTCTAGCACGTTGGCAACGTCCGCTCTTTTCACAAAATTTTGAACCACATTTTTCAACAAAATCATCTTTAGTGAGAAGGCACATTTTCAATTAGGCGATTATGTAAACAAACAAAATTGTCGAATAAGGGCTCATAAAATCCACAAACAGTGCTCGAAAAACCATTACATCCAAAGAAAGTGACCGTATGTTGCGGCATCATCGACCCGTATTTTTTCGAAAATGAGTAAGGAAACGCCGTCACTGTGAATTCTCTGCGCTACCATTTGGCTAATGTTGACATCAGTGACCTTTGGTTTCAGCAGGACGGCGCCACAAGCCATACGGCTAGGCCAACAATTCATAAATTTCCCGATCGAGTTATTTTTCACGATGTCAATAGAATGCCTCGTTTTTGTGATTTAACGCCGCTGGATTATTTTATCTGGGGCCATTTGAAAAACCGGGTTTACGTGAACAAACCACAAATAACTGACACTCTGCAAGATGAACTTCAGTGCTGCAGTGACAAGATAAGCGAAGCTTTGTTGCATAATATGATTCAAAATTTTGTGAAAAGAGCGGACGTCTGCCGAGGTGCTAGAGGTATACATTTGCCCGACATCGTATTCCACTATTAATTCCCATATTTCTATTTTATATTGGTATGAATAAAACTGAATTTGTCAAAAAAAAAAATTTGTTTTTAAGCCAATTTGTTTCCTAATATTAAATTTACCCACCCTTTACATAAAAAAATCAATGTGTGTTTTTATGTACAGTCGCCGTCCGGCAGAGCCTAAAAAGTTCAATTAACTTTAAACTACAAAATTATTAAATTATAGTACTACAACACACAATATATAAGGTTTTCCGCTAAAATTAAGTTTAATTTGTTTGTCGTAACCGTAAATGACAATTTTGTCCTAAAAACACTAAACAAACAGTAAAGCATGGAGGCTTATCCAGTGATGGAATGGGCTTATAGAAGGTACAATGGATAAATCTATTTACCTTTACATGTTGAAGAATAATGTAAAGGAAAGAGAACGATATTGGGTATTGTTGGTAATATTAAATTTAATTAGGCCAATGACCCAAAGCATACATCACTAAGCGTGAAAAATTAACTGTTGTACAACTACCCAAAGGTCCTGAAAAGGTTTTTCCAAAGTCCCGATCAAAATATTATTAAGTATTTGTATGATAAGCTTGGACGTCGAATGCAAAACCTTTCGTCTACCAATTAAGAACAACTAATGTCACATTTAAGAAGAAATGGAGTCACATATGTCCTAATGTATGAAGAAAATTAGTTGAATCCATCCCAAGAAGAATGTAGGCTTTGAAAAATCAAAAAGGATATGCAAGAAAATAATAATTTGTATTTTATAAGTCGATATTAGAGTGTGTCCGTCTTTCAATGTGAGTTCAAATTTGGAATTTTTCAATGTGGTTTGTTTTATAAAATTTAATGTTACGGGTAGAAACTTTTTTTGTTTGTTTTTATTGCTTACTTAGTTAGTGCTTTGATTTTTATATATATGTTTGTTTGAAGTCTATAGACAACTAAAGGGCTGAACTGATTTTCTTGAAATTTCTACTGTATCTTTCTGTATGGCTGGAAGGAACTGTATAACCGGGCGGTCTTATGGCCATACAAAATATATATTTATTGCTTATATCTGTAAACGTCTTAAATTTGCACCAAAAAGTTTCACAGTTGATGCAAATCATCACTCAAAAAGTCGGCGGAATTCAACAAGTAAGCGTGGTACCCCCTATACAAACTAAGTATTTATGTCTGTATATCTTGAGAACACTTAAAACTAAATTTATAGTCAATATAAATCATCGGTCAAATGGTGGGTGCCATTAGAACAGTAGGCGTGGTACCTCCCATACAAAGTAAATATTAATGTTAGTATAGCTTGAACATGGCTTAAGTTTCAGAATTTCATGTGAACAACTTAATAGTCAATACAAACCATCAATCAAAAAGTGGGTGGAATTCGAAAAGTGGGCGTGATATCTGTCATATAAGTCGATGCAAACCTTCAATTATAAAATGGGAGGGATTGGATAAGTGGTCGTGGGACCTTCTATTCCTACTAAGTATGGAGTTTATTTATGTGGAGTACAACAATTAAAGTTTCGTTATCTTTCCACATCAGCCAAAAATCGGGAAATATTGAATAAACGGGTATTAAACGCTGTATACAGCCTAAAAAAATGTATAACTAAGATAATAGTTAAGATAATAATTAAGATAGGGGTAGCGAAGCATGCCAGGTTTTAGCTTTTACAATAAAGAAATATATTTTTTCATTAGAAATTAAAAGTTATAAGTTTTAACTGTTCGTTTGAAAAAGAAAAGAAATATTAAATAATATCTGAAATTGGAAGGAGACAACCTTAGTCTTTGTTTAAATAATGAAATAATTTAGAAGACACATCTAAATACTTTTGTTAATTTACTTCTTTTGAAGTATAACTTAAAAATGCGGGATTCACAACAGATGGCTTCTCTGTGGATAGTGTTTCATTTGCGTAAAGTTTTGCTTTAAGGTACGATCAGATTGGTGAAATATTTGACAAAAAAAAAACATCAAATATTTTTTTGTCGTAGCCTGATCTCAAAATTATTTTGAAGAACAAAATAAAAAACAACTGATTTAAAAAAATTAAATTATTTATTACTTTTCAGGCTGTTCTACACAGAAGTGTTTGACCAGAAAAATTGTTTAAGTAAAACGTAATATTCTGTCTTAGAAATGATCTATTGAAGTCACGTAAATATTGTTAAACGAAAACTAATGAAAATTTTCATGCACCTCTGTCGCTTATGTGTGAAAGATTTTTTCACTGATAACATTGTTGTTGCGTTGTTACTAAAATATAGAACCTTCTTATCGGTTCAAAAAAAGATAAAAGATATTTAGATTGCATGTATTGTTAATTAAATAAGAACGAGTTTTATGGCGTTTGCAGCGTTTCAAGTCTTCCCTCGTAATCTTTGGCACAGTCCGGTAAAGATAGGCAGATTTTTTAACTTGGATATTTTGCATATCGAAATGCTGCATGAACGCCATCAAAAAAAGTAATTTTTGCATCAAATCATTACTGTTGATGAAAAGCTGATCCATTACGATAAATCGAAGTGCAAATAATCGTTTGAAACTGCCTCAACCAGATAAATTATTTCCAAAGCCGAATATCGATGTCAACAAGGTAATGTTTTGTATGTCATCAGAATTGTCTCATCTATAATTGAGCTTCAAAAATTGCAAGTGATTTATTCCGAACACAATTGATCATTAACCGAAAAACTCCCGGAATATTAGACAGAAAAATAAATCATACTATTCTATCATAAAACCCTCGGTCACACATTGCTAGAAATTATTTAAAATTATTTTGCCTCACCCGACTTATAGTCGAGACTTTGACTACCATTTCCAGAGAGATCTCTCAAGAAAAGGATTCACTTTCACAACTTCTATCTGTAATTAGCTTGATTTGTTCTTAGCAGTACTTTTGCTGCGAAGTTTATAGGTAGCCCGTAAGGTAGGAAAGGGTCTTGCTTTAAACATATTGACGACGACTGGCTACACGACTACATGACTAAAATTGCCGTTAGCAACATTTGTAGATGTGTAGCCAGCTTCGTAAATATATTGGAAACGATATCTTAATAAGTACCTGATAACAATTTGACGTTTTGTTAAATATTAAAATTGTGATCACAACTATATTACCTTTCAAATTTGCGATGGCAGCAACTTCTTTCATTCTTTTTTCTTATATTGTGGCGTGTTACGCTACCCGTATTTTTGTTATTTTCTTTAACTATTATTATCTTGGCTAAAATTCTTTATCCTTTTTTCCCATCTTAGCCCCATCCAGTCCAAGTTCAAACATATGAATTAGCTAATAGTTGCTTTCAGAAAGATACTGTAAAAATATCAAGATAATCGCTTCTGCTTTTATGTTGTATACAGCCTTCAAAGAACCACACATTCATTTTTATATATAATATATATTTGTGTGTGGATAGCTTTTATCCGGTGTGCTTTGGGTCAATATTTCGCCCAGTTATTGAGTGATGATGTGTATTGTCCAGGACGTTTTGTGTTTGAATAAAATTTAGAAACTTTTACTTTTACCTAAATACACAAAACTTAATATCTATTATGTGTGGGCAATGCCATGCCAACTGCCTGACAATTTGTATTAACTACAAAACTATTTGTATTGAATTTAAAGACTCTTACTGTTAGCATTTTGCAAATATAAACAAACAAATATTTACTTAGTATGGGCGTGGCACCGCCTAGTTGGATATTTTGTAATTTCATGTATATAGCTTAGAGTTCCTTCCAGACATAGGAGGGATAATGGAAAAATATCAAGAAAGTCGATTAAGCCATTTAGCTGCCTAACAAACGAAAAAAAAACATACATACATACAGAGAAAAAAACAAAATGTGTTAAACAAAATATTCAAAAAATTCAAAATTGAATGTTCGCAGGAACATTTACTACGTTCCTTTAGAGTTGCGTTTAAAATATATAACACTGAACGCATATTTAGTTTTTTACTATAAGCGTTCAGCAGTTAAATATGAATTTGAAATTCTACAGAACGGAAAAAGTATGCTCCTCCATATGTGAATTGAATGATTTTTCTAACCTTTGTCTGAACTGCCATTCAGAAAAACAGAATGAGGTATTTAGTCAATTTATTCATAAAATGTTTTGGTCAAAGCTTTCGAGCTGAACGCTTCATTTAATAAACCTGAACGCTACATTGTACAAATAATTTTTATCAAATTTAACCATTTTTTTACCACAGCAACATACGCTTTAAAAGTTACCCAACAAACAATTTTAAAAATGATTTAATCGCAATTAATATATGGACTTACGTGTACATTTTTTGTTCAAGCAAAAACTATTAAAATCCTCTCACTCACAAAACTCGTACGCAAAAGGTTTTGAATATGTTTTGTGAACTAATTGAAGCATAAGCATAAAAAGAAAACAATTTAATTAGATAAGTAAAAATTTCTAGGAATAAATGTGTCCTAATATGCTTAAATGGTCGATAATTCCTGAATTGAGAAAATGCATAGCTAAGGAGCTAATACGAATGTAAATTCTTGCATTGGAAACGATTTCGGTGTGCTACAGACTATTCATATTCCAACCAAAAAAAAAAAAAAAAAAAATAATTCTATATGTCGTTTTAATTTTCGTGATAAGTCAAAACTTTCAGATGAAATAAAATTCTGTCAATAAATTTTCAGTTGGTTATAAAAAATTTGTTTAATTTTAAAGGAATCCTATTTTAAGCATTTGAGACACCGGTGTTTTATATGCGCCAAAGGGTTTAGGGTTCTGTCTTACTCTAACAAGAAAGAAAAGCCAATTGTGTGTACATATCTACTCGTATATAGGGTAATAATAATTTTGATTTCTATAAGAAGACATTGTTTTGTTAGAAATATGTTTATTGGGTAGTTCATATTTTTGGTTTGAGTGAATGTCATACATACTCGTACTTATTTTTAATTTTTCAACATGAAAATAATATTTAATTCGCAATTTTTGGACGAAGTTTGAAGGTAACTATCTGTACTATATTTAAAACCATTTATTTTAACGAAATTAATTTATATATTGGTTCTTTAGAAGCAGTAATCGAAATTAGCTGAAGCAATACAAAAATTGGTCTGAGAGCAGAATTGAAACTTTGCAAGTCGTGAATCAAAACGCATATTATTATGTATGTTTGTATATTATAAAAAGTGAAAAAAATAACTTTTTAAAAAAAGAAATAAAAGAATAAAAGAATTCTATTATTTAAATCACAAAACGCATATAATGGTAAAGATATTGAATGCGCATAGGCAATTTTCAAATATATGTTTAGTTTACTTAAACTAAGTAATACTAGAACTGAAGGAACGTAGTAAATTTCTGAACGCACGTTCACTTTTACGTAAGATAAACGTTACGTAGTTTGACGTAACCGAACGTGCGTTTCACTCAAAACTGAACGTTTTATTTAATTTTCTACTACAACCGTTCAGGTTGCAGAAAACGTAATAAATGTTCAGAAAAACTACATATTTTTTCGGTTTTCTAATACGTATTTTTTTCTGTGTACATACATACAAACACATACAAACATACATACAAACACACATTAATTTTTATATACAGGATGAGATATTTAAAAGTTTAAGTTTAAAAATGCACTCAAACTAAAAAGGTTTGAAATTTTGCCAAATTTATAATTTTTGTTGTGAAGTACAATTGCTCCGGTTAGAAATGTATAACATTTCATTCATATGGATGCCGCGTCTGGTCTCACAGTACCCTCTTCGATCGCACTAATTTTCGAGAACGTTTTCGATTGTACGGGGTCGTATCTCGGCAATGACATCATGAATGTTGGCCTTCAAACGCTCAATTGTCACAGGTTTGTCGGCATAACACTTGTCTTTAAAGGCGCTCCACAGAAAATAGTCCACGGCGACAAATCGCAGCTTCTTGGTGGCTAACTGACATCACAATTTGGGATAATTAAACGGCCATCAAACGTTTGACGCAATAAAACGATTATGTCAAGAAATGTGGTCCTGTTGAAACCAAACACCATTCACATCAATACCATGAAGAGCAGGCATAAAAAAATCGGTTACAATGGTGTGATAGGTGTCTCGATTGACCGTAATGGTTATGCCGTCCTTATTTGCAAAGAAATATGGGCCAAAGCTGCCTCCGCTCCACAAGCCGCACCAAACGTCACTCGTAATGGCTGCATTGGCTTCCGTAAGACCACGTTTAGATTTTCTGAGCCCCAAATACGGCAATTTTGCTTATTTACGTACCCACCAATATGAAAATGAGCTGCATCCCAAAATATGATTTAATTGTTTTTTTATTTTTTTGCAATTTCCGATCAAATGCTCAAGCGTAAATCGATTCACTTTAGTAAAGATAATATACTGAATATTGTGATAGAATAGAATGACATAAGTATTGGCAGATTCAAAATAAACGCTGATTCAAATTTAAACCGATAGATGGCCCACCCGATATAAAATTATTATAACACAAGAATAAATACATTAATGATTTAACACTTTGTTGTGTAGCTGTGTTGCTGTCAATCGTATTCATATAAAAATCTGTGTTTTATTTTTTGTAGTTTGTAGTCAGTAGCTTGCCGTCGTCTATGTGTTTAAAGTGTAAATGAAAAATTTACTAAAAACGCGCATTTTTTGAGTCATATACCCAATTTGTGAAAATTAGATTCAACGATTTAAATATAATTAAAATCAGCTATGAAATGGTTAAAATCAGCTCCAAAAACTATGTTTTCTCTTGTTGGCCCGAGTAATCAATAGAAACCAGTATTAATCAAATAATTTTATCCATTGAGTTACACAAATAGAATACAAATTGTTTTTTTTTTAATTAAGCCATTGTTGGACTTATCAAGTAAACGTATATGGACTGTTTTTTTTGACAATTTTGTTTAACAATAAATCATCAAATATTTGTTTCCATTAAATATTTTAATTTTTTTTCCATTTCAAATACTTATTTAATTAAATTTAATTTTTCACCCTTCACTACAATATTTTTTGTTCTGCTGAACCCACTCAAAAGCTGTTCGAATAAAATCCGTATAAAATACGTTGTTTACCGCCGTAAATATTGGAAAAAACTGAATTGAAATAAACTGAACTCGTACGCAAATTAAAAGACAATTATAAGAGACAATAACAATTGACTGGTTTTTTATATTATAATTGTTGTTTAATTTTATTTTTATTTTCATTTTCTTTTTTTTTTGTTAAAAACAAGAAGGGCTTAAACCTAAAAAACCACCCCCTTTGTTTTTGTTACACCTGTAGTTTTTACTTTTTTTTACATTTTTTACGTTTGTTTGCCTTTAGTTTTTCCAGCATGTCAGCATAATAAGCCAACGTTTTAAAATTATTTTTCTTTTTCGCTTTTTTGTATTTTTTTGCTATAGAAATTGTTAAAGCAGTAGGTTGTTATGGTAACTGGTCTAAAAAAAAGAGTAAAACGCTTTGTAAACAGTCGTTCGTCCACTGTTTTACAGACCCTCCAGCGATTACTGAGTATGAGTTGTTATCGATTTAAGGGTTGCGACGATGGTGGCCATTTGAATTTCTAATGGATTTAAAAAGAGGGGTGTCTTAGAAAAAACAATTGAGTTTTTTTTTCAATCCAGGCTTAAATAACTAAAAATCAATCAAGCTTGACTATATAAGTACCTGTACCAGCCTGTTAATTTTGAATTTATAATTTTATTGCATGAACATTAATAATTCCTGACTTTTTGGATAACAAAAATTGGTGTCTGCAAAAAAAGTTATATATTTCAGCTTTGTCTCCATAAAGATACACTTAGTCCAACGTTTTATCAGCTTGTTCCCTGTAAATAATAAGTCAGGGAAACCAGAAATATGCAATTGCATGTTTTTTCTCATGCAACCAATCAAGCTGGATATGAGATATTTATCTATTTCATGTATTTTTATAAATTTTGGTGTCAATTTGTTAGTGCATATTTTTGCATATTTTTCCCTTATAGCACGTTTTTGCATAAATCAGTTTTAAAAACTTTTTTTTGGAATTTAAAGAGCATTTTAAACCTTTTTGGCGTATATTTCAATTTTTTGCGCTCTGAAATCTTTTTATTACGAAAACAAAATTTTTGTTTTAAATTCTAACCAAGCCATGACATTTTTGAATTATATATCTGTTGATTGAAATTTGCTGTGCCATCTATATCTCAATTATGTTTATTACCGCTTACCAAGATCTACAAAAATTTTTTGAAGAATATACAAACTATAAAGTGCATCAGAAAGGTTTTAATGTACAAAATGTGGTTGTATGTCAAAAATATTTACCAAATATGCTTAGCGGACATACCAAATGCATAAAAGATTACAGATTGATCTGTGATGGACTTTAGTAGATGAATTTGTACAGAACCAATCACTTCACAATTGCACAAATTTTTGACAATTTGTTAAAGACATTGGACGTAAATTTTAATAAATTTTTAATTTAATTTGTGACAGTCGCAGCGCCTTATAGGATAAAAGCTGGCAAAGCCATAAAGGTGTTGTGTCCGTTTCCTAAGTTAACGCATCTTATATGGAATGCTTATGGACTGCTTCATTTATTCAAACGTATAAGAGATCGAAACGTAAATGAAACAAGGTCATAGCAAATTTAAGGAAAGCTCCAGAGTTGAAATTATAAAAGAAATGTATCCATGCATTCCGTTGCCGCCCGAACCAGTTATAACACGTTCTGTAACTTGTCTTAAGGCCATCAATTACCACGTTTACAACTATGAAAATTGTTTGATCTTACAAGTACTAACTAACAAATTTAAATACAAAAGGTGAATTGATTTTTATTGCTGCAAATTTTGAGTTTAATGAAGAGTTACTTTAAAAAAGTGCAAGCCACTGGCCTAACATCAGTTGATTTTTGAGTGTTTTTTCATTTGTTAAGAAGAGCATACTACCTTGACGAAAAATATTTTGGAATAACCCCTGTGTGGCGGTCCCAGCTTGATATTGCAAAAGCTATGTAGCCAAGAGTACATCTATTTCTATGTGTGTTGGCGATTTTTTACAATTTTAGAAACTGCTGCTGAAACTCATTCCACGTAATGGTTTTTTAACTCGATTGAATAGAAAGAAGTCACATGGAGCCAAATCAGGTGAATTCGGTGGCTGTTGGATGGTATTTATTGCATTTTTCGTCAAAAAATTTCGAATAATGATGACACTGTGCGACGGTGCGTTATCATTGTGCAAAATTCATGAGTTTTCTGCGCACAATTCTGGTCTCTTTCGGCGAATTGCTTCATGCAGACATCTCATAACGCCCGAATAATACTCTTTGTTTACTGTCTGGCCTTTTGGCAAAGATTCATGATGCTCTACACCTTTGTAATCCATAAAAACCGTGAACATTGCCTTCTTTTTTGACTGAAAGCGACGTGGTTTTTCGGTGTCGCCTCATTTCGTGAATACCATTCTCTTCCCTGATGTCTGGATTGCGTGTCGTATTTATAAACCAACGTCTCGTCTCCAGTAATGATCCTTTTGGTGAACGGATTCAGCTTTGCAAATCATGTCTTTTGCTGCCTCAACACGGTCTCTTTTTTGCATGAAATTGAGGTCTTTCGGCACCAACTTTGCTGCTATACGAGGGAAACCCAAATCAGTAACTAAAATATCTTGAACGGATCCACAGGCAATGTTCAAGTCTTCTGCTATCTGTCTGATGGTTAATTTGCGGTTATTGAGCAACATTTCTTTTACTTTATCAATGTTTTCGTCGGTTTTCGATGTCTCTGGTCTGCCACTGTGTTCATCATCTCCGATTGCCTCACGACAATTTTTGAATCGCTCGTGCCACTTTTAAACGGCCGTTTTCTTTAGAAAATGGTTGTCGAAAAACTTTTCAAAACACTGTCGTTAATAAAGAAAAAATTGGCCTCCGCAGCTTTTTCCAAAGCTATTACTTCTCATGAAATATTCCAGCACCAATTCTCACAATGCGGCTGTATATCTTTGATTAATGTACGAATATCCTCTTTGAGGTCTACGATTTTGGTTGCGAACTATAGGCATAAACTTATTTTTTACGTAGCCCTTAAGATATGTCTAAAAGTGCTAAATCACAAAATATCAGAGTTAATTGTGATTGCCTCTTAGAAAAGTCACACGGTCAAGAAACTTTTCACATAAAAGTGCGATAGTATCATTATTTCTCCCTACAGAGGTATATTTTAGATCATTTAAAGTTGGCACTGAGCCTTCTGTTGATTAAATTAAGTAAAAAATTGAATATCATCAAGATCCAGAATTTCTCTTGCATTTGGCGTTTACATATTTTTACCCACAAGAGCCCCTGCATTTCTTTTGCCGCCGTTGATTATAAGCCCCGGCGTTTCTCTTATAATCGTACTAACATAAAATACCGTTCCAGAAGCAGTCTGCAGAACAGTACCCGCTTACCAGAGGTTGTCTCCAGTACAGTATCCGTTACCGTTCAGTACATTACCTGCTACAGACGCTGTCTCCGGAATAGCCTCCTCACCCGACGCTGTCTCAAATACAGTACGCCCGTTACTAGACGCTAGTATCAGACGCTGGTAACCGGCGCACAGTATAGATCTGTTTTGTAGTTAAGATAGATAATAAGTTTAAGGTTTCATTAATAAAGAAGCTTCGTTCTGGTGTTAAACACGAAAATAATCGTGTTTTTATTCAAAGGAAGCAGACCTTCGGTTTCGAATCTGGTAAGACTGGGAGATAGCACAGATGGAAACTTAAGCTGCGTTACACCCTTAAGGCAGCTTGACTGTCAAAGTATATATTAATGATCTTACCCTTGAGCCTACTGAACACTGTTCGCCATCCATCTATTATAAGGGATCATTAGATTCTGCGAATGTCATCGTACGTTAGCAGTTAGCAGTTAGCAGCAAATTCAACACTTGCTGTGTTCTTTACCCATTCAGGTTTGATAGTTAACCATGTAGCTACCTGGTGTGTCTCCGTATCCAGGAACCCTTTAAAGACTCTATCAGAGACACACGGTATTCTTCAACAATTCCCGACGTGGTGTGTGCGTTTTTTTATCGAGGGGAAATCATTAAGAAATTGTGTTTGAGACTTTAATATGCTAAAAACTCCCCCAGCCAAGGTGGTAGTATCACGAAGAAATTCTTTATTGGGATTACATATCCCGACAATCTATATTGTTTAACCTGATTTATAGCAGGGTTGGCAACCCACTGGGTAACCCAATTAAACCCGTGTGGGTTTAATTGGGATATATATTTAAAAAGCCAGGTGGTTTTCTTATTTAAGGGTTTTTTTGGTTTAATTACAACAACAAAAAATAAAAATTTACGCATTAAGAGTACAAATTAATTCAGTCCCTTTTTTAGCTCAAAAATTATAATAAATTAACAATTTTTCAATATAAAAAAGTATTTAATCATTAGCCCGTCTTAGGAAGACTTCTTGTTTTTTGAGCCGATCCGTTTTAAAGCCGACTTATATTTCTTTCTATTGTAATATATATTGCATCCATCGAAAGCTATATATGGATCGACTTTATCCGTTTCTTTGTCTTTATATTCCGGCCGTTTTTCTCATAATGCACGGTTCAAACGAAGTAATTGCAGTCTGCTCCGATCACTGAGTTTTAGTGATTTATAGCACACAATGCCGCCTTGATCAATTGATCACTTGATCAAATGCATTATAAACGTAATTGTACCAGCAATCAAAAATATTGTCGACGTGATCGAAATTGGGAAGCAGTTGTAAAACCCAAAAAAACCCAATAAAACCAACCCAGGATTTGAGTTTTTGATGGGGTGGTTCTCAGGATTCTTTACATAGACTTTTGCTTAAAACGTTTGTTATTTTCCGAAAAGAACAGCTTTGAAGCACATACATATTTTAATTTAAAATAAATTCATACCTTTGACCCATTTGTCAGTCAGTGTAATAATAATGCATCTGTATGTACAACAGCCATTTAGTCAATCAATCAACCCCTTGACCCACGTGTTTTGACATGTTTTTTTTTGGTATCTTTTAACATTTAAATTTTATGAATATTTATAAATTCAATATTCTTGTTGTTGTTGTTGTTCAGCCAGTTATGTACACAACAAAGTTAATTTATCTGTTTTTATGAATAATGGTTTGTACTCTTGTGTTGCTGTTGCTGTTGGTGTTGTCGTCTCACACAAAAGTTACTTGAAATTGTCAATAAACGTTTTCCACATGAGTGATTAATTTGTCACAAAAATTAGTTTTAAATTACATTTTTTATTTGCTCTCTCTCTCTCTCTCTCTCTCTATCTCTTTCCTTTATTTGTTTCTTATTGGCAATTGTTACGTTATAGCAAATGGATAGTGATACAAACAGTCAGTCATAATACACATGCTGAACATAAACTGTAAAGCCAAGTCAGATACTGATGTTTTACAATGGCTTTAAATGAAAATTGGTTAATAAATATTGTTTGTCATACATATACAAGCTTTCTTTCTTTCTCTGTTTTGCGTTATTTTTTTATGAATAATTATGAAAGAAAAAAGTGACCAATATTTTCAACGGACAGGGTGTTGATATTAAAAGTGTTTTTCTATTCGTATGTATGGCTGCCTTCCTAAACGTCTTTACGTCAAAGCAGTGTTCAAATCAAGCAGTAATACTTTGCAACACTGCAAATCAAATACATTGTCATTGTAAATTTTGTAAAACTTCAATTTTGTATCTAAATTTTTTATTTGAACTAAAATTCCTAACTATCTCTTTCCGTCAGTGTTATAAAAAACTTTACAAACTTTTATAATGCTCTAGTTGCGTTTGTCTGCACATTAGCAAAGAAACGGATGACCTTAGGAAAGCAATAAATTGTCAAAATTTGCATGGTTGCGTTTAGGAATATGTGACATTGTCGCACTCCGAAGCAACATGCGTTTAGGAAGGCAGCCTATTATAACGATTTTACTCCTTAAAAACATAAATTTTCTAATTTTGAAATTATTGTCAGCTTTTGACGGATTTCAGACCAACAAAACTTCTATATCGTCCTTCCTAAAACTACTGTTTAGGGTTCTAAATAGAGCAAATGGCGTCTACAATGTTTCTCCACCTCTCTCTGTTCTCCGAAATCTTCCTTACTGTGAGCTTTGGGCAAAAGCTTCAATTTCTGCATTTATTGTCCGATGCTATGATGTCCTTGAACGCCCGCGCCTTCTGGTACCCTGCGGATTCCAGTCCAGCTTTTTGGGGTGTTCAGCTGCAGGCTAGCGTAGCATGTGACCAATCAACGTCCATTTTCAACGCCTAATTTGGATTGTTACTAACTCCCCATCGCATCTGCACAAAAGTTTTGAGTTCGAATTAATTATTGTTATGTATGGTTACCTTATTGAAAAAAAATCTACGTTCAAATAAGTGAATAATAAGCCGGTTTTGCTTTTAGAGATGTACCATTATATTGTGTTTATTAAAATTTATGTAAATAAGTGCAAAATTCGAAGCGTCAAAATGATAAGGTCAGTAATTCATTTATCCAAACTTTTATTTAAACCAAGTAGTTCCCATTTCCTTCTATTGTCTTAAAAATACGGGATGGCATCGCACTTACTAAATTGTCCAGAGCGTTGGAGCGGATTTCCTGCCTGCTATTGAAGATTGCCACCTTTAATTCATCTTTTGTCCGTTACTGTTTGTTGTCTGCATAAACATTACGCACAAGCAGTCCCCAAATAATTTTCCATGGGGTTTAAGTCGAGGGAACGTACTGGCCAATCAAGTACTTTAATATTGTGCTCCTCAAGCCATTGTTTGGTCGACTTGCTGACATTAAATGCTGCGTTATCTTGCTGAAAGGTGAAAGTTTTATCAGCATTTTGGGCCAAATAAGGCAGCAAACGTTCAGAAAGAATGCACTGGTATTTCAAGCTATCCATTCGAGTGGAAGGAAAGTGGAGATCCAGGGTACCATGTGAGCTAAAGCCAGCCAAAACCATCAAACTGTCACCAGCGAAATTCCGTTTGGAAAAAAACAAGGGCTCCTTCCCTAAATCTCGCCACTAGCGATTGAAACCATCTGGTCCATCCTGGTTTAATTTTTTCTCATGAGAAAAAATTACCTACAAACCCAAAAATGTATGGCATATCTTATAACCTTTTTAAAAAAATGTTTATCTGATCCCAATTAGTCGCCATGTTGTTTTTCGCAAACTCCTTACGCTTAATCTTATGTTGTTTAGTCAGACAGGGAACTTTTTTTTAATTTTGCTCGAATAAGGTTTGGCTGGGCGTTGATAGCTCTTAGAATTGAACTCTTTGAAGCTTGTAATTTCAATTCCTCCTTTATTGTTACCACACTTTTCATGGAATTCGAGGCCTTTCGTGAAATTAGCCGACTTTCACGGGCAATCAGGACCTTTGGACGACCCGTGCTTTCTAATTTTCCATAATTTTCTCTGTTTTTGGGAAAACTTTGCACAACACACAACACACAGTTTTTTCGCCAGATGCACGAATCAGGTTGTCAATTTTGCCCTGCATATCCGTATAATGAGATGATATCAAAAGTTCCGTTGAATGCCGCGTTTTTGATCATCTAATGCCTGATACAAAACAGCCTCGAGAACGATTAAAAATAATATGGGTGAGAAAAGACAACCCTGTCAGATACCAGATGTTGAGCTGAAGCTTTCACCATAATTGCCGTTGTAGAGAACTCTACATGTTCAATCTTTGTATTGTGCCCCTATAAGACGGTATATTTAGTGGCTACACCCTGACATCAAACCGCCGTCCAAATGCGTACGCATGGCACGCTATCGAACTCAGTTTTATAATCAATAAAGGCTATAAAGAGAGGTGATTGCTTTGTTAAATTAGTTAGAGTATTATGTGGTAATAATGCTCAGAAAAAATTGGCGACACCATTTTAGTTATACTCTACCTCATTCGCAAAAATGACCTAAACATAGAGTGTCTGCGATGGGAATAGGGAAAAAATTCCCCGAGAAATGTTGATCATGATATGGCTGATTATAAACGTGTACATTACAAATGTGTTTGACTGTATATAATATTATTTAAATCTTATAAAATCAAAAATAACTTCTCCTGCTTAATAATGATTATTTGCAATAAAATTCTTCTTAATTTCCACAAACTTCTTTCAAGTTAATTTCCAAAGTTATTTTTTGAACATCTTCTTGTCTTTATGTAACACGTTTAACATTATTTTTAATTAAAGCGATCCCATGGAATTTCCCAAATTTGTTTCGTAAGTCATCAATTCCACATTGGCTCGTTTTTATGTAAAAAATTTGGGTCTTTGCTTAAACAAGCAACACAAAATTTAATTTAATCGGAAAAATAAGAGCAAAAATGTGAATTACACAACGAAAATGTGTTTAAGTTCTACTTTTTCTTTTTCTTATTTTATATAAAGAGTGAAGAAGACTGCATGTTTTGATATAATAGTTGCTGGATGGCTACCTACTATGCTGCGGAATTCATTCGGAGCGGCGGTGCTCACACGCCTGATATATGAATTTTTTCTGATAGGTAAGCAGCTATTAAATCTCCTTCGGGTGTAACTTTTAGCTCCAACTGGTTAGGCACTGTCCTGATTCCTTGGGATACTCTCAGGACTGTTTGGTGTCCATCTAATTTGATACTCTGATCATAGAGCATTCGGGTAATTGTATGGCTAATGAGCTTGCTAAGGCGGACACACTCATTTCTGGCAGTCACCTTCCCGCAAGAGTTGGTATACCGCTGTCCTCCGCATAGACACCTAAGATATTAGAAAATTCGGAGGGAATCGGACCTACACTGGCAAATGGGCTACTTCATTGAAGTATGGCCTACTTCATTTGCCAGTGTCCGTCTTTAGCTAGACGTAGATTGCTCACACTTGGCTCGCTCTTTCTCGATAGCTTACCGACCATTGATATCAGGTTAATAGCTAGGTTCATAAAACTGTCGACCTGGATTCCGACTTGATTTGCGGGATTTTTTTCGCCGCTATGTGTGCTTTGAGTTAAAGAGGCTGACACTACCTCCTAGAAATGTTTTTTCTACTACAAAAGAAAAGTGTTAAGCACAAAAGAGTTGCAAGCTGCGTAAGGCTTTGTTTTACTGCTATCAAGACAAGAGTATCAGCAGCCTCTTACTATGATTGAACTCCATACCGAAACCTGTACTACACAACCATTGGGTGCTAAATGTAAGCTTAAAAGTTATGTATGTTGTCACCGTGAAATGTTTAAGTCTCTTATAAAACTGCGATGGTCCAAGCATCTATTCAAGTCACTTAAGAGAGGTAATCTGGATGAAGTTTAACTAGCCCGTTACCAAACGTATTACCCTCTGTTATCATCTGGAAAAATTTCGAACAGTTTTTATTTTATTGCATTTTTAAATTTTAACTTTTAAATGGCCCACCATATGTATACACTCGTTAAAAATTTGGCGTCTGATTTTCGTTAAGAATGAGAACATCCATTGATACCGAAGTCAGTCTACTAAAGAACAATGTCCATCAATTAAGAAGTCTTTTTATACTAACTAGGACTCAAGTAGGCATTCGTAAAAGAATTATGGTCGGTGTGATAAAATTCGGTGTAAGCTTAGATAGTTTCTTACACTTAACAGGTAGAAGTCATGTCCAACGACGCACTGTACTCTTCGCGGGAAGTGCCAATGTTGCAATACTCTTATTTATCGATAATGGACGGCAACCAAACTTCAGTTGTGCTGCCGAACGGCAACCAAAACATGAGCCGTCCTAAGATTTATTCCTTCTTCATTGTGGCATTTGTGGTATTCAAAGTGACGTACAAAATCGCTCTCACGCTATGGCATGTTTCTAAGGTTATTTAAGGAATTAAAGACAAATTCATTTTTCCTTTTAAATCATTGGCCTTTGATCTGAGTTTTCATTCAAACAAATTACATATCTTCAAAATATATATCACAACCTATAAAATATACAACATGAATCACAAAATTGCACTATAATTTCGAAATTCACAAATCTTCTATACAAAATCACAACAAAACAATCAAGCATCACCTCCACCACCATTACTGCCACGACTGGTCATACATCCTCTCTTTGTTGTGCCACCATAGGTATGCGATTCATTACCATCACATCTGGGTGTCATGCCATCTGAACTGAATTCCATTTCTTCTTCATCTTCGACATCATCATCGTCATCTTCATCCTCATTAAAGATTTCCTTATTGATTTTTAAAAATTCTTCAGGACGAAAGGTTTTCTGATTTGACACCGGTCCATTCGCATTTATATCATTTATTTGCATTTGATTACAAAATTTCTGTATATGCTCGAGAACTTCACGCATACCGACATCAGATGATTTCTGTGAAATGTCTTCTGAAGACTTCTTGCGAGTTTCTTTTCCGAGTTCCAGACTGGGAGCAGCCTTAGCATTCATATTGCGGCGGATGTTGGGATTAGATTTGGCAGCATCGTTACGTGACACCTTCGAGTTTGAGCCACTTAATTTCGGATTGCTTCTACGTTTTTCGGGTTTCTGGGCTTCGGTGTTGGTGTTGATAGTTGAAGCAGAGTTAGCTGCGCCATTTATATTGGTTGTTGTTGCTGGGTTAACTACAGTTGAAGCCACCATTGTTTGATGCTGATAAAACATTTTATCATATTCGGATTTCATGCAAAGATAACGAAAATGACGCGAATTTTCTTCGCCATAATGAACAATTTCTGAAAAGAAACAAGGAAAATAAGGGTGAGTTCCAAAACGTCATTTGCAGAACAACCAAACAATGTTTTGAATTCCTAAACGCCACCATAATAACATTCACAAAATCATCTATTTCTGAGTGTATGTAAAAGTTTTAACTGCGCATACTAAAACAAACTGTGTAGTAGAAATTTTGCTTTGCAATAGCCCAATTCACGATCTTGTGTATACGGTCCTGCATCGCAGCATATGCAAATTGGTGTAGTATTTATTTACAATATTTTGGTATGTACTGTAAATCGAAAGAGAGTGATATCGAAATCAAGTAAAGTTCAAAGACAAATAAAACTTCATTGCGACAATTATTTTAAAGTTTTTATAATCAAGGAGGTTATCTAACAAGGTAATTAAGCAAATGTGATAAATTGAACAGAAATATCAAAATCTTGTCAAATTTAAAATTAAAGTTACATCCGCTTTCGATTTACAGAACTACAGGATTACAAGATTACGAGAAAATATATACGTACATTTGCGTTTGATATTGCTTTGTAAATATACTGTAACGTTTTTACCTTTTAAAAGCGTTTATTTATGAGTTCGTTGATGGCAGTTAAAATAAAATAATCCATGTGTTTGGTTTTTAATTAAAATCCTTTATTTAACACAGTTTTTTCTTAATTACTCTCTCTGTTTACAGCTTTGTAAACAACAACAATTACTCGACAGATTTTTCTACCTAAAGATCTTTCAACTCGATCACAACCTCTTCAACCAGAATTTAACTACATTAAACTCTCTCTACACTGAGTTCAAACCAGTAACTCGTTCTCTGAGTGTACACCAAATAAGTTTTCTTCACGCTAAGCTTAAACATCAACTAGCTGCTTTCGTCATCGATGTGCTTTTAATATGGCTGAGTAAACAATACTTCGAAAGCTCTCGAACCTCTCGATATTTCCGGTAGATTTCGTTTCATTCTTTTTTTTTTCTTTTTAGTTCTTATTAAGCCATGCGAATAGAGCTATCTACTGCTCTCAGTTCTTCTTATTTTGTTGTTGTTTGTTACTGTTTGTTACTTATTTTCTTTTCTGTCTGTTTTTATTTTTGCCGTTTATTTTTATTTACTACATTTCTGCTAATGCCGTTGTCGGTTTGGCTATTTGAAAGCAGCACATATTGTTGTTCTTGCGGCTCTTGTTTATTATTTTAACAACGTAATAGACGACAGGGGTGCCCAACCTGATTTTTGTATCAATACTATACTCAAAACTATAGATTTTATTTGCTACACATCCTTGCAATATTTAATTTCGCAATAAAAACTGACAAGTAATAACGAACAGAAATAAACAAAATGTGAAGAACTAAAATATTATACTCTTTACCGCGAAAGACCTCAGACCTCAGGTCATTCCTTTCAAAACCTTAAAAAGGATTTTAGACTGAGAGATACGGTCCAAATACTTTCCTTCTCTAAGAGTGCTCAACACCACGGCGTGAGGTGACCGCTCTAAATACGATGAGAAAGCTTTGGCTTTTTGAATAATCTTTTCGTCCTGGAAGCCTTTGTAAACGGGGACGATTGTTATGGCTTTCAGTGCACGGAACGTTAGTGACTTAGATTAGATTTGTAGGGAAATTTGTTTTGACCGACAGTGTTATAAACTGCCATCATTGTGCAGGCTCATCTGGTGAGTAACACCTTGTAAGGGGGAGTGTTTTTCCACTGCTGTGGAACATTGTTATTGCCACGTATTTATCCGCAAACCCTTTTCTAAAGCTTTAATCAGGTCTTTAAACTTGTCACAAAATGGTGCTTGTCCTGTGGTCATTTAAAACAAGACGGAAGTGATGCTAGAAGAAACCTGCTTTTGATTGGCCGCGCCATGGCACATTAAATTCTCCTTATTCACGAGGTTGAAGGGTCTTGGTGTTATTCTGGAGACCAATATCTCCTAGTAGGAAAACGTAATGGACATGGTAAAGACAGGGCTGAAAGCAGGATTTGCGGCTTAGACCTTTCATTACCTCTAACGAGCCGTGGTGGAAGCTACTCTTATTTACGGTATTATCTAGCCGATTACATGATCACCCAAAATTTTTCGACAGGAAGTGTGACTTTGAGATTCCAACTAAGGACTTCTGGTGTAACAGAATAGCGGTCCCTAGCAATCCCTTTGAGGTCTATACTGAAGGCTGTGGTATATAATACGTAGAGGGTTCTGGCATTAGACTTTCGTATAGGTTGCTTGACCACTGCAATGTGTTTCAGGTTCGCAGGTCATGGCCATTCTAACGGCTATTCAGTGCTTGTTGAGTTACAGGAGTCAGCGCCTATCTGCGGCCATGAATACCGGATGTTTTTCACGAAAATTTCGAATCATTCGAAAGATATTCTTGTATGGGTTGTAGGTCATAGAGATATTGACGAAATTTGCGTTGCTGGCAGATATAGAGTTAGCAATTTTCGAACTGGAACCGATGTCGATAGACTTAGCTTTCCCTTGCAAGATTTCTGCAAGAGCTGTGGTTCTGAAGAGGAGAATGAGACTATATTCCATCTTCTGCGTCAGTGCCCAGTCGTTGCTATGAAACGACCTGACTTAATGTGGTATTACAATTGACGAAACTTCTTGTCAAAGTGGGACGGAAGTAGGGTTGACAGATTCAGCATTGCAAAATTCTTGACATTTATAGAAAAAAAAAAGTTTTGATTGAGTCATTCGAAAACCATCGATTACAAATTGTCGAAGTACCCGAAGTAGATAAATATCGGCCAATTGCTGTGTTTGGATAAAAATTTTTGAGAAGCTTTTGTATGATGAACTTTCGGCTTGTGTAGAGGATAATAACTATTTGTACAAATATCAATTTGGGTTTAGAATAGGCATGAGAACCCTAGACGCTGTTTTGAATTTGGTAAGTGCATGGCTATTGATGAGGGTTGCAGTGGAGTAACGGATATGTTTTTTGATCTCTCAAAGATCTTTAATCTTGTGAATATTGAAATAACTCTTAAACAAACTTAAATGTTATGGTGCCCAAGGACGGGAATTTTTATGGTTCCGAAATTATTTCATTAAAAGGTAACAGTATGCACAAATTGGACACTCCAAGAGCTTTCTTTATTGTTTTCAATTTAGTTGAATGTTTTAGGAAATTTGAATCTTACTTATATGCTTATTAATCTCTTTTAAGCATGATCTTATTCTAAAAACACAGATTCAAGAGGGGCATCTCTACTATTTGAATTCGCTCGATTGATTGTTTTTTTTTTATTAAATTCTTATAAAACCAAATTAATTCGTCTTCGGCCACATTCGGCGAGTATGAATAATAACTTTTCTCTTAATGTTGATGGCACATCTTTTTGTGAAACCCATTAAGTTACATATTTGGGTATAACATGACAGAGTAACTTATCCTGGAACCTTCACGTAAATGAGAAGAACAATATAGCTCCTGCTATTGGGATATTATATAGATTTAAAAATAAGCTTATAATGGTTTAATTATTAACCTTGTGTGTGTGTATGTGCGTTCAATAGAAACAATATTCTTCAGAAATTCTTACAATGTTGTCAGAATAGGGCACTGAAAATGGTATAGAACTTATCCGACAATTTCTCTATATGGGAGTGTTCGTAAAACTTTTTTGCCTATTTATGGTCCACACAAATATCAGGCTTTATTATCTGTAATTAAAAGTCTTCACAGCATAGGTGAGCAAACAATTCCATTTCATTGATTATGTAGGTGGTAATATGTATAATGATCTACCATCTTATTTAAAAGGTATTATCAGAATATCAATGTTTAAATCATTATGCAAGAAATAGTTATGTGATTTAATTGAAATGTTTCTTATGTAACATGAAATGTTTCTATTGAACTTGAACATTAAAAATAGATTTAAAACGAATTAATTCGTGTTTTAACATTTTTAATGGTACACATTTGTACACTTAGTATTTAAATAGTTGCCAGCCCACCTCAAGAATGTCTTATTGGCGCTTAGGCCTGAATTCAATGAATGTACAATTATAATAAATAAAAAATAATAAAAGAACTTAGAACCGAAACCGAGCCAAAATTTTTTATTGCGATTAACCCGAACCTGAACCCATTTTTTAATGGTTTTCAGTCTCTGTTCCAAACAATATTACAAAGTAAACCAAATGAAATCGCTCATAATCGATAGAAAATTATTACATTTACGTAAGTTTACAATCTCATGGCATTTTCTGAGGAATCAAATGTTGATCTTACTATTTCTGTGAACCTTAAAAAAAGTAAATAAATAAAAAAGGGTGTTCAAAATTGAGGTATCGTTTTAATTTTCTTGCCATTTTTTTCTACTTTTTTTTGCGATGAGCTATTGTAATATGGAACGTTACAAGAAGGACAACGTGTTTTTATTATTAAAATATTTTTGAAAATGACTACAGTTTTCAAGATATAATTAGTAAATTTAGAACAAAATTCGGTAAAGAACTGCTTCAACAAATCGTGCCATCAAACTAATGGTTGAGAAATTTGAGGAAACTTGATCCGTTCATGATAACAGTAACAGAATTTATCAACGTAGTGGTCGTTCAACTGAGAATATAGGAGCAGTGATCAAAAATATTGAAGATCCAAAAATATCCATTGTTCATCGTTTGCAGCGATTAAACATCAAATGATCCACATTATTCAACAGTTTGCATCGTGATTTCCAGTTGAAGATCCAGCTGACCCAAGAATTGAAACCAGCTGACCACGCATTACGTCGGCTATTCGTTTCCTGGTCCATTCAAAAACAAGAATTTAAAAATTTTCTTAGCAAAATAACCTTCACCGAAGAAAGTCCATTTCCAGCTCAACGGCTACGTCAACAAGCGGAATTTCCGCATTTGTGGTGAAGAGAATCCAAGAGTTATCTTAGAGCAACTATTACATCCACAAAAGGTTACGGTTTGGTGTGGTTTGTGGTCTGGAGTAATCACTGGACCACTTTTTTGAAATCTAAAATGAATAAGCGATGACGGTCAATGGAAATCGTTACAGTGATATCATAAATAGCTTTTTTGCAAAAAAATTGATGAATTAGATGTCGAGAATATGTGGTTTCAACAGGATGGATCTTTTGAAATAAATATTCGAAAACTAAATTATTTTTCTGAGAGAAGGAGTAAATTATCCACCAAGATCGTACGATCTGACACCTTTAGATTTCTTATGGGGTTTTTGCAATCGAAAGTGTACAGCAATAATCCCGCAATAGTTCAAAAAACTTAAAACCAACATTATCGAGCAGATATCAACCATTGACAACAGTTGATTGGAAAACGTGATTGATAAGATTGATAGCCTGCCGAGCCAACATAGTTTTTCATTTTTAACCGGAACCTATTTGTAATAAACTGAAGAAAAATATTTTGATTCTGAAAAAAGTCTTCCTTTCCTAAAATTACAATGATACCTTAATTTTGGACACTCTTTACACAGAAAAGGTGCTGTGATTATCTCTAAAAATTGTACCTCTAAAATGTTTTGTTATTTCTAAAGTTCTGACGATGTTTTATGACAAAGAACATCCGAAGTGCAACACTTTTTGCCAGAAAAGAAAACGCTATCAAATAAACGTGATCGTGAATTGGGTTAATTTATAATCTAAATCAATTAAAAAGAAAAGTTATGGACTGTTTCTGACTGCAGCAGAAAGCATTTTTAAATCTAAAAAGTATGCAAAGTTGTTATTACAAAGCAAAAAACAGAGTTGCTTGCTTTGTATCGATACGGTAGTAAAACCGCATCGCTACAATATATTTTGATATTTTGAAATTTACCCTAAAGAATAAAGTAAATATCGTAAATTAACTTCTATACTAAAATCAGGATATCGTAATTTTTATAAAGAAAATAATTGCAGATCTTTAAAGTTTTTGTGCAGAAAAAACTACATATTATATCGTCACCTAAAACTAATTCATCAAAACAAAGGCTTACAAATAAATTTGGACTCTTTCGACTAAAATTAGCGATTTTATTACCAAAAAACAAACGGCCCTATCTACAAAAGCGTTTATATGATAAACGCAAAAAGATCAAACTAAACGTTTGTATAAAATACAACATTGTCAATTGTCAAAACGCCATATCGATTTATAAGTTAATTAAACAAAATATAAAATTTGTATCTAAAATATTGATAAAAATCTCGCTGATTAAAACAATACGTTTTATTTCAAATAGTTTTTTTCCTCTCCTGTAAAATTTTGAAAATGTTAGATAGGGCCGTTTGCGTTTTAGGTGACGATATATAGCGTAATAATAAACAGTCTCTGGAAAGAAACTATGGAATTTTAGTAGAAAAGGAAATGGAGTTTGAAAGGGAAAACCAAAGATATAAAAAGCAAATTTAAATTGAGATCACGTATGTTTTTTCATACTAATATTCATAGATCGTAAATTTTCCAAAGCCAAATCAAGTTATCTTTATATTATCCATAGATAGTTCAATGTGATTAAAACTTTTCAATAGAAAATCTAAGATAGCGTAAAAATCTCAATATCGTAAACAATAATGAACAATTTCTCAGTAGATGCAAGTACTCGTAAATAAACAAAAAACTCTAATTTGAATTATGATTACGGATATTCTCTTATACAAAAATCAAAATATCGTAAATTTTCCAAAAACAAAACTATAGATATTCAAAGTGTTTTTGTGCAGAAATATCAAGATTTTATAATGTATTATCTACATGATTCAGATCATTTAAAAGAAAGTTATAGGAGAATAATATTATTATTTTCTATGCAAAAATATTTAAATTTAAAATTTTTCTACATACAAATACGACAGTTTATTATCTCTATTAAAATCCAAAAACTATATAGTTTTCTCTTGAGAAATTTAAATGCTTCCTAAAGAAATATATTGGAAATATGTTGTTAGTCTTTTCAACAAAAAGTTAAAATATCGTATATTTTCATTGAAAATTTATTTCAAACGTTAATTCTTCTTCACAGAAAAATATGTCATACAATAAATTTAAAGCTTTCTTGAAAAAATACTATCTAGATCAAAAAGTTTTCGGAATAACCCTCGAGTGGCGGTCCCATCGTTCCGATTTATTTATTTTTGTTAAGTTGGTACATCTGTTGATGACATTTCTGCTAAATCTTAGCGTCATAGCTTCCAATTGCAGAATCTAAGTAGCCAAGAGTACATCTATTTCTATGTGTGTTGACGATTTTTTACAATTTTCGAAACGGCTGCTGAAACGCGTTTCCCGTAATGGTTTTTTAATCCGATTTAACAGACCGAAGTCACAGGTCATCTGGAAAAAAATTATGATGCACTACTCCGTTGTAATTCATAAAAACCGTGAGTACTGCCTTGCTAATCATGTCTTTTGCGACCTCAACATCCTAAAAATTTGCAAAATCGTCAACACACTTAGAAATAGATGTACTCTTGGCTACGTAGTTTTTGCAAATATCAAGCTATGACGCTAAGATTTAGCGAGAATATCAAAAAGAGATGCAAGAAAAAAAAAAACTCAAATCGGTTCCATAGCCCCCACACGGGGGTTATTCCGAAAACTTTTTGATCAAGGTAGTATTTAGGAATCGTTAGTTTTCTCAACAAAAAGTTGGAATACCGTAAATTTCTTTGGAGAAAATTTTTATTACGTCAATATTTTCTTTATAGAAAAATATAAATCATTACTTTTCGTTTGAGAAGTAAGTCAATTTAAAGCTTTGCCAAGGCAATATTTTGGAATCGTAATCTTTTCTTACAGGTAGTTTTAATATCGTCCATTTTTCTAGGAGGTATTCTTTATAGCGTCAGTTTTTCCTTACAGAAAATAATTCTAAACTTTTTCTATAGAAAACTAAAACAATTTAAAACTTTTTCAAAGAAATGTCCAGGAATCCTAATAATGTTATATGATAAGTATATATAATATGTTGTTCTTTATAAAGAATACAATTTTATATTTTGCTTAGAGAAAAATTCTACTTTACTTACTGTTATTCATATCCATTTGAAACAATTTAAAAACAATTTAAAACTTTTTCAAAGAAATGTCCAGGAATCCTAATAATGTTATATGATAAGTATATATAATATGTTGTTCTTTATAAAGAATACAATTTTATATTTTGCTTAGAGAAAAATTCTACTTTACTTACTGTTATTCATATCCATTTGAATTTGATTTAATAGCGCATTGGTATTATTCAATTCTGCTGAAAAACGATCAACTTTCGATGACAGTTCTCTGAAATTGCGATTGAGTAATTCGGATATTGATTTCTGAAAAAGTTTAGACTTATTAGGCTATCAAAAAGAGTGTTGTAATACCTGAACGTAAAATACTCACCCCAATGGCATTTTCAACTGTATGACGAATCAGCTGGAAAAATTCATCAGTGTCATCGTCTTTATCCTCATCAAGACGATGATTATGATGATGGTGATGATGTTGAGTATTACCCTCTGTCGGCGTATCTTTATAGTTGGAAGCATAATTTTTATTGTCAAAACGATTTGGAGCTGTTGTTGAACCACCATAATATGGAGGCTTTTCAGTCCGATTCCCTTTCATTTTTACATTGTGTTCATGTTTCATATCATCTGCGACAAATGTATCCTTTTCTTGTTTCACGATCTTCTCTGTTGCCATCTTATTTGAAGGTCTCGCGCTTTTGCGCTTGTCTCTACTCGTATTTAAATTTTTTGCAGTTCCTGCAGAATTTGGTGGCACCACTGTTCCGGAATAAGGCGTATTCGTTGTGATTATGTAGCCATAATCTCGTATACTTTTTGAAATATTATTGCCAGATTGTCCTGATACTTGAGATTTTGGTGCATCAAATTTATTGCCATAAAGTTCTTCAATTGTTTTGCGTTGCCGAGTGCGCATCATTTTTTATCTTTTGTTTTATTTTTATTTTTTTTAACGGATTTAAGCGGATTTCTTAAGAGTTTTAAATCTAAATACAAACCAGAAAATTATGATGGTACTCTTTGAAGAAAATCTGTCGAGCTTATTTTTGAAGTAAAAATGATATGAAAAATTTTCTGACTGTTGTTTTTGAAAAAAATTTAATTATAAAAAAAAGGTTTTAAAAGGTTTTCAAAATTTTTAAAATTTTTTATAGACTTCTTATGCATGCCGTATTTGATACTTCTTATCAGAATTTCTCAATAGACCGTCTATACAGGAGCTGTTTGAGCAATTTACGTAAGATTGATATGCCTTTTAAGAAGTACAAGTATAATACTTTTACTGAAACCAAACAAAGGCTTGATAAATACTATGTGCACTATACGTCATCAATCCGATCGTTGAGGAAGTAGTTCAGTTAGGAAGCAGTTCACTTGGAAAAAGACAACTAAATCTATAAAATGATAATGTACGATCGCAGAATAATAGTGCGTGAGGTAGTCATCTCAACTGCAGCCGCGCTAGCTTACACTTGGTCTTAAGCACAATGGTGTGACTGACTTAAAATTATATATGACAGTGTTCAGATGAAAATCTGTGCCAAATGCGAACCAAACATGTATTAAACACAATTTATCAGAAACCAAAGTGCAAGGATTAAAACAATGGCTTTGTTCGGTAAATGAAAGAAGTCTAAGATGGATTATATATATTTGGTTCACAACGTGTTTATCAAAGACTTTTGTACAAACAAAAACCAACAGCTGTAAGAATAAATTATCCTCCCACTTTTCGACCAATTTGTCGATGCCGCTCCACCAACCAAAAAGTTGTTGAATCAGGTTTTGAGGTGCTCTTCGTTGTTGAAGATAACGCCCCTCATATAGTTCGACAAGAAGCGGAAAATATGTATATATATCGGTCCAAAGAATGCGGCAAGTCCTAAAATACCTTCAATATTAGCTTTTGGAGTGCAGCATGGACGACTTATGCAACATGGGGCCTGGCGTTGTTGTGTAAGAGTATAGTTTAGTCCTGTTCATAAGTCTACTTAATCGAATACGCTCTTTCACGCAGTGTGACATTGGCATTCCTTTCGTGCCTTTCTGCATGCAACATGCTCATCTTAGCCCCACCAAACGTAGATCATAGTCTCCTCTGGATGTTTTGACAGTCGGCTTTGGCGCACCTCCTAAAGTAGGCTTGCCAGATGACCTTGATTTCGCTTTAATTACAAGAATTTTCACAAATTGTCAAGAATCAAGAAAGATTTTTTAAGAAATTTTTTTTTTTTTTGTTTTCCTTACACAAAATTTTATGAAAAGCTATTAAACATTTCAGCGAAATAAAAGCGTAAAGCGTTGTAAGTGTTTTTGTTTCTTAACTTAGCTTATCCATATCTACTTATAATATAATTTTTATAATAGGAATTCGAAAAGGTTTCTTTTACAAATTTGGCCCTAAATAAAATACCTTTTTCTTAAGTCGTGTGTACACTAGTAAGTCGCCTGCGAAATAATTTCTGCAAGTATTTGCTGAAGTGTTTCCACGCAAACCGAAAATTGCGCAAGTCTGTTTCCAGAAGTAGTTTGTATAAGTTATTATGACGAATTTTCTGCAAGAAATTGCAGACGTGTTTCCACACAGTATGAGTACAGCATGCAGTATAGAAACATGTAGTGATACAGGCGCAAATGAAAGAAGTGTTTACGTCAATTATAAAGGCACACATAGCATTGAACTGGTGGAGTTGATTGGACCTAATTATGCGATAATTTACTTTGATGTTGATATAATGGTAGAATTTCGAATGGGGGAGTATATAACAATTATACATTATCGAAATACCACTTCCTAGTGGAACTATTCCACCTCCATACGTTATTGAGGAAGTATATTATGAAGCCATTCCCTTTCTAGAGCCAGCCAGTGCAAAATCGTGTTTTCAATTATCGGCTTTCTTGGGCCAGAAATGTAGTTGAAATTTTTTTTTGGACAAATTGCAGTCTTTTGCGTTTTCGAATTTTGTGTAAGCCCATTCTTTTAAGTTTAGAAAAAAAAAGAAAAGTTATTAAGGCCATTTGCACTTTGCATAACTGTCTGTTAAGTCGCAATTCTCAATATGCGTCGTCTATAACATTTGATTCTCCTGTAGCAGATAATCAAGGAGAGTGTCGTACAGAAAGGATACTAGAAAGAAGCATGTTACCACTTGAATCACATAACTCATGAAGTCGTGCACAGGAGGCGAAAAAGTTCGTAACGAATTTGCTGAATATTTTATTTCACCAGAACTAGAAGGCATCAATATGTATATAATAAGTATGTACAAGTGGAATATATAATGAAGTAAAAATTGAAAGGGTTATATATACATACGTATATATAAAGTGTATTTTGTTGTTCTTACCAAATTAACCTCAGTTTCTTTGGGTACATAAGATGACGTCATGTATATCATGTTATTATTATATTCCCACTTACTAAAGAATACATATTCAGCACTATAGCCAACTGTTTTTCCTTTATTTTTTTACTTCCTGACCAAACTGCGTTCGGAGGTTGTGCAATTTCCTTTTGACCTTTTCTTCGGACGCAAGTATATCATTGGTTACTGCCTTTTAAGTGTTTGTTTTTTAATTTTATTCTTATAGCTTTTTGAGGACATGTCCCACAATTTACGATAACTTTCTTGTTTTTCAACTGCTAAATGCTGTTTTCTCTACTTCAAGCAAATTTATTTCAGTAAATTTTTATAAATTTGGAAAATAACCCAAAACAGAAACACAAAATGACTCTGAAAACAGAAGAGAGTACCACAACCCGTTTTCCTTACGTATATCCGACTTCTTCTGCAAGTCTTGAAAACACTTGCAGTTCACAGCAAGTCGTTCAAGTTACTTCCAGCAACCAACAAACGCGTCGTGACTTCTGGAAGTCGACTTCTAATACGTGTTTACACACGAACACTTCTGGAAGTTACTTCTGGAAGCAACTTCCGCAAGAAAACTTGGTAGTGGACACACGGCTTTATATTTGAAACGAGTTTTATTAAACTAAATATGTATGTGCCGTTTTGATCGAAAACTTTTTTCCATTTTGGCAAAGTCAATTGCCGAAATCGATAAGAAATAAATGAAGTCTGAATTGTTTCTTAATATTGTTTTCAAAATTTGAGGCTTATAACTATTCTTATTCTATGCTTCTTATAATAATCGTAAACTGTTTCCGCTACTTATTCTATGTTTTTCTTATTTTCATTTCTCCAAATCTATTATTTGTTTAGATTTTAGTGACCCACAATACTATAAATGGTGACATCATATTCAGTTGTAGTGCATTACTAGTGATCCACAAGCCACTTGAAATTGCATATTATTACAGTGATGTCACTTTGTAATTATACTCTAAATTATGTTGATACTTATTCTTTTTATTTTTAATTTTACATACATATGGATGAATAAATACATTGCAGCTTAAGTTTAGATTCGCTACTTTTGTCATCTCTAAGTATGAGATTGGAGCTTGCTGTATCGGCTCTTCTGAGGGTTCCAGGCGATGGCTTTTCTGACAATGTTGTTACGTTTTAACTTTTTTAAAACGTTGGAGTTTTTTTAAATTCTGTTAAATACAATAAGCGAAACTTAATAGGCAATTTTATTTAATATTCAACTCTTTCTACTATATGACTGTAAAATTATAACTGACTGACTAAGGATAATACTGCGGCTATTTATGGTTAATAACCATTAGTGTCGAATGTTCTAGTGTATTCCATAGCCTACTATTCAATTTCCGTTAAGATTTGAATTACATATCCAAATTATAATGGTATTGGCAGCACTGTTCAAATAAATACAGCCTTAGCAGGGTGATCGTAACCTTGACACCAACCAATAGAATAACTTCCATAATAAAGTTTATGGCTTTAAGTGATGGTGTATCGTTTTAGCTGGTTCCATTTTCGTAACAGTATCTTACTCTTATTTTCTTAGAGTAAAGCTTTTCCATCGCTATTTATGTCTGCAGGTTGCTGTTGCGATAATGCCCATAGTCAATTGTTGTCAATTGTTCTAGACTATAATTTGCTAAGAATTTTATGATGCAGCATTCTATGATTCATATAGTAGAAGGAATTTTACCTTAGAGTTAAATACGCTTAGTTTTGTCTATCTTACGATAAAGTTTGATATCCAGACAGAGTTTAAAAGACCAAATGCCTGTTTTAGTTTGTTCATACGGATGAGCATGTCATTTTGGGCTCACTTTTCTTGCCGATTATGTTTCCTTCATAGCAAAACGGGTCCATATCCTCTATTATCTATATATACTCGTAATATTAACATGCAGCATATCTAAATGTAGTTTTGGTCTTTTTAATGTTTATTTTCAGACCTACACAGGATGCTGTTGCCCCGCCTCAGTTTGATTTACATATCGGCAAAAGTATAGGAGCATAGTCAAGAACTTTCTGCTTTATTGTTCTCTTGTTATTCCTCTACTCTGCATGGTTGCTATTTGATTTCCTGCACCCAGCACATAGTTAAATAGGAATGGCCACATCATACACGCTTGTCGAACGCCCGTTTCAATGATTATTACTAAGTTTTTGGGGAGTACATTACTTGCAGCAGGTACTCGAATATCTTTTCGCAGTCGATATATTTTAAGTACAGTTGTGATCTCCATTTAAGCGACTATTCTACACTTAGACTGTTGATATTGTCATACAGGACATATACGAGTATGGTCGAAATCAGTCTTGTTCTTTTCTGAGTTCGCATAAGAATGGAGTGCTAATTTCCTCTTTTTTATCTATTATACTTCTCTATTATACTGTTCTTATATGTTGTATAAAACTAGATAATTAATTTAAATATAGAATTCTTGACTATAGAAACAGGGCCTTAGAAAAATAAATCGGTAAACATTTGTAGGAGCCTCTCTGTGCCAATAAAATGCTAAAAGATGTTAAATCATAAATACATTTAAATCATAGCTAAAAAGTAGCCAGTTTTTAACGATTTGACCGAAGTAGCACTAGCTCTTTATCAACAATTTTTATTTTTCTAAATTTTATTCATTCTAGAGTTTTTGTTTGTTTACAATTTGATTCAAATTAAATCTTCACTGTAATGTGAGCTGAATTTGTTTTAAAATCTTAAAAATGATAAGAATTTCTACTATTCTGCTAATTTAATTCAGCCAAAGTGGGACGCAAAATAATTTGTTTTCCTTTTGAGTCCAGCACTTAGTGGTGGAACGTACTCACGTAACGCATTACACTGGTACTATAAAAAATGAGTTATGGGAAGGAGAATAGAGGGAGTAGTGGTTATGAACGTTTGATTTAAACTTCACAGACGAATGGTGCGGAAAAAAAATGAATTCTCTCTATAATACGTTTTGCGATTCATTCGACAATTAACTACAAGGGGATGCGCAACACGAGAGCAACGAGTACTATGTGAAAATATGTGATTACTAGGAATTGAATCCTTTACTTTGTTAGAGCATATTATGTTATAGTACCGATAGAACAATTAGACACACGCCACATTGTGACGATACTCTAACGAATCGATAATGAGCACCTTCGCCCTGTACGCGGTCGATAAACTCTTAAATACATTTTAAAGCACCGGTCCATCCCTTTTAGGTCTGATACAGGTTTAGTAAATATTAAGGAGATCAGATGGAGTGAAGTAATTCTTGCACCATCTTAAAAACCGAGGCACTTGAATGCTTCTTTCGACACATTAAATATGTGATTGTTTCAACGAACGTCACAGTGAATTCTCATGTCCACAACATCAAGAGCATCTAATTCCCCAATATCTACAATACCCATAGACACAGATGACAACACCACCACGTCTGTGTGTTAAAAAATCGACCCTAGCGTGAAAGAAAGAACAGAGCTTTGCGGTATATCTATAATCATCTATAGTGCGGTTTCTGAGAAAGCTCGATAAAAATCGAGAAAAGTGACTGCAGTAACCAAACGCATTAAGTTTTGAAATAAGAGCCTGATGTCAAATTCCATCAAACGCCTTGGAGATGTTCAGAGTCACAACCTTACTTTCACCAAAACAATTAATTGACCTGTTTCACATCTATGAGAGCAACGCCAGCAGGTCACCAGTAGAACGACCCTTGCGGAAATTATATATGCTGGAATGCCATCTGGCACAGATGACATGTTAACGTTTTGATTCGCAAGAACTCTTTTTACAGCACGGATTCAAAAGAATATTCTAGGCATACCATAGTTACTGATATTCTTTCAAGTTAGAGCAGTGGTTGAACGCTATTTGGCAAGTGAGATTTACTTGCGAACATTTCAGAATTTAATCTGTTTCTTAGCCTTTTAACGAACAACAAAAAGTTTTTCCTTCCCCGTGGAAATGCAAGAACTTTAAAGCGCTGCTCCTATAGAGCTTTTTCGTGTCTAAGTTTGCGTCTGTTTACATAGCGAATCAGTAAGGGCGCATCTATTATTACACCAATTCTTGAATGCTTCCTATTTAGATCTTACTGCTAGTCTGCACGACTGATTGAATCGAGATTCGTTTTTTTGATTTAATCGAATTCTATTTGGATGAAATAAATATTTTCATCCCCAGCTTTATTATTTTCACGACCATCTCTGCCATGGCATTGACGTTTAAGTCAAAGAAACATTGTTTCCAACTGAAATGCCCAAATTGTTGCACTAGGAAGAAGAGGCAAAAATGGTACACTAATCGGAATTATCGAGAGATGCAAGAACCACAACTTTACAGGGTGTAAAGGGACGAAAAATCCAAGGGTGTTGTTATGGTGTCCATCTACTCACGTTATATGCGCGGCAAATAACTCAACGTATTCGGCTTCTGGAGTTGTGTGGTTCATGTGATCAATTTCACATTTTTCTCACTTTCCTTCATATAAGTTTCATAGTGTCCCTTCAGCTCAATCGGAAATGGCCCGCTTCACTCAAGATTGCACGGACTAATGGGTTCGGGTGGCCTTCCAGCTTCTTCAAATCGCGATTTCCTCTCTAATCATGAGCACGTTCAGATCTTTATGTATAAGCCACAATATTTTATTTTGGCCCCTTTAAATGCGTTTAATGCTTGAAGCTGAGACAGTCATTTCAAAGTAATAAAAACAAAAATTAACGAGCATTTAAATAAAATTTTTTTACACTTTTTTTTTCCTTTGACATGAAATATTTAAAATTTCATTTTGCAGTTGAATGAACTTTTGAGGCCATTCGCACTATTTCAATTGTCAACTAAAAATTGCGATTAAAATTTGCATTTAGATGTCAGAAGATTTATTTGCATTTTCAATTTAAAAATGGATAAAAAATGTTGGTGAAAGCTGTTAAAGAAAAAAGTACAGTGGATTTATTTTTCTAATACAACAATAATAGAGTAATCCCAAGCTTTATTTTATTGCTTTATCACTTTGCAAAGTAATGGCACTATAACGCTAAACAAGTGATAAAATCAAAGTCAATAATACCGGACTATAGGACACAGTATACCACCATACCATTTTTTTTTAAATTAATTAAAATTAATTTGTAAATTAATTGTTTCAATCAAATAATTATTAGTAATTTGATAAAAAAAAAATATTTTTTATTGGGTTTATTAATTCTTAGCTTTAAAGTATACTTTTGTCTGTTTTACATCAATAAAAAAGTTTTTAAGATTTTACGATCAGCAGTGGGAAGTACTTACCAGGTTTTTGAGAACGATCCTTAATTTTTTTTTTATGTGTTGACAATGACATCTATCAAACACATTAATTTTTTGTTTTCATTCGAAGAAAATGAATGAAAATGAATGAAAATGACTGTCTTTCGAGGCATATGATGATCATTCTCTAAACGGAAAAAATCATGGGTTAATAGGGGACAACCACCAACTTCGGCTACAAAACCAGACCGACTCGGCAGGAAGTCAGTGCTGTGTGTCTGGTGGAAGTAGAAAGGTGTTGTGCACTACGACCTCTTAAGAACTGGTGAAACCGTTAATACAGATCGCTACTGACAACAAATGATCAATATGGACCATGCATTGATCAAAAAACGACAAGAATGAGCCACAAAACACGACAAAGTAATTTTGCAACACGACAATGTACCTGCACAAAGCAAAACCAGGTTCAGGGTTTAATCAAAGCATTAGGCTGGGAGGCTACCATAATAGGCTACCGGACTTGGCTCCTTCCGACTATTATTTGTTTTCATCGATATGACGCACGTTGGATGAGCAATATTTCGATTTCTACGAGGAAGTCGAAAATTGACAGTTTTTGTTGGGCGTGGAATTGCGGAAAGATGGGGAAAATATACAGCGAACAGTGGTCGATACTTTGAATAAAATGTTTTTAACTTTCCATTAAAAATTAGTATTTTATTTTCACAAAAACGCTCATTTTATACCTGTACACCTGTAGATCAAAGGTGGCACCACTCTTAGAAAATAATATATCAGTGGTGACCAAAAAACGGATAGAATCGAGGGAAAGGGGCGTTTTACTCTCATTTATTATATACTAGAGTAATCCCTCCCGCGTTGCTGTAAGCCTTTGTGTTGTACCTGCCTTCTGAGTGATGAGGATAGACAACGAAAGCTTTAACTGTTACCTTTCTCTACAAATGCAAAATTCCATTTTTTTTTTAGTGATGGTTTGTATTGACTGCCAAGTTATTTAAAACAAATTTATAGACTTCAACTCTAACCATTCTCAAGATGTACAAAAATCATTAATTAATTTGTATGGGAGGTACCATGCCTACTTATCCGATTCCACCCACTATTTAACTGATGGTTTCTACTATCTAATAAGTCATTTAGACTAAATTCAGAACCTTCCATTCTAATCATTAACAGGATATACAAAAGTCAATACTTAATTTGTAGGGCAGATGCAACACCCACTTATTAATTTTCGCCCATATTCGGATTGATGATGTGTATTAATTGCTTAGTTCGAAAGATATACAAAAATCAATATCTACTTTGTATGAAAGGTGCTACTCCCACTCATCCAATTTGGTCCGATTTTTGGCTGATGATTTGTATTGACGACAAAGCTATTTGGGCCAAATGTAGAGACTCTTGCAATCACCGTTTACTTACTATTACCGTTTTAAAGATAAAGACATATAATACAAATTTTATGTGGGAGTGGCACCGCCCAGTTGAAGAATAGTGAATCCATACACCAAACGAAAGCTTTCTAAATATGATTTTTATATACACAGTTTTAAGAACATTTTCTAACTCACACAAAGTTGAAATGCTGTAACAAATTTCGCTTTCAAGTAAAACCAATGCAATACAAAGGGGTTCACTCTAACGTCAATAACTCTCTTGCCAATGGACCTACCAAAACCGTATACATCGGGTCCGCCATCTAACGTTTTTTTTTCAACTAGTGATTATTTCGTGAATGGTAACACTTAGCTCATGTCTGATATGACAGATAATTAGTTTTATCCTTCCGCTGAACGAATATGGTTGTGTATACGCTTGAAAAACGCTGGGAAATATTGCGACATTACTTTGAAAATCATGGTAATGTGTGCGATGTGTTCAGATGAATCTCATTTTGATCTTGGCGGGTATGTAAACAAGCAAAATTGTCGCATTGGTGGCACAGAAAACCCACACGCATACATTGAAAAGCCGATACACCCAAACAGTAACTCGTCTTACTGTTTGGTGCGGATTTTGGTCCAGAGGCATAATTGGGCCATTTTTCTTCGAAAATGAGCAAGGAGTGGCCGTTACGGTCAATGGCGATCGTTGTCGGGCCATGTTGAATGAATTTTAGTTCACAAAAATTGAATAGGAGGATATTAGCAACATTTGGTTTCAACAGCACGGCGTTACGTGCCACACAGCCGAAGTTACACTCGATGTTTTGCGCCCTGTTTTTGAAGATCGCATTATCAGACGCAGAGCTGATGTCGTTTGGCCACCTCGGAGCTGCGATTTGACACCGTTGGACTATTATTTGTGAGGTGCCGTCAAAGATAAGTGTCAAGCCAGAGACAAGCCAGAGACAATTGACGCTTTAAAGGTCAATATTCGCAAAGCCATTGGTGAAATACAGCTGCTGCATACAATCAATAATGTGCTTAAAAATTGGACCGATCGTGTAGGCTACTGTATGGCCAGCCGAGGCAGCCATTTGAATGAAATTGTTTTCTATTATTAACCGGAATGATTGTACTTTCAAATAAAAAAAGAAATTTGAGAAAATATTCAGCAGTTTTTTTTTATAGCATTAAAAAAAAAAATTATTTTCGGACCCTTTATATCAAAACCTTGGTATTGACTTCACCTTTCGTTTGGCGGTTTTAAAGTTTCTGCTCTATATAGACCTCAAGATGCAAAACTCTTGAGTGGCATTGATTTTAAAATAATGGACACAAGCTAGATTTGAACTTTATTCGGGCTATGACAGCAGTTTATTGTGTTGCTTTTCTTTTTAACGTCCATTTCTTAAGTTTTACTTATTTAAGTATCGTTAGTTATGCTGTTGCAGAATGCGATAGTGAGCTGCTTAAAATGCCGTAGCTTGAAAACGCTTTACTTTTTAACAAAGCATTAAAATTTCTTTTTATTCCTTTCTGGCCTCAAAAGAAGAGAAATGGTTTCTAATTGATATTTATAAACTTTCGTAAATAGTAATTTTCGACAAAAACAATCGAGCCACAAGCGCTTCTGGCTATTATACCGGTGGGCACGATTTTTGGGTCTGACTTTTTTTATTGCTAACAAAGGGAAAATATTTTTTTTTAATTAAAGTTTACTTTTGTGGAAATAAGAGCAAGTTTTCGGATTTTAAAGAATGCCGTTTTCCTCAATATATTAGTATACATGACTTTTTATTTCAAGAAAAATAATTAAAAAAAGTTAACAAATATAAAATAGCTAGTTTACCCGTTTGGTATTGCCCCGAAAGCTATAAAGTACTCGTATATGTACATAAGTACGCGAAGTGCACGAAATGCATTTTGATTTGAACACCCATTTTCGTAAAAGACTTCACCAATCTTAAAGCGCTGCTCAATCGTGTACCTCTCCATGGTTGAATTTAAAAACAGTTAAACAAGGAAATGTCAAATTAAGTTGGACAAAAAACTTGACGTTAAGGTGTGACTCACACTTTATATACACACGTATCAAGCTTAACCCGTTATTACCAAAGACACTTCATCTCTTTATCTTTTCTTTTCTTTTGACATAATTTAGCCTCAAAAGAAAAGTTTCTTATTTTTGCCAAGCCTGGTACTCAGAATTATCGAGGGCCAATAGATCTTGAATTAATATAACGTTTTTTAGAAGCAAAATCTGTTTTATTAACGTTTGTATATGCAATGTTTGTATACATACGAGTATGTATTAAAATAAAAGATTAAAGTCTATACTTTGTAAATTTCAAACAATATTTCAATTTAAACGAAAACTTGTAATCCAAAAACCCTCTAAACACTAGAACTGATTAAGGATAACCGATCGTGTGAGCAACAGGAGTAAAAAAAGCAAAAAGTTTTTATTGTTACGTTATTTTATATTGTAGAACTGATGATCATACATTGCTAAAATCGTAAAAATAAGTAAGTGTAGTTGTAATACCGTCGGGCCATAAAAGGTTAAAATAGACTTTTGAGAAATAAAGCGCGTTTGCCTCTTTCATCCAATAAGACACGGAATAATTTTTTCGAACTTGACCTATTACCTGTTTTTACTTGATCTACTCTTGCGAAAATTATCCCAAATATTTTTGAATAAAATAACGAAAAATGTTGTTGCACATCAAATCACATTCATGTTCACTCTAGTTATGGCCAACACATCGCTATTATCGGAAAATGATAAATTATTCGCATTTCCATTTTCTCTCTTCTTAATGACTTGATGATGATGAAGTGCCAATAAAAGAAGGTTCAAAAATTGAAATATTAAATAAAGTTTCCGTAAAATTGACACCAACACACACATTAAAATGCTTAAAAAAAAATAAATGATTTATGATTCCTGAGTCTATGTTGGCGTAAGACCAGTAGTAGTGGTAGACTTAAGTAGCCAATATTTAAGATTTATTGACTTAAAAGCTATTTTGTATGTCTAAAAATCTATTTTGTAAGCGTTCAATAATTTCATGTCATGTTGCATGCAGGACTGCCATTTAAATATATTAAACGACAGTTTGTTTTTTTCTTTTTTGTAATTTATAAGCATAAGCATCACTGTATAAATTTGTTGTTGGTTAGTTGTTTTTTCTTAACTGATTTAAAATTGATTTGTTTCGGGTTCGTTGAGAGTAATAGGCTTTAAATTTAATTTATTTTTTTTTTTAGAAATTAATGTGGGTTGTTTTGACATTTTTTATTTTCGTTGTCTGCTTAACTGCAAATAATTGTTTTTATAAATTTGAACGTTTTTATACCCCAACACCAACATAAGTGACGTATAAAATGATTTGTATATGTGCTACTTTTTAAAAATGTTTCCTTATTAATTTATTCGCTCATATAAACTTTGTGAGCAAAGCAGCTTAAACTTTTATTTCTTATATGTCGACTTTTATTGGCCTTAGAAATTAAAAACAACAAATTTATTCTTAAATAGGGTTTTTGGTATGCCACCTGTAGGTACAAAACAAAATCTAAACAAGCAGATTTTCCAATAAGAAAATCACACGTGTAAGACTAACATTAGTAACAAAACAATACAGAAATTAACCAACTTATACATCCAGAGAAAAACAACAGGAATTCAACAAAAACAACCTTAAATCAACAAGAAACAATTATGAAAACTAGCCAAGGTTTAAGATCGTAAATTCAACAACGTTCAACGTAAAAACAACATTGATTCAAAATCAAGAGGTCTCGCAGTAATTCCATTGTAATCCTGGCTGTATGCGATGTGGCACCGTCTTGTTGAAACCACATGTTAGCAAAGCTTAAAGAATGCAGTTGTGGCGTTAAGTTTTCAGTCTTATCACGATATCGCTCCCCATTGACATTTACCGTTACGCCGTTTTCAGTTTCAAAAGGATAAGGTCCAATGATTCCTCCTTACCAAATTGCACACCAGACTCTCACCTTTAATGGATGCAAAGATGAGGGCTTTCCATTGCCCCGAACCGACTATTCTGTTTAGTCACATAACCATTCAGATGAAAAGGTGTCTCGTCAGTCATTATTAATTTAACATGAAAATCGTGGTTGTCATGGGCTTACCGTTTTAACGATTAAAACACGTTGGTTTACTGAATATTTTTCCATAATAAATTTGCCACGTCTCTACTTCACGACTGCTAAATATGAGCTGTCAAGACTAATGTTTACCAAAATGGCGGCAAAACAAAGTAGTATACCTTCCCGGTGGACACCCAGTACTATCGTTTTCATAAAGGGATGAACTGAACTATTCTTTCATAAATAGACATGGTACTATTACATGTATACTTAGTTTAAGTCAATCATGAATTATCAGTAAAATAAAATGTTTAGTGATAATGAGATTTCATTTGCATTATCAATGAAATATTTACTGATTATTTATCTCTGATTAAAAGAAACAAATATTAAAAAAATTATAATTTAATTGTTATTCTGTGGTTATTATTTTTAGTTCACTAAATTTCCACTACCACTAAAAACGTTTCACTTAGTGCACTAAATTTCCACTACCCATCAAAATGTTTCATTAAGTGTATTTAGTTTTCACTACCGCTAAAAATGTTTGAGTTGGTGGTTCATTATTTCCATCTGCCAGTAGTGGTGGCCGCAATATTGCTGCATTAATGCTAAGTCATTTAGTGGTAATGAAAAAGGTAATGCATTATAAATTCAATGCAATAAACCCAACTCTGATTAGTATGCATTAGTTGCGAAAATTTTTTAAGCAATCAGCACTCTTACATATATAATTAGTTTATGCAAGCAATGCAATAATTACAAATATTATTGATTTAACATTAATTATTTATATATACATATATCAGATATATACATACCTATACTACTGCAATTATGTCTTTAAAGTCACTGTACTCCTAAGACTACTTACATTTATTTATTTATTTATTTATAGACAACAAATAATAAATGAACTATTTCATACTTCAGCAAAGTCTATTTTAGTCGAAATATAAACAATTTTCTATTTGGGTTAAATCTAACCCGAACACCGCTAACATAAGTACATTTGAACACCTTATGAAGGTTAAATATGTTCATTCTTAATATTGGTTTGAAAATAAAATAATTTAATTCCATTGGTCATATTTCTTTTAAATTTCTTTTCACTTGTATTTAGCGCCTACACTGTAATTAAAACATTTTTTTAAAGTGACTTATTCAAGGGAATTGATTTAATTTGTTGAAGAATAATTTCATTATAAAATAAACAAAAATAAGCGTCAATAGTACGTACGTATAGCACTCTATAAAAGAGTTAGTAAGGAAAAAATAGTGCGTAGTTCTTCGAGTACCTACGTCCATGCGTTTAATTTATTTCATTCCTAAGTTAAAAGAAAAAGAAGATCATTTTTTTTCAAAAGCACAGCTTGGAATTTTTAAATTAAAAATTTCCAAAATTTTTTGTCTGAAAAACTACTTATTTTTATCCAACTTCAGTAAACTTATGATATAAAAAAATAGAAGGTAGTGTCACTCTCTGATTTTTTCTGACATATCACCATTTGACAATGAAGGCGAACTGACATTAATGTTGAAATTTGTGCTACCATACCAGGGTATGATAAAATCCCATTTTTCACATAAATTTGACTTTTTTCGCAATTCGATTCTTAAACCGTAATATAAGGCAAAATATAATTTTTAATGTGTAAAAAAAGAAAAAAATGAATAAAAAATACACAAAATACACAAAATTGCTACAAACTCTGGGAATATTAATCCTGTTTCTGCATATGGCAACGCTTTTTTAAATGTTTACATGAAAAACAAACTTCAAGAATCTCGTTCATTTTCAATTAATTTTAAGTGGCATTACCTTCTATTTTCTTATATCATGGGTAAAATATTGGTTTAATAAGATATTATTGATAGTTTTCTAATAAGTTTAAGTTTCCCAAGATATTAGCTGCCAAAAGAGTGCATAATGTTTTTGTTTTTATTTATTTGTGGCTGAGACTGTGCGTGAGAATCTGTCGACATTAACTCGTCACCGAGAACTGAACATTTCACTCAACAGTTTACGCCGAATTTTGCGAAAAGATCTCGGTATGACGCCTTACAGAGTTCAATTGGTTCCAGAATTGAAGTTGCATGACTATCCAACGAGAAACTGCACTATGATATCGAATTTGCCAAAAAAAAATCATCTTTTCGGGTGAAGCTCATTTTCATCTTGTGGGGTACGTTAGTAAGCAAAATTGCCGTATTTGGAGCACAGAAAACCCAAACGTACTCTTACAGAAGCCAATGCACTCATTACGAGTGACTGTTTCGTGCGGCTTATGAAGCGGAGGCATCACTGGCCCATATTTCTTTAAAAATGAGAACGGACAGATTTTTTTGTAATCGCTCTTCATGGTATTGATGAGAAAGATATTTGGTTTTAACAAGATGGTGCAACTTACCACATATGGCCGTTTAATTGGTCGAAATGGTGATGTTAGTTGGCCGCTAAGAAACTGCGATTTGACACCGTTGGACTATTTTCTGTGGGGCGCCGTTAAAGACATTTGAAGGCCAACATTCGTAATTCCATTGCCTAGATACGACACCATGCATTCGCAAAAGTTCTCGAAAATTGGTCCGATCGAATGGGGTATTGTGGAGCAAGTCGTGTCCTCACTTTATCTGTGTGATGCAATATTTCATTCCTGAGCAATTGTACTTCGCAACAAAACAATAAATTTGACAAAATTTCTAACCGTTTTTGTTCTTTGGATTTTTAAATTTAAACTTTTAAATGGCCCACCCTATACAATAAATATTTGCTTTGGCAAAATATTGATGGTTTACGAAAATCAATTTTTTTTTTTTGAAATCAAGGAAAATATTTTTATTTTTTTCTTCTGGAAAATTATTTTAAAAGAAATAAAGAAAAAAAAAATATTTTTAATGGCATTCCGAGAAATACTCGTACGTATTAAATTTCTTAAAATTATTTTTGGTTTATTAAAAGCCTTCTAAAAAATTTCAGTTTAATAAAATTCGTTTAATAAAATGTGTGCTGAAAATATAGAATGTGCATTTGTACATACATTTACATATATGTACGTATGTATGTACGTATGTATGTATTTGAAAATAAAAGTAATTGAAATTAGAATATTTTTAATAAACATTTTAAATTTGTTTCGTTTAATTTTGAAAATAATTTTAACACGTTTTATTTGAAAAAAAAAAAATAAATAAATAATAAAAAAAAAATTCCTCATAAATTTGTCATTGTCAACACAAATCAAAAAAGTATTAAATTTGAAATATGAAAATAAAATTTAGAAACAAAAATTTCTTTTCATGAGTGCCACACATCCGCATCTGCTCATTAAGACTTTGCTTTATTTGTTGCTTTTCTTGTTTCTTGTTCAACAATTATCGCTACACAAAATAGTGTTCTCCTCTATGAATTATAATGTGAAATCTGAAAACCGAAATAAATCAATAAATTATACTGATACCCTACCCAGAGCTTGACAGGAAAAGAACATTTACGCACGTTTAATGTGATATATTTTTTTTTTTTTAAGAAAAATTTGTTTTTCTTTAAAAAGAAAATAAACGTGTCATTGAGTTTAATAAAAAAAATTAATGAGTCATTCTCTGTTTGAAATATATATTTTATTAAATGATGTGGTGACCCATTAAATGTTAATTTTGTATGATTTTTTTAGGTGAACAACACATGTTTTTGTGGGAGATCTCTGACCATCGGTCATTCTATTCAAATTTTGAGAAAAAAGAAAAAAAATTATTAGAAAAATATGAATTTTTAACCCTTATATGACCGGCAAAAAAAAAAAAACACATTTTACTTGGGTATCTTCTTCCTATGAGATTAGTCATAGGAAAGAAAATTAAAAAATTACATCTTTTTACAACAGTTTGCATCTTAGAATTTGATCCTAAGCCATGTCTGCATAAGAGAGGTATTTAGGCTATCAGCTGAAAATAAAATGAAGAATAGGTTTTCCCGTAGCAGCAAAAATACATATGTATGTACCTCAGCAAAATATTTGCTCACTATTTTCATTTTACTTTTGTATCCACACAGTGAAGTTTGTTTATCCTAAGAAAGTTTTTATTTTTGTTGTGAAAGTTTTTAAATAGCTAATGTGTTCAATGTAGGATCCAGATATACAGATATACTACCTTGATCAAAAAGTTTATAGAATAACCCCCGTGTTGTGGGTCTAGCGTTCTGATTTGAGTTTTTTTTTTTGTTGTTGTTAGGTATTCCCGCTAAGTCTCAGCGTTATAGCTTGACATTTGCAAAAGCTACGTAGCCAATAGTATATCTATCTCTATGTGTGTTGGCGATTTTTTACAATTTTGGTCGTGTTGAGGTCGCAAAAAGCATAATTTGTGAGGCTGAATCCGATCCCACATTCATCAAAAGGATCATTACTGGAGACAACACATGGGTTTATGAGTACGACACGCAATCTAGACATCAGACATGTGAATGTCGTTCTCCATAAGAGCCGAGACCAGAATTGTAGGCAGAAAACTCGTAAATTAGCACCATGATAACGCATTGTCACACAAAGCCTTCATTATTCAATTTTTTTTTGCGAAAAATTCAACAAATACCATCCAACAACCAACGAATTCAACTGATTTGGATTCCTGTGACTTCTTTCTGTTCAATCGAGTTAAAAAACCTTTACGGGGAACGCGTTTCAGTATGCGATGGGATAGCAACACGGGGATTATTCCGAAAACTTTTTGATTATTGTAGTACATATAGTCATGTGAAAAATAATAGGGACACTTGTATCAAAATAGTTTCAAATCCAACTCTGTTTTTGTATTTAAACATTTATCAAAAAGACCTTATAAATTGTCTGCCTGAATTTCTAAATAACCGTTATTCCTAAAGAACCGTTATTTGACAAATAAATTTTATATCGTTTCTCAGTTCTATCTCATATTTATCGTAAGCTTTTAGGAAAACTGCAATGTGCCTATTAGGGAGATCGGACAGTTATTATTTGACCGGTTTTAACCGGTTGAATACGGTTTTTATAAAATCTTCATTTTTCGAATGCCGAATAAACCGGTTGATTTAACACGAATAACCGGTTTATTTCAATAAGTATAATTTTTATACGTTAGTATGTTTTTTTCATTGCAAATTTAAAAAAAGATATGCACACTTGAGCAACAATAGCTTTTATTATCTTCGGTAAATAAATATTGATTTTTATGTATGAAGAATGATCAACTAGACACATGAAAGCGACCCACAAACGCTGTCTCCGAACGGCAGATGTATTAGTTAGTGAAGTTTTTCAGAGTGTAAATATACATATCCAGTCGCTAGTAATGTTGTGGGGTGATATGGTGTGGCCTGGGATTAAACAGACAACTTCTTGGTTGTCTTACCCAACATCCCACAGTGACACTTACGATATTAAATACGTGGTAAATGAATTTACATACAGTGTTGTTCAAAACTTAAGCAACTTTTCTGGTCGAGACAATTAAGGACTCGTGTATTATTAATAGATTTATTCAAAGTAAAATATTTAATTTTTTTTACCTTAGGCACCTAAATTATAAATATAATAACAAACCTTTAATTCCCTTCTCTACCAATTAATACAACAACAAAACGAAATTAGCTACTTGAGTAGCTGTTCGAAACTTAAGCAACTTTCAGTACTTTGTGTAAAAGGCTTTGTTTTTGTAGCCTCGGCACACCATTTTGGCATAGTTTTAATGAGATTTGTTAGAATTATTGTTAGTATTGATTGCCACTTTAATTTTGAGCTCTGCGTCAGCTTCTGCGACGTGGTCCAGATCTGCGCTTCAAGAATTAAAAACAATTTTATTTAACTTTAACCGGTTACTTGAATTTTTATGAACCGATTTTTTAAAATTGCTAGTTTTCGAAAAAAGTCGAATAATCGATCGCCCTAGTCCCTATTACTTTTCACATGACTATAAATAAATTTATTGTGTAAAAGTGAATTCGGTGAGGAAAATTGTGTTTGTTCAAATGATGGGGTTAAGTACATTAAAGATGACGAAATAGCAATGGAGGCTTCAGATGCTGAATCTACAGAAATTAGAGAAACAGATGAAGATTCTTAGGACTCAGATAAAACCGACAGGGAGTGATGAGTTAAAAACAAGCACTTTACTCAAACACAAACTTCGAGCGGAAATATTTTAAGACAGCGCTGTGTAGCAGCTCAAAAATATAAATTATGTTCACCAAGCCGTGCATACTATATACTATATTTCAAAGTATTTTGTCAGATGATATGTGTGACATTATGTTACGAGAAACAAATAGAAAAATGAAAAAAGCTGCCATGATCCATAATATGGTACGCAAACGAACACAGAAAACGTAGTCGCTAAAAGCCATATATTTAAGACTTACGGAGTAGATGAATTAAATGTAGTTTTTGGTATTCTGATACATACTGGTGTTCATAAGTCAAATAAAATGCATTAATTTTAGTTGTGGAGACTTAATTATTTTGGCCCTGTTTCAGGCAGCAATATCCTAATCAAGGTTTAAATTGTTGCTACCATGCATCGAAAGTTAAGAAACTCATTACGAGCCGAACTTGATAAAGCCGCAAGGTTTCGTGTTATTTTGGTTATGTGAAATGATAATTTATGTCAAACTACGGTATAGAAATATTCTGCGCTTCCTGATCCTTTAACACCTACCTCCTGCATGGCTAGTTGTATATTGGAAAACCAACGGGTAGCGAAAGACAGATAATATATATGAGAAAAACGGTTTTAGATCTTGTTAGGCCCTATAACATAGACACGGATAATCGTAGACAATTTTTACAATAAGAGACCATACTTTACAATTATCTATCCTCTGGAGACCCCGAGTACACATATGCGTACTTAATTATATATATTAATTCCTATAACATTCCATGAAGGAACAAGGGGACTTCTCTCAGTCAATGAACTGCACCTGATTCTATTTCTAAACTCATTGAAAGGGACCTACAGTTTAACGCCGGCTCCGAACGGCATATGCATTTAGAGAAGTTTTTTATAGTATCTATACTCATAACAAGTTCTAGCAAATGTTATGAGGTGATACCGCTGTCGAAAATCTTTTTTCTTTTTTAAAATGGTCTGGCCTGGTATTGAACCGACGACCTTCTGGTTGGTAGGCGGGTGTCTTACCTACCATACCACAGCATTAAATTGTCATTATTCATCAGACGTATCGACATTATTGGATAGCTGTTGATTTTGAATTTCTTGGTGTAGACTCTAGAGTTTCTAAAACTATCAACAGATGGCATTTCTACCAAAGTTATTGCCATTTATTTTTAGAATTGGAGAGTTTTATTTTTTTTCAATAAGCCCACGAGTGTTGTAATAATGACCAAAATGAAACGATATATAAAAAAATAAACTGTTATCATAATCGCTTCAGTGTCAGGTCTCAAGAGGCTATGGAAAACATAAAGCAGCCTACTAAAACTTATAAAGTGATGGCTAACTCTTACAATTGAACGGCGATAGAGATTATATTTGAGAAAGATTCCGAAACCAAAGTAAAACTAAGCATCTCAAATATCATATACACATGTTATGTAAAGATAAAAGTGTACTTATCGCAGTAGTAGGATCTGCTTGAAACTTCGTGTGAGCAAAGGAAACCAGAAAAATCTGTAGCAACTGTTCAATTCGCATTGAGTCAATCGAGGACGTTCAATAAAGATAAATCTATAATCATACAAAAATTTGCTAGAGTGTAATATTAATCCATTACAGTACATGAATGTAAATACTACCTTCATCAACAAGTTTCCAGAATAACCCCTGTGTGGTGGTCTCATGGTTCCGATTTAAGATTTTATTATTTTTTTTTTAAGTTGATACATCTGTTGTTGATATTCCCGCTAAGTCTTTGCGACATTTGCATTTTTTATATTCGGTTTTTGGTATGGCCATCAGTTCTTCCAGCGATTTTTCCATTATTTTCTCTCGGCTGCTGAAATGCGTTCCTCATAATGATTATTTAACTCGATTGAACAGAAAAAAGTCACAGGGAGCCAAATCAGATGAATTTGGTGTGGTATTTATTGCATTCTTCGTCAAAAAATTACGAAAAATCCACTAGTTTTCTGTTCAAAATTCTGGTCTCTTTCGGCGAATTGCTTCTCGCAAACGTCTAATAACGGACAAATAATACTCTTTATTTATTGTCTAGCTTTCTTGCAAAAATTCATGATGCATCACACCGTTAACATGGCCTTCTTTTTTACTGAAAATTGTCTTGGCTCATGTGGTGAACGCCATTCACTTTCCTGATGTCTTGGCAGCGTGTCGTACGCACAAACCCACGTCTCGTCTCCAGCAACGATCCTTTTGATAAATGTGGGATCGGATTCAGCCTCGCAAATCATGTCTTTTGCGACCTCAACACGGTCAAAATTGTAAAAAATCGCTAACACACATAAACATTGATGTAATCTTGGCTACGGTAGCTTTTGCAAATGTCAAGCTAATACACTAGGATTTAGCGGAAATATCAGCAACAGATGTACCAACTTAACAAAAAAAGAAATCGTAAATTGGAACGATGAGACCGCCACACAGGGGTTATTTCGGAAACTGTTCGATCCACGTAGTATATTTTCCTATATTCCCATATTTTTATATATAATTTAATTTATGATACATATGATACAGGGTGTCCGCCGGGAAGGTATACTACTTTGTTTGTTTATAATTTTTGATTATATGAAAATGAATGTATCATATATTGATCCATATATTATTATATTATATTATATTTTATTTAATGTTGGCAATTATCTATGGAATACAATATCAGATAAATGCTCGCCTCTGTTAGCCTCACGAATGAGAGCCCTTTTGAGCATATTTTTCATTTTTGCGCCAGCGTTTCTGGTTTGTTTGCATAAACCTTGCTTTTCAGATATCCCCACAAAAATGAGTCCGGAGCAGTCAAATCAGGCGACTGGGGAGGCCAATCAACATCACCATTCCTTGAAATAGTTTGTTGTGGAAAAAGGTCTTGCAGTAATCCCATTGTAATCCTGGCTGTATGCGATGTGGCACCGTCTTATTGAAACCACATGTCAGTCAAACCCAAAGCATGCAGTTGTGGCGTTAAAAAGTTATCAATCATATCACGATAGCGCTCCCTATTGACAGTTATCGTTACGCCGTTTTCAGTTTCAAAGAAGTAAGATCCAATGATTCCTCCTGACCAAACTGTACACCAGACTGTCACTTTTAATGGATGCAAAGGTAACTGATGAATAATATGAGGGTTTTTCATTGCCCAGAATCGACTATTTTGTTTATTCAAATAACCATTCAAATGAAAATGTGCCCGTCACTCAATAAGATTTTTTCATGAAAATCGAAGTTGTCATGGGCGATGTGTAACATCCTATTGTCGTATGTACGGCGGCGTAAATGGTCTTCTGGAAAAAGCTCTTGTATCAACTGAATCTTAAATGGAAACAAATGCAAATCTTTGTGCAAAATTGTGACCAAAGTTGTTCTTTGAAGATCAAGCTCCTGAGTAATGTTTTTAGCCGATCTTGCAGTACGTTGTGGACCATGTTTGGGTCTATCAGCTACAGTCCCTCTTTCTTCGAAATCATTCACTACACGATAAATAGTGCGTCTTGTTGGCACGTTGTTTTTCCCAAAAATTTCACGTAACTTTATCATCGTCACAGTAATCGATGATTGATTTTGATAAAATGTCTTGACGATTAAGACACGTTGGTTTACTAAATATTTTTCCATAATAAATTTATCACGTCTCTACTTCACGATTGCCAAATATGAACTGTCAACACTAATGTTTGCCAAAATGGTCGCAAAACAAAGTAGTATACCTTCTTGGCGGACACCCTGTTAATGTATGTACATAATTCTCTCGACATCCCAAGTTAGACAAGTGTTTTTATAGGTTAAATACACATAACCAGCCGCTAGCAGTGTTATGAGGTGATATCTCACAACTGGCCTTGGATTGAACCGAGACTTCTTGGGTGGTTTAATTTATAATAATTTTATTTAATTTCGTTTTGTTTTAATTTTTATTTAATTTTATTAAGCCCACCACATTCAATTTGCTATTTCTATTTTTTTACGCTCAGAAAAATTTGATTCTTTGATTCAAGTTTTATTTTCTGTGCGGCTAAGCGTTACTGCAGAAATGCCGCCCATTGTGTGGTCACTTTAATAGTGTAGTGTGTTTTTTTTAGAAGTTCATAACTATGAGTTAGCAACACTGCTTTATTTGACAACCGACTTAACAGCTGATAGTTGCTTTTTGTTTAGTTTGTTTTGATATTTCATTATGAATAGACTTATACCGCCGCCAATTCGGCGAATGGGCTGAAGCACAAATTTATATTGATATTTGTTCTCCGATGAAGCATATTTTTGGTTGAATGGGTACATAAAGAAGCGGAATTGTAGTATTTGGAGTGAAGATAATCCACAAGCCTTTGTCGAAACACCATTACATATACTGCAAATTACTGTTTGGTGCGATTTATGCGTTTGAAGAGTCATTTGTTCATATGGCTGTAAAGACGATAATGGTCAGAATATTACTGTCAATAGTGATCGGTATACGAACATGATTAGAAATTTTTTTGTACCTTAATTAGCCAGCATTAATCTTGCTGACATGTGTTCCCACAGGACGGAGCCACATGCTACACATCGCGCAGTACAATTGCGTTACTCAAACAAACGTTTGATGAAGTAATTTCACATAATGGTGTAATTAATTGGCCACCAGGATTGTGTGATTTAACTCATAAGATTGTTTTCATTTCAGAGACAAATGAACACCTGAAAACATTCGAAGTTATTGGCGAAATTCGGCCACATATGCTACAAAAAGTTAGTAAAAATTGGTGTTTCAGATTGTTGCCCTGTTCGCGCCAGACGTAACTGTCACATTGGCTTAATTCGTATTTAAACATTAATGTCATAAACAAAGCTCGTTTTATTGATTTTAAAAATATATTTATTTCTTTTAGTATGAATTAAACTTGTACAACTGTAAATAAAACACCCGATATTACATATGCCTCAATTTTATGGTCCTCGCATTGACGCTCCTGGCATGGCCTCGGCCTACAATCTCCATTTTACATTTCTGATTTTAGTGCATGTGTGCAGCTATAATTAGATAACTAGATAAGGTCGCCCGCTTTCGCTTTAAATCAATACTGAATTTTATAAATATTCATCGTTAATTGTTTTAATCATTTCAAAGTTGTCGGAGTAAATGACATTTTTGATTCACAAAACCGCTTTCGTTTTTTTTTTTTTTGGTGCTCGTTTACCCAAAGAAATCCAATATTTTGATTGCTTTTTGGTTTCTAGAGTACCAAGAAAAATCCAGTTTTTACTATAACGGTTCAAAAATAATATTTTTCTGAGAAGCCTAACATGTGTCGAGTCGATATTATCAATGTAAAAGAGGCTAACTAACTACCATGGGGAGTCGGGTATCCGAGTATGATACCAGAGGTATTGATATCTGTGGCTTAGACTTAAATGTAGAGAATTGGCTACTGACTCGAGGTGAATTTGTATTGCAATTATTGCTAACAATAGCGCAGCAGACGTTTATTTAGGTCCTCAGCCTGAAATGCGATTTTGAAATATTTAAAATATCTTTAATAGGTTAGCCCCTGGTGGCGTTGTTAGAATTTCTTTTCCTTACTCGGAAAATCTTATATCCAGCTTGGAAGCTTAGACTAATCGAGCTATCACTGAATTAGCTTGTACAAGAGAGAGAGAGAGAGAGAGAGAGAGATAGAGGGGGTTAGAAAAATAACGAAACCAAAAAAACTAATTTTTGTCTTGGAAATAACCAGTGTTAAGCCGTGCTATGATTGTAATCGATCCATAACTGATACCTCTTCTAAATATTATATTATTACGTTTAAACCTTTTTAAAACGATTGAGTTCTTTTTAACTTTGTTTTACAGTTTTTATTTCCACACTTTTACTTTATACACTTTATCTTAATTCAGCAACTTATTTATCTTGCACTTAATATTCGTTATACACAAATTATTCAACACTTATATTTACGTCTAAACACGACTTTACTTTATGACTGCAAAACTATAACTATAACGACCTAGGTAAAGCAGCCTCCTTATATATCTAACTGTCTCAAATCCTCCATTTTATGTCTGTTAATTTTAAACATGTAAGATCGTGTTACCCAAAAATGGTCGAATTAACAATGCCGTAGATACACAAATTAGTATGGTATTACCAGGGTAACCCATTAACAGCCTTGACACAAACCAGTAGACCCAAATCCCACAATACAATCCCAAATCCACTCCTGTGGTGTATTTTCTTTTTAGGCATTTTTATTTTCATAACAATATTATAATTTTTTTTTTCTATTTAACTTAAAAGTAAACTTATAAAATTTTAAATCAAATGCCATTTGAAAATAAGTTTTCTTTTCTTTAAGATTTAAGTTGGCGCTGGCCATAAAATTCACTGCCTATACCAACGTAATTATCTCTACTCATTTCAGCTTCTTTCTTAGTTTATCACTCTCGCTTTCTCTTTCACTCTGTTATATCCGTTTTAACTTCATTGCCATACAGAAATGTATTATGACATGCAATAACGACAACAACAGACAATTATGACCTGACAGTCATTATATTATTGTCTGACAAATAGACTGACAGATAGACCTGCTGTTGAAGCTCATTAACACGTCAATCATTCATTTAGTCACTCACTCACTTACTCACGCAGTCAGTCATTTATGCATTCAGTCATCTGTGTTTCTGTTTCTGTGCGAGCCATAATTAATTAACTGTAAAACTATACTTTGTATTTGTGTTTGTGTGTATGTATGTATGTATTTTGGTGTGCGTCGAGCCAGTGCGTATTAGAATAATTGCAATTGAGAGTAAGTGTGAGTGCATTGTGCGTGAACTTCTTGGTATTTAAAATGAAATTTTCATTCTAAAACGACTAAATACAGAGAGAATTTTAAATCAAATAATTGCTGTTTAACGAGTAAATAAATGAAAATCGTATTTATTTGTTAGCCTGGCGGGTTGTCTGATAGTCTGGTGTAATAAAAACGATTTAATTGAGCCGCTATTTATTGACTTGTGGTTATAATATTTATGGCCCACCAGAGATTTTATAAGTTTGTTGAGGTAATAAATCAAAGAGGTTTTTCGAAAAAAAAAATATGATTCAAATAATTTTTCTGTTAATGAGTAATTAAATTTTTGTTATTATTTCAAAATCAAAGCAAAACTAATATTTGAAATTTACATGGCGTAGTATTGGCTGTATAACTTAAAATTTAAATTAAATAACTCAGTACAGTTGGCTTTTTCTTCATCTTGTTTGTGTTTTTTAAGGGTAAATATTTGTCATTTATCCTTTAATGGTCATTGAACGCAATAGTGTTTTTTTTTTTAATAATCCAACTTTGTACCAACGAAGTACTATTTTCAGAAAGTTTTTCTCTACTTATTCAATTTGAAAAAAAAGTAGCTAAACCTTATTGATTTTTTACCAAAGTTTATTCTAAATACGTTTCGTACAATTCAACGCTCAAGAAATAGTTTGTGCTGTGCAGAAGTGGTGTTTTTGTTACGAAAGACAAAAACCGACCAGGTCAACCATAAAAGTTTGAAAACGATGAACGCAATTCATTACTAAATGATAACTGCTATTGTCAAGCGCTAAAAAAACTTGCGAACTTATTGGGAACCACTTAGCAGCAATTTCACATCGTTTAGAAGCAGAAGGATTCATCTAAATAAGCTGAAGACGAAAAATTGTATCAATTATGACAACTAGAAGTGCAAGAAATCATATGTGAAACCTGGCCCACTAGCAGAATCATGGCGCCAAGTAAATGCTCCATATATGGCCCAGAAGGGTTCCATCTATTATGAGCTGCTGAAATCAAAGGGTGCTGTAGCAAATATAAATGATTTGAAAAATAAAAAACCCCAGAATATATGCTACCAGACATGAAGACGTATTTCTCCATCGTTACAACGCGTTTCTAGTAAAAAACTATTTAAAAATAGTAGGTGGGAAGTTTTTCCTTACTCGTCTTTCGACCTTGCTCCGCCAGACTACCATTTATTTCGATCGATGAGGAACGCTCTCACTGCATTACACACTTCACTTAATAACAGTGTACCCGAAAGCCTTAAGGTACGGTCACATTTAGAAAATATTTGACGAAAGAAAGAAATGTGATCACTATATTATAGAAATTGTTTTTTTATTATGAATAGCTAAAACCCGGCATTCTTCGCTATCTATATCTTAGTTATTTTCTTAACTATTATCTTAGTTGTCATCTCTTACCCTTTTTCCCCATTTTATCTCCTTCCGTTTCAAATCCAAACATTTGAGATTGCTTATAGTTCCTTCCAGAAAGACATTGTAACAAACACACATTAACTTTTATATAAATCCTTATCTTAAATAACAAATCCCTGGAATTTCCTATTTTGAAAACAATGTCTACAGTAATTTTTTTTTGTTTCACTTTTTTCGGTGTGCAATACCCATAGATAACAAAGCTTCAATTGTTGCTCTTCACATATAAAAAATTATTTAGTAAGAATGGAAGGCGCCACGTCCACTTATCTAATCACGTCCAATTATTGACTGATGATGTGTATTGTCCGCGATGTTGCTTGAACCAAATTCAGAAACTTCAACTAAGATCTTACCGTTCTCAAGGCATACATAAATTATTGCTTACTATTTACGTATGCCTCATGCCACACCCACTTATTCAGTTCCACCCATTTTTGACCGATGATTTGTATTGACTATTAAGTCATTTAGATTAAATTCAGAAACTTTAGCTTTACCCGTTCTCAAGATATACACAAATCAATATTAACTTTGTTTATAGGGTACCATGCCCACTTATCAGATTCCGTCCACTTTTTGATCGATGATTTGTATTGACTTTGAAGCTATTGGAACTATGTTAATAGACTATTGCTGTTACCATTTCGAAGATATAGCCAAATATATATTTTCTTTGTATGGGCTTGGCATCGACCAGTTGGGATTTTTGAAATTTATATAGCCTTTCAGACATACCGAGAGAAACGGTAAAAATTTCAAGAAAGTGGATCAGCCGCTCAACTGTTTAAACTTCAAATAAACAGACATACACGCAGCCATAAAAACAAACATTCATTTTTATTTTTATTTTGTTAAACTAAGGCCTGCTACTGTGTTGAAAATTTCGTACGAAATGCTGTCAAATTACATATGTATGTTTGAAATATTTTGTACTAAATAATTCTGAAATAATGTTGAGATCTCAGTACTCTGTTCTTTTAGGAAAAACATGTAAAATTACATGTATATGTCAACATTATTTTCCAACTACACAAATTTCTAGCAACAGTTTTTTCAACTACGAAATAACAGGAGCCTCAGTTTTAGCGTTAACACATAACCGACAGTAAGAAGCAAACAGCAAAATGTTAAAATTAGAATACAAACGTTTATATGAAAAAAATTATTTTAAAGGCAGCACAACTAAAGCCTTGATATCAACCTTTGCTGCTTTTGTAGCAAAACAAAAATTAGTGATTCCAATACAATATAAAGGGTGTCCAAAATTGAGGTATCATTTTAATTTTGCTGCCTTTTTTTCTACTTGTAATTTTTATCCTAAATTTTTATTTTCAGATTTTAAATACATGCCGGTTAGTTAACATGGAACGTTACACGAAAAAACAACGTGATTTATTACTAAAACATTTCTTAAAAATGGTAAAAGTTTTCAAGACGCAATTAAGATATTTTTTAACAAATTACCCGCATTAGGGGTGAAGAGAATTTTAGAGCAACCAGTACATCAACAAAAAGTTATGGTTTGGTGTGGCTTGTGGTCCGGAGGAATTTTCGGACCATATTTTTTAAAACGAAAATGGAAATGCTATTACGATCAATGGAAATCGCTACTGGGAGATGATCCGAAGCTTTTTATGGCGGAAAGTTGATGATTTAGACCAATGGTGTTCATTTCATAGAACAATTGTTCACGTTCAATTCACACGCATTCTTACACTGACGAACACATGTACAGAGAATGTACGCATATTTTTTTATTCACAGAAAAATAATTTAAAAAAGTTCTTACGATTGTGCTTTTAGTTGTCACTGAAACAATGGCAAATGCACATGTGTGGTGGATACATGTTGAATTTGTTTTCAATTTTTTTAAACATCAACTTTACTTCTCTAAGAGAGTAATTTTCATGTTATCACTAACACATCTACATTTTGGTTTTTGCACATGCCTGATTTAAATGTAGAGAATATCCGGTTTCGACTGTACCATTTGTGACACAGCTAGAGAAAGAATGGATCTTTTGAAAGAAAAGCTCGAAAATCTAATTATTTCTTGATATGAGGAGTACATTGGCGACCAAGATCGTGCAATTTGACACTTTTAGATTTTTTTGGGAAGTATTTTGATATCGAAAGTGTACAGCTATAATCCCAACATTATAGAACAGATATCAACCATTGACAACAGCTTATTGGAAAACGTGATTGATAATTTTGATAAAAGATTGAGAGCCTGCCGAGCCAGTATGGGGGGGTCACTTGTGCGACATAATTTTTTATTTTTAACCGGAACCTATTTGTAATACACTGAAATAAACACATTTTTAATATCTGAAAAAATAAGTCGTCTTTTATTAAAATTAATATGATACCTAAATTTTGGACACCCTTTATAATGTAAAATAAATAAAACCTAAAAATATTTTTTTTATTTATCAGAAGACAACAGTATAAAATAAAATATTGTATCAAACAACATTTATATTAATATTTAAAATTTTTTTAACACATAATCCATAATTTTTGTATTATTGAGTAATAATTTAAAAAGCGATTTTATTTTGGTGGATTTGAAAAACTGGAGTATCAACACTGAAAAGTATTTTTCTATTTTATAACAAATATTTTTTTGACAAATAAAACAGATGACAATGAAACATAATGTTAAATGCTGCTGCTGCTTTCTAAATATTTATGAATTTAATAGTATAGCAGCAAATGCTGCCAACAACAATTGCTTCTTGCTTTCATGCTGCTTGCTGTCGTCTTTATATTTAAAGCATTAAGTTATTAAACAATTAAAAAAAATTGATGGACATGATTCTATAAAATACTACTTACGTTTTATTCGTCAAATATTTGTAAAATATGACCGTAGCGTTAAGACCTAATTCTGTGTTCGCGCGAGACTTGGGATTACTTCGCTCTCTGTTTGTATTACTTGTTTGAATTATCACATTCACACGGAATGAAATCAATGCAGCCAGCGGCCATTGTTTTATTTGTTTACTTTGTTTGCTCATATTATTTTTTGTGCTTTACATCATTCTTAGGGTGGTCAATTTAATAAATTTGAAGCATTAAATCTGTAATAAAAAAGTTTTAATTAAGAGCTAAAAAGTATGCCTAGATTTATACAAATTAGTGATGACACTGATTTCTAGGTAAAACACAGGGTAATATAAATATAATTTTTTACAATTTGAGTGATTCTCTCGAAATTTTGAATGTAATTAAACTCATAATTAGTGGTTGTATTGTGAATGACAGAGCGAATGACAAAAACGCGTTGTTGGGCGAACATAGCACAGCATCTTTATGCAAAATACTGTGTAAAGTTGTTTGTGGAATGCCCAATTCTAATAATCGTCGAGAACTAAAAATTCAATATTCACAGATGTTCTTGAACGACGTGCACGAGTTCGATTTTTGACTTCGCTAACTTGTCTAAACAGCTCATATTTTTGCACCAATTTTACAATTGCTGACTAATAAAGTGCTTTACGACGACACAAAATGCTTTAGTTTTGGGGATTGTGACTGTGAAATGTTCACTATTTTTGTTGTTAATTTTAATAATTTCAGTGCATTGTTGTTTATATCATTCCATTTTTCTCCACCCTAGTACATATGTATGTATGTATGTAAATATTCCGAAATAAATTCCTTTTCGTTTTCTCAAAAACGTGAAATTTCTGACTTTCCCACAAAAAATAAATAAGTAAATAAATAAATAAATAAATAAATAAAAAAAATCATATAATTTCAATGCTGTAGCTACTTTTGTATGATTTTTTGTAAAAAAAAATTATGATGAAAAAATCTGAAAACGTGTTTAAAATTCGGAAAAAAAATTCTCTAAATTCTGTACAAAAAATTATTAATGAAATGAATTTAAAAACAAAGCAAATAAATAATGCATTTCAATGGTAATAAAAATAAATTTTTATATGCCATTCACTGTTATTTTCATTTTTTTTATTTTTATTTTTTAAATCATTCGATATCATTCACTCATTCCGTCATTTATTCGTATAAATATTCATTCCGATTTTTATTTATTTATTTTTTTCATTTAAAGATTTCATTTCATAATAAATTAAACATATTATTTATGAGTCATGACTATAATGAAAAAAAAAATTACAAAATATATGTACATATGTAATAAAAAATTAAATAAAAATTAATAAATATTTTTCAATAATTGTTTGTTTAACAATTTTACATTTTAAAACGAATTAATGTACTGACGACGAGTTAATCTGGTAGTGGGGGTCAAAGGTAGACATACAAACACTGTATTATACTGATGAGTGTACTATTTAAAACATGGGTTTTTAAATGTTTTTAAATAAGAACTTTGCTTTTCTACAAGTGCATTGCTCCGCCTAATATTTGTTATAGCAATGCTTATTGGCAATACCGCTGTTACCGACGGGTACATAAAAGGGTCCGACAAATATTTTTTTTTATAAAAAAACCACTGAATATTTTCTCAAATTTCTTTTTTTATTTGAAAGTACAATCCTTCCGGCTAATAATGGAAAATAATTTCATTCAAATGGCTCTCTCGGCTGGCTATGTAGTAGCCTACACGATCGGTCCAATTTTTAAGCACATTATCGATTGCGTGCAGCTGTATTTCACCAATGGCTTCACGAATATTGTCCTTTAAAGCGTCAATTATCTCTGGCTTATTGGCGCAACACTTATCTTTGAAGGCACCCCACAAATAATAGTCCAACGGTGTCAAACCGCAGCTCCGAGATGGCCAAACGACATCACCTCTGCGGCTGATAATGCGATCTTCAAAAAGAGGGCGCAAAACATCGAGTGTAGCTTCGGCTGTGTGGCACGTAGCGCCGTCCTGTTGAAATCAAATGTTGCTAATATCCTCCTCTTCAATTTTTGTGAACAAAAATTCGTTCGACATGGCCCGATAACGACCGCCATTGACTGTAACGGCCACTCCTTCCTCATTTTCGAATAAAAATGGCCTAATTATGCCTCTGGACCAAAATCAGCACCAAACAGTGACTCGTCTTGGGTGTATCGGCTTTTCAATTTATGCGTGCGGGTTTTCTGTACCCCAAATGCGACAATTTTGCTTGTTTACATACCCACCAAGATCAAAATGAGCTTCACCTGAAAATTTGAATTTGATTCTGCAACATTACCATGATTTTCGAAGTAATGTCGCCATACTACCCAGCGTTGTTCAAGCGTATACACAACCATATTCATTCAGCGGAAGGATAAAACTAATTATATGTCAAATCAGACATGAGCAAAGTGTTACCATTCACGAAATAAACACTAATTGAGAAAAAAAAACGTTAGATGGCGGACCCGATATATTATTCGCTTCATTACCTTGAGAAAAAAAAATTAAGGTAATATGGTGTTCACACTATCATTTTTAAGCAACATATGAATTAAACAACTTAATTGTTAAATGGTTTCCCACACAATGAATTGTTTTGAAAACACAACATAAACGTGCTTAATATTTAAACTATTTCCAGAACACATGAAAATCAGGGTACGGATACCAGCTTTAATTATGTTTAATTATGTTTTTCTGATTAAAATCTTTCACCGAACAATCTTTTAAATGACAATACGTTAAAAAATGTATAATAATTAAATATTGTTTTATGCTTTATGAATGCTTTCCTACTTAATGTAGAGATATGTGATTCTAGACGAAGTCTATGTGCAGGACCGGTTATTCTGGATTTAGTGACCAGCTCTATTACATAATATCAAATGGTATCGGGCCGCTATATGTGCTTGAGGCTACTATTTTTTCCTATCCTATTATATATGCATACAATCAAAATTTCAGACCAAAGATGGAGACAGCAAATAAAAAGTGACAGTTGGGAAAATTAAATGGAAAAATCCATACATAAGTAGTTAAGAAAAAGAACCTTAAAATGAATTATTGTTGGATCATATCGAAAATCTTAAAGGTGCCAGTAGGTATTACCTATATATGTAACATATGTATATACAAATACATACAGAAAGTGTCAGTTTCCAGAATATGGATGCGAAGCAAGCTCCAACGTAGTTAAAACAACGAACAATATGTCTCTCTAAATACAGTCTCTTTAAGCCCATATGCTTAAAACAATATTTAAAAAAATGTTTAATATTGGAATAGAAAGAATTTTCCACAATTTGAAACTTATCAATTTTTTTTTACTTACATCCATACATTCATAAGGTGTGCTTCAAAATGATAAGGTCACCTTAATATTTGCTCAATTCATTCAAACTATTAAATGTGTAGTATGGTCACCTTATTAAAAAAAGTTTTACGTTCAAATAAGTGAATAATAAGCCGGTTTTGCTTCTAGTGATGTACCATTATATTGTGTTTATTTAAATTTATATAAATACGAGGGCGGATTGATATTGAAGCTACCTTAGTAGGAAAAAAACATTTTTTTTTTTCAAAAACCATTCATTTCTCAACATAGTCTCTTTTTAGCTCAATACACTTAGTAAGACGATTTTTCACCTTTTTGATACCATCTGAATAATACGATTTTGGGAACTCCTCAAAATACGCATTAGTTTCGGTAATCACTTCTTCGTTTGAGATCAATCTTTTTCCTGCGAGCCATTTTTTTAAGTTTGGAAACAGGAAAAAGTCACTAACGGCGAAATCTGGACTATAAGTCAACCAATTCGAAGTGGATTTCTCGTAGTTTTAGCATCGTATCTAATGCTGTGTGAACCGCTACATTGTCTTGAAGAAAGAGCACTTTTTTCTTGTTTAAATGTGGTCGTTTTTCCTTGATTGCATCATCCAATTGATCCAATAATGCACGATAATACTCTCCTGTGATTGTGGATCCCTTTTCCAGCTTCCAGCTTCCACCCATTGCTTCGATTGATTTTTGGTTTCAGTGTGTGGTGGTAAACCCACGTTTCATAAGCAATTATTAATCTACGCCAAAAATTAGCAGGATTATGCTTAATCATGTCCAAATACCGCTGTGAAGTGATCTGTCAAACTCGTTTTTGTTCAACACTGAGCAAACGCGGCACCCATCTTGCCGATAGCTTTTTCATATGCAAATGTTCATGCAAAATGTTGAACACATATGATATGTTTACCATTTCAGCAATCTCACGTATTTTGACCCGGCGATCATTCATAACGATTACGAGGATTTTCCTGATATTTTCTTCAGTAACCACTTCTATTGACCTTCCTGTTGATAGTATTGTTGCAGTGCTTGTTCGGCCCCGTTTAAGTTCAGCAATTCAATATTTTGCCATATAATCTGACGGAGTAGATTCGCCGTAATGTTTATCAAGCTTTTCTTTTGTCTCTTTCGCTGTTTTGCCTTTCAAATAATAGTGTTTAACCACTACACGAAATTCACTTTTTTCCATTTTCCAAGAAACACAAAAGTTGATTATTTCAAACGCCTACAACAAATAAACTAATCGATGAATTTCTAAAAAAGAAAAAGTTTTTGTGCTTGTGCTGCCATCTAGCGCTAGGTAGATGTCAATATTGGTCCGCCCTCGTAGGTGCAAAATTCAATGTGTCAAAATGATAAGGCAGTGATTCATTTATCCAAACTTTTATTTAAACTAAGCATTAATCAATTATTTTTAATTTATGCCGTTCCCATTTCCTTCTTTGGTCTTAAAAATACGGGATGGCATCGCACTTACTAAATTGTCCAGAACGTTGGAGCGGATTTCGCGCCAGCTGTTGCAGATTGCGACTTTTAATTCATCTCTATTTGGTACTGCTTGTTGTCTGCACAAACATTACACGCAAGCGGTCCCTACAAATTTTCCATGGGGTTTAAGTAGGAGGAACGTACTGGCCTATCAAGTACTTTAATATTGTGCTCCTCAAACCATTATCTAGTCGACTTGCTGACATGAACTACTGCGTTATCTTGCTAAAAGGTGGACGTTTTGTGAGCATTTTGGCCCAAATAAAACAGCAAACGTTCAGACAGTATGCCCTGGTACTCTTAACTATCCATTCGAGTGGAAGAAAAGTAGAGTTCCAGGGTACTATGTGAGCTAAAGCCAGCCCAAACCATCAAACGGCCACAGTCGAAATCCCGTTTGGAATAAAAACAAGGGCTCCTTCCTTAAGTCTCGCCAATAGCAATTGAAACCAATTGGTCCAACCATGTTAAATTTTTTCTCATTAGAAAAAATTAGCTACAAACCCAAAAATATATGGAATATCTTATAACCTTTCTAAAAAATGTCTACCTGATGCCAATTACAAAAAACAAGAATTGTGATACCTACTGATTAGATTAATTTCTTATGAATCACTGACTTTATCATTTTGACGCATTGAATTTTGCACTTATTTGCATAAATTTAAATAAACATAATACAGCGGTACATCTCTAAAAGCAAAGCCAGCTAATTATTCACTTTTTTGAACGTAGAATTTTTTTGAATAAGGTGCCCATATATAACATTTTATAGTTTGGATGAATTGAGCAAATATTAGGTGACCTTATGATTTCGAAGCACACCTTATGAGACATTTCTGGATCCTTCCAAGCTGTAGGCAATTAGGTATATAAAGAAGCTGCTTTACTTACAGTTAGTTATCGTTTTTGTGTCATAAAATAAAGTCGTTTTTAAGCGGAAATAAGAGTGTTGTATAAACGAATATTAAGTTGTTGTATTAAGTTAATCTGTATAAAAGTTAAGTGAGGAAATAAAACTGTAAACAACAACAAAGTGGTATATATTTTATTTTAGCGCAATTAAAACGAACTCAAGCGTCGTAAAAAGGTTAAAACTTAACAATATTGTAGCAAAGCAGGCTATATTACATTCGATGGAACAAAATCTAAAACAGGGCATGGTGAACAGACTTCAAGTGTATCAGGATACCATGATGTCAAAGAAAACTAAAAGGCGAATAAACTGTCAATTAAATTTATGGAGGCTCTAATAAAAAACTTGGGATATCCAAAGCCTTTCAGGTAAGATCTGAGTTTAGGAATTGGGTTAAAATGGCCTTAAATGTCTCACTTTGTAATATAGTACCAGTGAGGAGAATTACGAAGATAATTTGTGAAGATTGGGACAATTTGCTTACTGGGGCATTCTAACTGGCTCCTCGATCTTACGAGCGCACTTGAACAGTATGAACCTATCCAGGATCAATATTTGTAGGGGTTGTGTGAAGGATGATAAAATTCTCAAACTTTTCCTATGCCATTGTCTGGCCTTTGACACAAATAGTTCACGGTTTCTTGTAAACGACACAATTCAAGATATTCTCACTATATTTCTCTCGAGTGGAAGAAACAGGCCCAACTCTGGCCTAGGTCTATATGACTCTGTATTTTAAATATCTCCTTCCTTCAACCTACACCATTTTTCACTTCTGCAACGTTCTATCACTTGTGGACGGGCTGAATGGTAAAGGACAAATTTCGCTATTGGTAATTTCTCGATCTCATTCGAATTTCGTCGTTCGTTAAAACCATTTGTCAACATTTTAAGCACTTTGAAGAACTTTATTTATTTTATTGGTGAAATGTGAAAATCTTTGGTTTACCATACATTTTGTGACAGCAAAAAATTATGTCGAAGCAATTGGAATATAAAATATTCAGCGCTATTATATATTTTTTTATTTGTCCTTAGCAAAAAACTTAACGACGATAATTGTCGTTTTTCTATCGTTTTTCGACAAACATAACTCCATTCAAATAAAACGTCTAATTCTCGACAAGAAATCGATACAACAATGCCACTTGAAATAAGGCTACGTTATACGTCTATATGAAAATATTCCTTTTATTATACTGTACTTTATTTTATTACGGCGTACTGTACAATGTTGTGCATTTTCAATGCGTGAACTTATGCGTAGAATATGACATGTCTCGTATAGTTACTTGTTGGTTCCACATAATTTAATCATTATTTATTCACTCTTTTGCATATTTAATGTCAATTGCAGAGAATTTAGAATCAATTGAGTTTTTTTTTCAAATTGTCATTTGTTGCAGTTGAAACTTAATTTTCTTTATTTTGCATACCTACTGCATGTATGTACTCGTATGTATGTATGTATGCATGTATGTATACCACCTCCTTCACAGATCAAACGAAATGAAAAATGCAATTACTCATGTGTGTATGTAAAGTATAAAGTTATTGCCCTTGACACCATCTAAAACTATGATGACACAACTATAGCGACGACAACAACAGTTAAAATATTCATTGCGTATACAAGTTAATAATATTGATATGGACAACATATGGCATAACTATCACATATGGTTTGTGTCAATAATAACAAATATGGTTTTTTGGAGGGTAAACTTATGTCATCATAATAATTCAGTATACGATAGACGCCCAAGTGTAAACACACATTTTTTTAATCGCTATAATAATATAGAATTTTATGCCTAAAAAAGATGTTTTGCGGGGAAGTCTGATAACCTTCTTTTATTTGAAAAAACGACTGCTGAAAGTTATCGATTGATGGTAGAAGCTTACGGTCAACATGCACCAACTCAAAAAACTTATAAACGATGGCTTGCCCGATGCAAAAGTGGTGCTTTCGACACAAAAGACAAGGAGAAGCCTGGTCAGCCGAAAAAGTTTGAAGATGAGGAATTCGGAGCATAACTCGACGAAAATTGTCGTCAAACACAAGAAAAACTTGCATTATCATTGGGAGTCATGCAAAAAGCCATTTTCCCACACAAAACGCCATCACTGGAATACGCTTCACTACAGAACAGGGTATCAAAAATTGGCTTGATTCATTCTTTACCTAAAAACCGGTGCAGTTCTTTTGGCGCAGAATTCATATGCTATCGGAAAGATGGGAAAAAGTAGAAGCTGACGATGGACAATACTTTGAATAATGTATCAATTCGTTTTGTTATTATAATAAATGCATTTTTCAAGCAAAAAAATCGATATTATTAACGTGTAAAAACCATAGAAGAAGTATAAGTTCTAATTTGCTTACTAGTGATTCTACATTCAATGTCGAAATTTGTATGAAACCAATTCCTTACAACATTTGCGAGGATGAAAAGGAAAGTATCTTTAACCAACGTCTTACTTCATGCCGTCGAGAATGTATTTGGCCTTGACTTAAAGCCATGTTTAGAAAAGTCGGATGTGGCACGGAAGTTCACATGGAGAACGTGAACATCATTATCAAGGCTGTTCGCATTTTGCACAACATTTGTAACAATAATAATGACCTGATTAGAAACAATTTCATGTTAGAAAGTTTCACAAAAAAATTATGACAACAACCCCATCGTAACCCATCTCAAACAAATAACTGCACTATTAAAATAAGGAACGTTTTAACGGATCACATTTGTATTCTATTTGTATTTTAATTGTATTTGCTCAAAAATGCAACTTATTGTTTTCTTGGAGCCAACTAATTGCCTTTTGGTCGTCTTTAATAACGTTTTCAAGAAATGTTCCATAATTTTACGATCTCTTTTTAACACTTTAACAAGTTTCTTTTTTTTTTGGCTGAACTTGGTGTGAGCTGAAAGGGTCACTCTGAAGCTAGTTCAACATGTGTTATATTTAAACTGTCCCCAATTTCCAAAATCAGATCTTCAGTGAACCAATTTTCGAAAAAAAGTAATAAAAATATATACATACTCGTATGTATATATGTATGTACAGTGACCCCAACGTACAATCGTACATGTGTATGAAGATCGATTTTAAAATAAACATCTAGTGCACTTCTGTTAAAATGCTTTTAGGCTATAACAGAAAGCTCTTAAGGTCTATTTACACTAATCAGTACCGTATCAGTTCAGTATCAAAGTCAGTGAAACGAAAAAAATCGTTGCCTTAATTTAAAATGCGGAAATTCACACATGTCCGGCACAGTGCCGTTTTTTATTGTCAGTGTTGCTTCAGTTTCAATTCAGTGATTTTTATATACGTTTGTGACGATTTTTTTTCTGTATTTCACTGACGTTTTTTAGTTAGTTTATTGCAAATTGTATTGTACTCGTATATGAAGGAGAAATAAAAAATATTAAATAAATATATTTTTATTTAAAGTTCATTAATAAATTTTTCAATATAAAATTATTTCATTAAAGAAAAAAAAAAAATACGAAACAGAAAACGGTGTGGAGAAACACACAGTAGAAACCTTGTGAACCCGTTTTCGCTTTTTTATTTACTTTTCTCTCTCGTCTAAAGCTATGGCAATATTTGCCAAATCTTCACCTGTAAAAAAACTCATTCCTGCACTAATCTGAAAGTAGCGGACATACTACGGATATGTGTAAATTGATATCATTGATCAGTGCTGATTAGCATTGATATTTAACTGACACGGCACTGATACGGTACTGATTAGTGTATGCTTACAACGGAGATATTTAAAAGAAAAAATTGCAAAAATTTTAGAAAAAGTTAACAAATTATATGTTTATTGCACAAAAAATTAATTTAATTTAAGCAAATAACAGTAGCCTATGAAACAACAGTTTATTTTTTCAAAAGTTGTAAGCAGTGAAACCAGAAATATTCTCTAAAAAAGTATGCAGTAAAAATCCGAAAATATGCTCTAAAAAACAAAAACTTTTTTAAATAATAGAAAAAAATTTTTGTTTAATAATTTATATCTGTTAAATATATTTTTAGTAAGATGCTAGAGTAACCCCACCCGCATTGCTGGAAGCCTGTCTGTACTTGCTTTTTGACTGATGTGGATAGATAAGGAAGTTTTAACCGTTACTGTTCTCCACACATACAAAATTCCATATTTTCTTAAAACTGATGGTTTGAATTGACCGCCAAATTATTTAGAAACTTCAACTCTAAATATTCTCAGGATATACAAATATCAATATCGACTTTGTATTGAGGTACCATGCCCACTTATCCAATTCCGCCCACTTTTTAACTGATGTATTTTGTTATCTAAATATCATTTAGAACAAATATCAATAGAACGTATCAACATATCAATTAGAACGTATACAAATATCAATATCAATATTACATTACGATACATATCTCGGTAATTTTTCAAGTGACAATCAAGAATCGTAATAATGAAAATGGTGGGCATTCTCATGACAATACTATGTGTTTATTTTGGGAATAAATTTCCAATAAAATCGCCGGAAGGGGTTGGGAGCGGCCTTTTTATTCCTATATACGGGATTAGAGAACCTTTAAGCTGCCGGACCAATGCAATGTTTTACAGGCCTAGGTCTCGGCGCTAAAGAGAGCAGCGGACTGGTTGATGTACTACGGGGTAGTATATGACAGTGATATCCGAATCTGTACGGACAGTCAGGCTGCGATCGGGCGCTTTCCGGTGTCTACTCGACATCGCGACTGGTGTGTGAATGTCGGGCATCTCTGAACAAGATGGCGAGACATTCAGAGCTAGAAATTTTCTAAGGGGTCACTCGGACACCCGGGGGAACTGTGCGGCAGACGGACTTGAGAGGGCTGGCTCTCTCTCCTCAGAAATAAAGAGATTGACCACTCAGTTGGGATGCCACTCTCCTCTTGCAGACTTATGGTCATGCGGTACATGTTGGGCAGGGCACAGCTACGCTAGGATGATGAACCCACATGCTCTGTATCGAGGCAAATCTGGCCCCTATAAGATCGGGCTCGCTCGGAGTCTATTATAGAGATGCCGCGACTTAGGCTGCGAACTCTTGTGGCTGTGCTCACTGGGGCACTGGGTGGCTGGTGCGCACGATAGAAGATTGAGTCTGCCATTCAATGACTACTGCAGGGGTTCTCAGGATAAGGAGGAAGAGGAGACTGTCAAGCATTTCCTATGCCAGTGCCCGAGTCTTTCGGACTTTAGGACTGCTTTTCTCGGCAGTCCATCTCTGGATGCCTTGTCGGATCTGGCCGGTGTGAATACAGGGAGGATCTCTTCTTTTGTACATGCGTCTGGTTGGTTCAAATCGGACCGGAACGCGGACATGTAGGTTGTTCATTTTCTGGATTACAGATGGGTATCACAGTGAGATCAATACTGGACCCAGGTGGGCTGAACGTGTCTGGCTACCCGTCGTAACTAACTAACCATCATTTTAATGAAAGATATGCCACTTCTTGACCCTTTTTGAAAATGAACAAAATTTCCAAAATTCGTCACGAAAATTCTCAGTACACTTAGCTTTTATATATGTATGTTGTATATATACATAACATACATGAGTTTTGTGAACATTTAAAGGGTCCGCCATCTAACGTTTTATTTCGTGAATGGTAACACTTAGCTCATGTCTGATTTGACATATAATTAATTTCATCCTTCCGCTGAACGAATATGGTTGTGTATACGCTTGAATAACGCTGGCAAATATTGCGACATTACTTTAAAAATCATGGTAATGTTGCAGAATGTGTGTTCATCTTTTCAGATGAAGCTAATTTTGATCTTGGCGGGTATGTAAATAAGCAAAATTGTCGCATTTGGGGCACAGAAAACCCACACGCATAATTGAGAAGCCGATACACTCAAGACGAGTCACTGTTTGGTGCGGGGCCATTTTTCTTCGAAAAGGAGCAAGGAGTGGCCGTTACAGTCAATGACGATCTTATCGGGCCATGTTGAACGAATTTTTGTTCACAAAATTGAAGAGGAGGATATTAGCAACATTCAATTTCAACACTACGGCGTTGCGTGCCACACAGCCAAAGCTACACTCGATTTTTTGCGCCCTGTTTTTGAAGATCGCATTATCAGCTGCAGAGCTGATGTCGTTTGGCCACCTCGGAGCTGCGATTTGACGCCGTTGGACTATTACTTGTGGGGTGCCGTCAAAGATAAGTGTTACGCCAACAAGCCAGAGACAATTGGCGCTTTAAAGGACAATATTCGTGAAACTATTGGTGAAATACAGCTGCACACAATCGATAATGTGCTTAAAAATTGGACCGATGGTGTAGGCTACTGCATGGCCAGCCGAGGCAGCTATTTGAATGAAATTATTTTCCATTATTAACCGGAAGGATTGTACTTTCAAATAAAAAAAGAAATTTGAGAAAATATTCAGTAGTTTTTTTATAGCATTTTCAAAAAAAAAATTATTTGGCGAACCATTTATATAGAAATGACATTCGGTATTATTATTAAAACAACTGACTTTTATGCAACTGTCATATATTATATAAAGATTGACAATTGTGCAAAATGAACTGATGATCAACTGCTATTATATCGTGATTTATGTAAGTTTTGACAGCGAGAAGCCCGTATATATTTTTTTAGTAGATTTCCATTTAATTTTGTAGTTTCACGTGCCATCCATATTCACATGTGTTCATACAACAAAATAAATGCAAATGGACAAATAATTATTTCATTTCCAAATATCTAATTATATTAACTTACGTATGAAAATATATGTATTTGTTTGTTTGTGGTTAAATCAAAAAGAATAGATGAGCAGCAGGCTTCATCAAACAGTATGGAAGACCATAAGAAAACTGCCTTACATGTGTATATATATGTTATCGCGGGTATCAAAATTTTAGGTTGTAAAGTGGTTTCGAGCGAAGAAAGTAGGAGTATTATATTTAAGTGTGACGAAAACAAAATGTTAAAAAAAAACTGGAAGTTCCGACATCAAAACTTGACATGTATGTATGTAGGTAGTTACGCTGTGGCTTACATATTGGCGGCTGGGGTTGGCACTTAAGTTTTTGTTGAAACAATTATGGATCGTTTCACATATTGGAACCTAAAAGAGTATGAATCGAGCCAATCTGTGTGTTTCTGAAAGCTGCTACTTCCAACCAGGAAATAACCTGAAGCATACAGCAAGCATTGTAAAGAATTGGTTATTATACAACGTTCCCAAACGGCTTCATTCTACATATAAGTCACCTGAAATAAGCCACATAGACAATTTATTTGAGAATTGGATAATCTAGTAAAAAAATATGCAACTAAAAACAAACAAGGCTCTAAGAATGCTCTTGCTAAAGGCTACCACAATAATTTCCGTGAAACTACAATAAAAAATTTTTATTTTAAGTGAAAAGCAAATTTAATGAATAAATATGGCACTATAAAGTATAAATTAACAATAAGACAATTTTTAACATTTTTGGGGATAATTAGTTACCTAATACTGTAGAGTATGTACACTTTTCTGTGCAGAAAATTGAATTTCTTATTTTTAAACTTAAACTTAAAGCATATGTTATGGAAAAGCTCATATACAGTGGCTCCCACCCAAACACACTTTTTAATTATTAAAAAAATGCAGTTATTTTCCTATTTGTGTACATCTTCCGCGTATAAAAGGAAAAACCAATTAAGAAATTTAATAACTGTGAGTAAAATTGAAGTTGAAAACGTTTTGAAAGTCAAAATGACTTGCACAAGCCAAACTCGGACAGTAACATTTATGGGTTAATAACTGCAACTCTGTAATTTAAATGCGGCAAACTTCGCTGATATAATTTATATATTTAGGGGAAAACCTTTTAGTTCAGTGTTCGAAAATTATACAGAATAAACATAGCTAAAATCAAGAAGATGGCTAGATAACGGAGATAAACTAGTGTCGAAGTAAGAAAGCTTATTATTGAGCATTCAAGAAAAGGAAAAAGTGTTCGCAAAATTTTAAACATTGTTGGCAGAAGTCATTTAACTATGCACGACATAATAAAACGTTTTAAAGTCAATGAGGCTTGTAACCCTGAAAACTACCGTCCAATAGCAGTGTGTTCGGCACTTTACAAAGTTATGGAGAGTATGATTAATCACCACCTTGTGAAATGTTTAGAGTCCAACAATTTGGTTTCTGCAATGGTCGCTGATCTGCTGGCGCTACTCTCTGAAAGGTGGAATAGATCCATTCATGGACTTAGTGAGAGTAAGGTTGTGGCCCTAGATATTTCCAAGCCGTTTGGCAGAATCTGGTATGAGGCTCTCATATCCTAACTTATTGCTTTTTGTGTCAGTAGTCACTTCTCTCTACTTATATCGAGTTCAGAATAAACTCAGTGGCACCGCAAGGCTCTGTTCTTTCTCCTACTTTCTTTCTAATATTTCTTAACGACTTTCTACTCCTCACTTCTAATCCTATCTACTCTTTTGCGGATGATAGCAACATTTGTCACTCACATTCTTTTGATCGTCTTTGGGCGATTAGGGTAAGCAAAATTAATATGAACTCCGAGTGGGGTCTTGAGAACAGGGCCAATTTTAGTACACGCAAGACTCGATGTTGCTTTATAACACACAGACGTGGTGGTGTGTTGTCATCTGTGTTCATTGGTAATATGAATGTAGGGGAATAGATGCTCTTAATGTTCCGGGCATAAGAATTCACTGTGACGTTCGTTGGAATGATCATATATTTGAAGAGTCGAAAGACACATATTTGAGACGGTGCAAGAAATACTTCACTCCATCTGATCTCCTAAATATTTACAAGACCTATGTCCTACACAAAATGGAATACAACTCTCATGTATGGGCCAGTGCTTCAAAGTCTATTTTGGAGTTTCTCGACCGCGTACAGGAGAGGGTGAAGATGCTCATTTACGACGATAGAGTAGCCAACACTATCGATTTATTAGAGTACCATCGTAATGTGGCGTGTGTTTCATTGTTCTATCGGTACTATAACGGAATGTGTTCTGACGATATTAAGGAATTAATTCCTGAAAATCATATATTTTTACGTAGTACTCGTATTTCTCGTAGACCGCATTCCTTTGTAGTTGATTGTTCAGCAAATCGCACACCGTATTATAGGAAGAATTCGTTCTTTGATCGTCCTGTTCGGTTGTGGAATAATCGTACAGCGAAAATATTCCCTGCCACTTACGACATGAGTAAATGTAAATCCAACGCCCTCTGTCTTCCTTTCCACAACCTTTTTTCCTAGTACCAGCACAATGCACCGCAGAGTAGGGGCCATGTTCAGGGTGCTGGTTTTATGTAAAAAAAAGTTATAATAATTTAAGTATATATAATTACTTTTATTTTAGTTTAATCTATTTAATTAAATGTTAAAATTCGTTTTTTTTGAGTTGAAATAAATTTTATTTTTCTCTTAAATATCCTTCTTATGACACTTTTTCTGGCAACCCTACCTCCAGCCTTCTAAGAAATTTCAATTCTGAATGTATAACTCATTGAAAACTAGCAAATGTTAATAAAATTAGAATAAATCTAAGAAAAATTCTTTATTATTCAATAGGTTATTGTAGTTTAACTAAATTGAATTAATTTTTTGTACAATAATCTTTAATTTGTTTTTAGATATTTTTCGATTTTGTCTTTTACATTTCTCTGTTGTTAGTTCGCTGTCATTTTAACAAAAGTTCATCATGTGTAAATTTGAAAATTTATCTTCGCACACATATTTTGTAAAGCTATTAACGCAGATAATACGTACTTACGTATTACACATTGATTCACTATCCTGTGCTATGATGTCGGACGGACATAATATGTCTTATGTCATTTTATTGATAATGTCACACACACACACATTTTTAATTACAAGAAAAAAAAAACATTTTTTTTTTGTTAAGTAAGTGTCATCGTCATCATTGTCATTGTCACCAACATCATCATCATCATCGTCGTCATTGTTTTTCTATTTATCGCTCTTTTAAATCATTTGCGATGTCCTTTCGTGTATTGTTTGATGGAGAATGTCAAAGTTTTTTCGAACTCACGTCCATTAATCATGGGCAAATGAAGGGTTTTCAATAAAATCTTTAAATATTTGTTTTATTTAAACAAAATATTTCATTTAATTTTTGTTTCCTTTTTTAAAATTAAAACCGATAAACTTGCTAATTGTTTAGTTGTTGATTTAATGCGAAAAAAAATTGCTGTTTTAGTAGAAATGAAAAAAACCGATTAAAATCAATAAAATGTTTAACGGAGTGTAATTGCAAAAAACCGAAGTAGAAACAGGATTAAGCAATGAATGCTATGATGTATGAAATGATACTGCAAAGCTGTCAGTTTTTAGTGACAAAATGTGATGATCCCCGGATAAATTCATCGATGTCCCATCGTCGCAATGTCAGTATTAAGCCGAAAGTTGTATGAGGTTATTGTAAATGAAAAATTTCAAATGTTATTGTGATCTCATCATATTAGGCTGGCTGAAAGGGGCACCCCACATGGTAGGGGGTGGTTTATCCCCGCTTCTGTGGAATTTGACCCTCAATGCTTTGCTCATGAACGGTGATTCTAAGAGGTTCAAGACTGCAGCATATGCGGATGATGTTGCTGTGGCTGATTTGGGAAATTTTTCGACTTTGAACATCTCTCAGCCTTCATAGTCGGTGAGCACTAACAGTGGGCTGAGCGCTAACCCAGGGAAGACAGAATTGGTACTATTTACGCTTATGTACAAAGTTACCTCTTTTTCCTTACCGTGCCTGCACGGGGTGAAACTGTGCTTGTCAGATAGCTCGAAATATCTGGTGGTAATCCTAGCTCCAGAATACACGTGCAAGGGCGGAGAGGACGAACGTTGGAGTGTACAAGTGTCATAGGAGCATTGGAAAGACCTGGAGTCTCAATGCTAGGAAATTTAAATAGATTTTTGACACGGTAGTTAAGCCCAAACTTATGAATTGATCGGTTGTGTGATAGAAATCTCTGCAGAAGCCCACATATGGCAGTATCTTTTACAGGGCACTGATGATTACAGCTGCTTTCAGGTCCACTCCTTCGAAGGCCTTGTTTGTATAGTTGAACTGACTTTTGGTGGACCTGAGGCTAAAAAGATGGCGCTTATGTCTGCGATAATATTAAGGATGGAGAAGACATTGTCTGACAAGGGTCATGGACATGCGGCTATCTTGCCATATTTGGATACGATCCCTGGTTGGATGGATTACTGTACACCCAAACCCTTCGTTGATAAAATGTTCTCTGTGAGCATCTTACCAATATCGGTAATTGAATCCGGTTCTGTTTGGTGAACACGGACTTGTCGAAGGCCTCGGAAGGTATCGGGGGCAGTGTCTTTATTCCCGCCTGTGCCCTTAGAGTATTCTTTAAACATTAGAACCACTGTAGTGTCTTACAGGCCGAGGTCGCGGCCATAAAAATGGCAGGGTATTTGATGTTGATATCCGGGCGTCTCTCAACGAGATGACGACACATTCAGACCTAGAGATTGTCTGGTTGAGAGGTCACTCTGACACCCGAGGGAATTACGCGGCGAACGATTTATGAGGAAAGGCTCTCTCCTTGGCAACGAGGAGATTGACCATCTAGTTGGACATAACTTTTATCTTGCAGACTTCTGGGCAGTGTTTAGATACGGTGGGAGAATGAACCTATCATTCATCAAATTTGGCCCCTATATGAGTAGGCTGCGATCCTGGTGCCTGTTATCACTAGCCACTAGGTAGCTGGTGCGCATGGTAGAAGACTGGGTCTGCCGTTCGATGATGACCGTAGGAGTTGTCAGAATGAGGATGAGGATGAGATTGTCGAACATTTCCTATGACAGTGTCCGAGTATTGGACCGGTGTCTGGCTACCCGTTGTAACTAATGAATTAAGATCATATTAAAGAAAGTTAAAATTTAACGACATTATTTGTGAAGAGTCGGTTGCAAGCTGAACGCTAAAGGATTTTGTCTGCTATACGTCTCCGTTAACGAATAATTAACTTGCTAAATATCTAGTTGGATGATGTTTGAAAGTAAAAAAATTTTATTGTGAATATTTTTGCGGAAAAAGTGAATAAAAAAGTAATATAAAGAAATAAAATAAAGTTATTCAAGTGATTCAAAATATCTAAATTATAACAACTAATTTTCCTTCATTTCTTTCTACAATGTGGTATATACTTATATGCTTGCACTAGCTTCGACACTTTTGAATAATTTGCCGCTAACGTTTAATCCCACTATAAAGGAAAAATTGTCAAATGAGCTTTATATGTCAGTAGACTGGGATAGTCATAAACAAGGCACATTGATCAATAAAGAGGTATTGTTATCTGTACAACAACTAACTTTTTAACAAAAACAAAATATGTTTGTTGCTTTTTTTGTGATTTTTTTATGTCAAAAAAAAAAAAAATTAATATAAATTATATTTTAAATAAAATACACCTAATCCTATTCGTACACTATAGATAAGTTATAAGCGTTATCGTGCAAAAAATGACGTAAATACAGGATTAGGTGTAAAATAAAAACATGCATGACTTTTATAATAAAATACACCTGAGCTTATTTCTACGTTTTAGTTACGTTCCGAAAAATACTCTGCAAGAAGTCATGCAAGATCAGGATTAGGTGTAAACTTAATAAAACTGTTGACAATGAAGTATCACTGCATTACATTAAAAAGAAAACAGTCAGTCGAACAGGCAACACCACCTTCTTATATGTGCCTTGGTCATCAAAAATCCTGAAAACATTTTACTTAACAAAATAAATAAATAATCAGGTATATGATGAAAAACAATTTAGGTCACAAATCAATTTGAAATGACAAATGTTGTGGTGTGCTTAGAAATTGGGAATTGTCTTGTCAATTTCAACTTTAAATTTGTTCCTAATCAAATTAAACGGATTTTACTATGTGATAAAAAAGAAAACGACATTTAATGAAATGGCTCCTTTTATTATTTAAATAAAATTAAAATGTATATTTCCGATTTAAAAAAAATCTATTTACAGTCGAACTTCTATAAATTGAACCACTATTATCCAGAAAAAACTGCAACTTATAGAAACTGCAACTTTGGGAATTAAATTTAAAAATGTTCCAAATTAAATAAACAACAACTACTTTTAATAGCAATTCATTTTTATTTATTACCAAATTACTTTAAGCCATTTGTAATTTTGTAAAGGTACTAAATATATATTTATTTACTAAAATAGTGAGTAATTCTTGACTGAATATGTTCACATTTGGCTTAAGTAAAAAGTGATTCTAATTTGTGTAGTCCTTTGTAGTGGTCGTCTTTTGCGTTTTCATTTGTGTTTAAGAATATATTTAAAACCTTAAATGAATCGTTTATAACTTACCTGGACGGATGTCTAACTGTTTCATCAACTTCGTCCCCATCGCTGTCTACTACTCGTATTTCTCCAGAGGGCGGTTCTGATTCAACGACATATTCATCAATAATATCTTCATCAGTTGGAAATTCTAAAGTAATCAATTCATTATCGATGTCCAAAAAGTCTTGAACAGTACAACTTATATATTCTACTTCATTCAAATGTAGCCAGGTTTCATAGTTATGTATCTTTTAAAACATTTTCGTTGTCGTTAAAATCATTTAATAATACCAAAGGTATGTTGTCCCAATCCAGACTTTGTAAAACAGTTTGAAATTGTCTGGCTAGTGACATCAATATCCCAAGCTCTTGATAAATATGATGAATGCATTCTAGCACATTAATATTGTGTTTACAATTTCCTTCAATTCGAACTATAGCTTCATTTAAAATTCTGTTTCGATAATAAGCTTTCAAACATCTAATTATTCCCTGGTCAAGAGGTTATAAGTTTGATGTCATATTTGGTGAAAAAAATGCCATTTCAATAGATTTTAAATTATTTTGTGTATCTTTAGGGTGTGTTGGGCAATTATCTACAAAGAATATCACATTTTTTTGAGCAGCAGAAAATTTTTTATCTAACTTTACCACCCATTCTGCAAAAATTTGGCTTGTCATCCGAGCCCGTCTGTTACTTCTATAGTCAACGGGTAGCGACTTGACATCACGAAAGCAGCGAAGTCTCTTACTTTTTTCTATCACTCAAATTTAAATTTTTTCTGTTCCATTCATACTTGCTGCCAACATTACTGTCACACAGTCGTTCCCATATTTTCCTCCATTACATTATTCATTTCTGAATGTTAGTGCTTTGTCAGGAAGACATTTGTAAAGCAACCCAGTCGCATCTGCATCGAAAATGTCACTTTTATTGTAGTTTTCCAACAAAGAAGGTAAAACATCGGTTTTCCATTTCTGGCAGTATTCTTCGGAAGCATCATTGCTTTCACCACAAGCTTTATTGTAAAAAACACCATGTCTCAAAAACAACAAATAGCATACATGACTACTTAACATCTACTTTTTTCCCTCACATTATCTTTGCATACCTTCTTCCATTTATCCAGCCAATCATTGCTAGCCTTAAAGTCATACACCTTGAGTTCCGTTGCATGCTCCATGGCTTTGCTCTTTAATATTCCTCCAGATATCGGCATATTGCGGTCTCTTGTTGCTGTAAACCACTTAAATAGAGCTTTGTCTGTGATATCGCATCTTAGTTTTTTTATTCTCTTGTTTCTTTTTTTTTCATTTGATGCTCCAGATTCAACAAAATTTAATATTTTTTCCCTGTTTCTTAAAATCATAGAAACTGTACTCGCTGAAATGCCATATTTTTCTGTCACGCCTTTTTTCCTTGATTCACTGCCTATCTCTTTTATTAATTTAAACTTTTCTTCAGCTGTTAAATTACGTTTCGGTTCCAATTAGCTCAAGAAAATTTGTATGTAAACACATGAATATTATTTAGGGACTTTACCGAAATATAAACACAATAGTACTGCCTTTTGTATATATAAATTTCAGAGTTGCCAATTTAATGTTATTTTCCATAAAATGTTGCGATTTATATAGCAAATTAAGTTGAAAAGAACGTACATTCACTATTAGCGGCTAATTCGGTAAATTTTGCCAGCAAGAAAGAAAAATTTTTCGAAAAAGTTCAAATTATAGAAATGTTGTACTACTGTTTTTCTTCAAATTATGAAGGAATTCTTGTTATGGAAGTTCAAGTTAAAGAAGCAAAACCTGATAGAATTTCTCTCCAAGATGCTGTTGCCACGAGATATGCTTCAACTTATAGAAAATTCAAGTAATAGAAGTTCAAATTATAGAAGTTCGACTATATATAAGGGGAAAACATAAAATATCACGACAGGACGAAGTACTTATTGAGTACATAGAAAATCATGTGAGCATAGCCAGAGGGTTTACGAAAGCTGTTATACATCATGTATTGAAAATCTATGTAAGGATTTAGTAAAAGATTTGAATATCATGGGTCCTTAAATGCACGGAAAGGGGAATGTTAAAGGTGGTTAGGAAAAATGGAATTGTTGTATATAATTGAGCATAGCTGAAAGCGTTCCAGCTAAACCTTAGGCTTTCAAAAGAGCTACCGAAACAATCAGAGACCTTAATAATGAAAACAAGGCAGATGTTGCCGATGTAGTTTATAAAATCAAAGTCTGTCTTATTAAGAGTTTTGTTATGCTTAAATACCACTTTTACAAATTTAATTTAGCCATTGTAACTTACTCTGTTCTATTATTACAATATGTTTGTCACTTTCGGTACCATGAAAATAGTAAAAGTTCATATTGCTTTACCAATCATAATGTATTGCATTTAAATTCACTCAATGTACTGTCACTGAGTTATTATTATAATTGATCAGCATATGTTGTTAATAATAAATGTGTATGCTTTGTACACATGTGAGACACACTATACTGTGAGGTGCGTTTTCATGATTTTTTGAGTTTTTGTTTTTTTATCTGAAATAATAGTTATGTTTTTTTAAGCATTGAAATTAATTAATTAAAATACTTAATACTTTTGCCAATCAGATTTGCTTTTTATTAGATATCAATAGTTTTGTAAAAAAAATATAGCCTGGCTCACACTGACTGTGATCCACTATTTTTACAATGTACGAATACTGTTAAATGGTTGTGGTGTATAAATACTTGTGTCCCTAACTGTACAAATTTTTACAAAATAATGGCTCAAATCATATCTTTTTATAGAATTGAATTAAAAAAAAACTAACATGTACTACAATGTCATATTTGCAGCAGAAAAACTACTTCGCTTGGTGCCTCTATAAATCTCACACATTGGTTCTGATCTATCAGGGCGTAAGATGTTACCTACCTGCGGATAGATTGGTAACGACATAGATAGAGAAGCAACCTCGAGATCTGACTAGATACTTAATTTTAATAACACTATGTTTAAAAGCCGCAATGAATTTGATTGAGTGCGACTCTTTGGAAATCAAACCTATATCGTAGAGAGAGGCTATTAACTCGTTGTAGATTTGCATTGAAAGCTATTTTAAAAAGGGAATACTACAACCAGACACCGTAGTCCGAAATATCAAGTGTGGTGTCTTGGGGAGTGTTGGCAGATAAGTTGTATACTGTTCAGAGTTAAGGTTCATGACTATATATTCTGACCAATCTTACGGGAATATACTGTCTTTCATAATTAGTGACATAACATAATGCCGTAGCCATAAATGTAATCGTATATATCAATTGAATTTTGGTTTTCTGCCTTGAGCATAAACAGATGAATGCCTAATGCTTTCTTGGAATATTTAAATTTTACAACAAATAAAAACTCCAACCGAAACTATTTATTTTATGGCTAGTAAGTTACGTCTAATTGAATCTTTAGAAACTGCTTTATGACACCCAAGTAGGTTACAATGCCTAGAGATTTATAACATGTTAAAATGTGACTTTGAGTTACTTTGTTTGCTGTTTAAATTACTTATTCAAATTACCCAGTTCACATAGCACTTTTGTAATTCGTTGTAATGGTCCTTCTTATTTCTTTTTTTTATTGTTTTAATTTATTGTTTCGTTATTTGCCGGTAAATTTTGCTTTTGGAAATGAAAAAAATACATTTAGAAAAGTAATTAAACACAGTTAGCGTGGATAAACAACCGATAAAAATTTGAGGTTACTGTGGATTTGCAGTAATCCATATGTTAATTAAAACTAAGTGCTTACAATTTGGCTGACTCGCTCTTAAAATTTTTTATAGGGAATAAATAAAGGGTCGGCCAAATAATTTCTTTTTTGTGAAAATACTATAAAAAAAACTACTGAATATTTTCTCAAATTTCTTTTTTTATTTTAAAGTACAATCCTTCCGGTTAATAATGGAAAATAATTATATTCAAATGGCTGCCTCGGCTGGCCATGCAGTAGCCTACACGAGCGGTCCAATTTTTAAGCACATTATCGATTGTGTGCAGCTGTATATCACCAATGGTTTCTCTGGCTTGTTGGCGTAACACTTATCTTTGACGGCACCTCACAAATAATAGTCCAACGGTGTCAAATCGCAGCTCCGTGGTGGCCAAACGACATCAGCTCTGCGGTTGATAACGCGATCTTCAAAAACAGGGCGCAAAACATTGAGTGTAGGTAGCTTCGGCTGTGTGGCACGTAGCGCCGTCCTGTTGAAACCAAATGTTGCTAATATCCTCCCCTTCAATTTTTGTGAACAAAAATTCGTTCAACATGGCCCGATAACGATCGCCATTGACTGTAACGGCCACACCTTGCTCATTTTCGAAGAAAAATGGTCCAATTATGCCTCTGGATCAAAATACGCACCAAACAGTGACTCGTCTTGGGTGTATCGGTTTTTCAATGTATGCGTGCAGGTTTTCTGTGCCCCAAATGCGACAATTTTGCTTGTTTACATACCGGCCAAGATCAAAATGAGCTTCATCTGAACACATTGCACACATTCTGCAACATTACCATTATTTTCACAGTAATTTTGCAATACTTCCCAGCGTTGTTCAAGCGTATAAACAACCATATTCGTTCAGCGGAAGAATAAAACTAATTATCTGTCAAATCAGCTAAGTGTTACCATTCACAAAATAAGCACTAGTTGAAAAAAAAAAACGTTAGATGGCGGACCCGATATATTTGGCTTATAATTGGGAGTTGAATTATAAATGAAAAAGCCATTTGTGAAAATATATTGCCGTGGGAACACCGCATTAAGGTTTTAAAAGCTTTATACATACACTTCTGCGGTTTGAGTTCTTGAGATACATTCGAGAATAACAGCTAAAAATTTTGGTTGTTTTAACTAAAAAGCCGAGTATAGCAGAAAATATTATATTAAAAAATTAATATTTTTATTTGTTTTGTTATTAATTCAAGCGTTTAATTTCCGTTTTAGGTTAAATGCTCTCATTTTGAATGTGGAATCAAATTGTCGGCACTGGCCGTAATGGAAACCGTTAAGGTAATAAACACATATTTAATTTTCTTTTTTTAACTTTTTGTAGAGATGAAGTACAAAAATATTATTCAGTAAATTCGCTTTTTAGTTTAAAAGGGTAAATTCCTAGTAATGTTTCAATTTAAATTCAAATTTTAATAACAATTTTGTTGTAACAAGAAATTCTCTTTCAAAAAAGAATAAAAGCTTTTATTCTCTTAAATGTTTATTTTTCTTAAGAGATTGTTTAAGCAACATGCTTAGATACTTGTTGCATATTTAGAAAACTTTTTTTAAATTCATTTCGTTTAGTTTACCTATGTACTTGTTACACTTATTTGAAGTGTTAAGAAAACAAAAAACTTCTATTGAAACATTTAATTTAATTAAAAATAAAGTGACACATAATGCTGAAGACTTAGAATAAATATTTATAGTTTTTCTGTGGAAATTATATTGAAACGAAAACAAGCACATTTTATGACAATTTATTTTGAATTAAATGTCTGAGATTTTTTATTCTATAAAATTTATGCCGGTAGAAAAGGCTATTGACATAGGAAGAACACTTGTGTTAGCAACAACAACATTTAAAACAATTTTTATATGAGACATTGTATTGCCGGTATTGCCCAGAATTTCTTTTGTCTTATACAGGTTGTCCGCCGGGAAGGTATACTACTTTGTTTTGCCGCCAATTTGGTAAACATTAGTCTTGACAGCTTATATTTGGCAGCCGTAGAGTAGAAACGTGACAAATTTATAATGAAAAAATATTCAGTAAACCAACGTGTTTTAATCGTTAAAGCATTTTATCAAAATCAGTCATCGATTTTCATGAAAAAATCATAATGAGTGACGAGGCATATTTTCATTTGAATGATATTGTGAATAAACAGAACAGTCGGTTCCGGGCAATGGAAAACCTTCAAATTATTCAACAGCCACCTTTGCATCCTTTAAAAGTGATAATCTGGTGCGCAATTTGGTCAGGAGGAATCATTGGGCCTTACTTCTTTGAAACTGAAAACGGCGTAACGGTAATTGTCAATGGGGAGCGATATCGTGATATGATTGAAAACTTGTTAACGCCACAACTGCATACTTTGGGCTTGACAAACATGTGGTTTCAACAAGACGGTGCCACAACGCATACAGCCAGGATTACAATGGAATTACTGCGAGACCTCTTTCCACAACAAATTATTTCAAGGAATGGTGATGCTGATTGTCCACCATGGTCGCCTCATTTGACTACACCCGACTTTTTTTGTGGGGATATCTGAAGAACAAGGTTCATGCAAGCAAACCACAAACGCTGGAGCAACTCAAACAAAATACTAGTGATGAAATTAATGAAATACCTCGAGAAATGTGTGAGAATATAATGAAAAATGTGCTCAAAAGGGTTCGCATTTGTGAGGCTAACAGAGGCGGGCATTTATTTGACATTGTATTCCATATCAATATAAGATCCATTCGCTTTCATAAAATTAAAAATTGTAAACAAACAAAGTAGTATACCTTCCCGGCGGATACCCTGTATTTTGTTAAAAAGTTGTATGTTTATGTATTTCGATCTCCTGAGCACGAAAATGAAGTCCGTTTTTAATACATTGTCAGAAGTTTCCAGAAAACGCGAAAAACGAACTTTATCATATGGTAACCAAAGGTTGTCTAGGAAACAAGTTTTTTATGAAAGAAAAGGATGTTTGGACAAAGTTTTTGGAAAAAAATTCGCATAATATTTTAAAAGTTTTTTATTGAAATGATATTCGAAAATTAGGAAAAAAATATAATTACAAAAACATTAATAAAGTTATTCCTTAAAGTGAAATAAGTCAAAGTTTGGTATGGTAATTGTCAAAACTCTTTATGCAAAATCTTACATTGCTTTTTATTCATGCTGTTTGTCCGTTACCTTTGGATAGTTAGTATTAGATGCACTGCAAAATGTCTAGTGTGATTAAAACAGAGAATGTGTTGAAATCGGCCTAGCTGTTGTACATATATGTATGTATAAAGACAGCGGGTCAATTGATATGGCTTCTGTACCGTCATGTTTGCAGTAGTATACTGCTAATTGTAGACGGATTCCTGTTGAGTCATTGTCAGTTGTTTTTTTTGCGATAATGCTGCCAAGCAGCCAGATGCACACATATGTTCCTATCTACAGGAGGCTCTATATAGATGGAGTTTGTATATAGCTCTTGAATATAGTCAAGCATATGTTGCAACGAATAACCTAGCTAGCGACTCGTAAAAGTTTTTTCCGTACTTTTTTCATTGCATGGAAAACGGGGAAAAATAATTTTCCCGGGAATCTCACTACATGTATGCCTACATACTTACATATATCTTTTTAAAACATTTAATTTCATTTTAATTGCATCCAAAAAATATAAACACTACGTTGTTGTTGTTTTACAGTTTTTGTTTCCTCACGTTATCTTTATTACCTTGCACTTAATATTCGTTTATACAACTTTTTTATTTACGTCAAACACGACTTTATTTTATAACTGCAAAACGATAACAATATCGACGTAGGCAAAGCAGCCACCTTATATACCTAACTGCCTACTGTTTGGAAAGTTCCGGAAATGTCTCAAACGCTCTCACATCCCCTATTTTATGTCCGTTAATTTTAAACTTGTAAGATTATGTTATCCAAAGATGGCCGAATTTCAATACCGTCAAATACACAAATCAGTACGGCATTACCATGGTAACACATTCAATAGTGTATCAAGTTTTTATATTGAAGAATTTTGCAGTAAATTTGTGTTGTGCGATAACATTATGTTTATTAAAATATATTGAGCTTTAGTGTAAAAAAAACTTTAGATGTACTTCCTCGTACACCTAAAATTTATTGGAATCGATGGCTAGAAGTCTGTAAGCTGTTATTTCAGTAAAAGATGGCCCAATTAAATATAAATATTAAGTATAAAATATATACACTGTTAGTAGCTCACTATTACTGTCAAGGGTATTTTCATGCGTTTTTAAATTGTTGTGGTTCTTGTATTTAAGAACACAGTTTATCTCAAATAATAATTTTTTTTAAGCTTTGAAATAATTTAATTAAAATACTTAATACCTTTTGCTTTTTATTAGATATCAATCATTTTGCTAAAAAAATATAGCCTGGCTCCGTTTGACTGTGAGCCACTGTATATAATTGTGGCGACTGCAATTTTCAAACATTAAATTGTATTCTTCTAAGCACGTTTTTTTTAGGGATTTTTAGCGGTATTATTATACAAAATTATTTACATATGTACATATGTAAATATGTTCAGCTTGAAAACTCTTATTGTACATGCAAAAATTCCCGGGTTTCCTGTATAAAAATAACGGGAAAGTGAGAAATGATATCAGTTTAATCCCGGGAAATATCTCTGGTTATGAGTATTTGCGCTGAGAAAAACTTCTCTAACTAATGCATCTCCCTTCGGAGGCGGCGTTGAACTGTACGCAATTTTCATTGGGTCTTAGAATAGCATCGGGTGAAGTTCATTGATTAAAAGAAATCTATCATATTCCCCTTGGGATGTCCGGTTTTTATGTATGTATGCATGTGTATTAGATAAATTAACACAAACGCACAGGAAATTACCTGAAATGTGGAAAATAACATGTACCATATGCGACCCACGGTAACGCCTTAAGTAAAGTTTAAAAAAATTTTACAAAAAAAGAAAAACTTTTTTTACGCAAAAAATGTTTCGCATATTTTTTATACATATTAAAAAATATTATTAAATGCGTCTGTGCCGACGTGCCATACAAAAAGACTGGATCTTTTTCTTGTCACCCTAGCTTGCTTTCTTGTCAAGATGTTTTTCATCAAATAGCGTTTTTCTTTTGTAGTCTTGTTATGTGGTTTTGAAAAAAATAGTGTAAACGTAACGTCATATTGTGTTATCATATGGTAATTCGGGTTTAAATAACTTAATTCGCTGAAATTGCCACACCATTCCAATGTTAATAAGTTACAAAAATAAGAAATACTTCAATGTTAACAATGGAAATTTTCCTTTTTATGCGGATACAAAGTTCAAATAAGCAAAGAATTCCAGTGGCTAAAAGGGTTTGATTCAATCACTTCTACATACATTAACTCAAGTTTGAACTAAAAGCCATACTTAAATATCATCTCCTTATTCTTTACAACTTGTTTTGAAATTTGATAAAATGGGTGCCTTTTTTTAAAAGGGTTACCATGGCAAAAACTGAAAAATCATGGCTTAAATTTGAGGCCGTCAACATCGAATTACAATCTCTTTTGCATTTTCTGATTTACCAATCTGAGAATTTAATTGTAACAGAAAATGTAAAAAATAATCTTCCTGTACACTAACGTTTAAATAAACAGGCTTGATGCCTTAATCTTTAAATTTTGGGTCCAATAGATTCAATAGATCCAATAGATCCAATATAGACTTGTGCACTATAAAAAAAGTAATGCGATTTGCATCGTTACGGATGGCTTTTGATCTGTCCTAATTAACGACGTCAATTCTTTTATATATTCTTTGTATACATATGCCGAGTTCATAAGGAAATATACGTAATGTGCCAACACCGATACCTGCCTCTAAGTTGGAAAGGATCAGAATTTTTAAATATATCGATGGAGCATCCATAAAGACATTTAAGTCTTACAAGATGCATGAATTTCCGCTATGCCACCTGGATTTGTATCAGCGCTAAACTTATGCAGCTAAATAGTATGACGTTGAGCGCCACCGAAAGAATTGTGGAGGAACTTTCCGAGAATCCTTGTCATGTGCTTCTTCAAACTCTTATTGGAGTAAATTATTCGTACCGCCAGATTGAGTGGCCAAGGCACCAAAAGTGTCATGCAAACGAAATTGTCGGTCTTAGCACTAGCGCTGTATTTTCAGTCTTGAGAGAGAAGCGGGAGAAGTGGTCAGTGATTCAGTTAACGAGCAAAGTGTCTTCGAGTCTTGTGTAGACGGTCACTTTAAGTAGCCGCAGTTTGGGTCAATGACTTTGTCTATCTTGTTACCGGAATTAACACCATAAACGACGTCATTCTAGATCAAACGGAGAATCACTATGGCCAACAGGTACTACTTTAAGCTCAGAAGGCAATTGGAAGATGACCCATCTCTCGATGAACCAAACTTACGCCCTATGCAACACTTATCATCTCTGTCCTCTCTGTCCTGCTATATGGCGTAGAAGCGTTGATACTGTCAAACAACGATGAGAATATTTTATGAGAATTATTTGGAGGTGTCGAGAGGGTAAGCTGTACGAATTGTACAGCGACGTTGACATAGTCAAGCGCATAAGTATACAACCGCTGTACAGCTGTGGCCACGTCTCTCGTACGGGCGGAGAAACTCCGGCAAGCCAGACCATTGAGACGATGGTAGTCCAAGGTTGAAAGCAAGGGGAAGAGGACAACCACATTTTCGTTGGAAAGACCATGTTTTGTTGCGGAACCTGATGACCTTAAAAACCTCAAACTGCCGGCAGCTAGCGCAGACAGACTCGGCTGAAATTGACAAGCGGTTGTAGTGCCACATACGTAAGTAAGTAAGTAAGTAGATGCATGAATTGAAGTCGGCTAACGTTTTACTTTTTTATGTTTCAAAAAACAAAGTTTATGCTGAAAAACTCTTTATATTTATCCTTAGACCACGTATTGTAAGGCTCAACGTTTCGATGGCATATCAGCATACTTATGTATGTACGAGTATCATTCGCATATTTTATGTGAAACCCCTGACTTTAGTCAAATTATTGTCAATGTCCGTTGGCTGTATGAAAAGGGTTAGAAAGTACTCTTAACACACTCATGAGGACAACTTAGTATTTGTTTGTATAAAAGGCGCCACATAGATTTTTAAACACGACTTTAAAGAGCTTAATCTGTTGTTCCCCTACAGCAAAAAGTATCCTAAAGAGCTTTATGATAGATAATGTCCAACGTCTTTTTAAAGTCGATGCATATAAGTCGACCGATTGAGTTGAATCGTTTCTTATGAGTATCATGGGGGCAAGAATACTCGCCATTCGCTTGTTTAGTATATTTGGAAAAACACGGTGAATAGGGATAGTAATACCACTCCAGTTTTCGCCTTTCTTTCGAATCTTAATGCCGTTAAGCTTGTTGGTAAATCAAAACTCTCTTGTAAAAAGACATACGTTCAGGATAGTTAAGCTGGAATTTGTTCAGTTCGACCGTAGAAGAAGTATTGCTATATTTTTTAACACAATTGAAAAGAGCAATTATTACGGGAAATTAAATGAAAACATTAGTGGCGGAATTCGGAATTGAATGTCCAAAGTCGATCAATACGTTAATTTCTTATTTGGTAAACGTAATTGTTATCTAAATTTTCATTTATGAGGATGTAATAACAACCACTGTCTGTGGAAATAATATTTTTTATTTTTGTTTGTTTTATTGTGAATGATATGGTACTTCTTCTTTTAGATAAGTTCAGTTTAAGTTGAAACATACGCTCGACTATGTTTTTGCTTTGCAACTGTAAAATTTCAATAATATTGCTCTAACCATTAACAAATTTCATTCAATTATTTGTTTTCTTCAAAATATGTCAACATTGTTCCATAAAGAAAGCTTTCGTGCCTTGGCTCTCTTTTGACAACTATAAACAATGTTGTTGCAACATGTGTCTCTTCAAGCTAACCAATACTCATATAAAAAATATAAACAAAAAACAGCTGTTATGGCACAGAATATTTTTATGAATGAAATATACCAAGAAAATGTTGCATAGTAAAGTTGCGAGACAAATGAAAAGCAAAAAAAAAAACAGTTATAAAACAACAATAACAACAATGACAATTTATTACCAACAAAACTGAAGACAACAAAAACAAGAAAAACACAGCAATAATGGCACAAGTTAAAGCATTTTTTGTTTAACTGCCATATCAAAAAAGGCTCAGTAACACACTTTGAGTGTGTGCGTTTGCATCTGTGTCACCGCTAGCGTGTGTAGTAGTAGGTAATGTTTTTGTTATTGTTGTTGTAGTTTTAATAACAACAAGTTGAAGAAAGAAAATTCGGAAGCATTCAAATCATTGAAGAATTCAGTCGAACGCAAAATTGTAAACGAAACGGTTGTGCGAATTGAATGCTTCTGGTGCGTATTTTAAATTGGCGTGTTTTTTTCTGTGTTTCTTGACTGAAGTTTTGTTAACAAAAAAACTGAAATATGTGAAAAATGTTTGTATTCTTTTTTGGCCAACCTGCCAAATAGTGAAATACTTATTTATAGGGTACGAAGTGAATTTAAGTTTTTTTTTTCTTTTTTTAATGGTATAAGAGAAGAAAATATAAAATTAAAAATAAAATATATAAAAAATTAATAAAACTGTATATAAGACTGTTTAACTGTAACATTAAATATGTTGAAGGTTTTTTGAAAAATAACAAATAAAATAAAAAAAATTATATTTTTAAAATCATATTTGGAAGAAAAATAAATGAATTAAAAAAAATAATTTTAAATAAATAAATTAAGAAATTTGGTGCGTGTAATTAAAGAAAATCAATAAAGTTATAAAACAAACATTAAAAAATACATAAATTAATTCTTACTTCGTAGCTGGGTCAAAAATAGGTCCAGTTATTTTTCCCAATAATAATCATGAAAATAATTAAGAATAATTCCATTCATTTAAAATGCCTCAAGTGTAATTAATTATAAATTAACAGGTGAAACCAGATTAAAACCTCCAAGTTCAAAATTCCAAAAAGTAATGCGAGGTCAGCTTGTAACCTTTTGCTTCAAGTATCTTTTTCTTCAAAGTTTTATTTCTTAACAAAGTCTTTTCTAAACTCAATATACTACCTTGATCAAAAAGTTTCCGGAATTACCCTCATCGTTCCGATTTGAGATTTTTTTCTTAGGTTGGTTGATAACAGATGTACCAATCTAACGAAAAAAAAAACTCAATCAGAACGATGGGACCGCCACACGTGGGTTATTCCGGAAACTTTTTGATCAAGGTAGTATTAATAACAATGTTTTGTGTTTGAAATCTTTATGAATAAAAGGGCTTTTAAATACCCTCAAAATAGTAATTTCTTACTATAACCCTTTGAACCCCTTTGCTTGAGCCAAATCTTTTACCAGTTTAGCTCGGTTTTGCTTGCAATATTTTTGCAATATTGAATCTGTTTAAAAGTTCAAAATTATGACTACTTTATCCATTTGAAGATAATTGGTGCAAATTACTCAACGTGCAACCCTGATTTTTTTTTCAGCGACCTACCGCTCTGTGTTATAAATGAAGACGCTACACTTTAATTAAACTTTTAAGAAGAAATATTTCCCGGCTTGTGGTGTTCAGCACTGAGCACTGGCCATTGGGAAAACATGCTGAAGCGGAATGATGGTTCTAAGGGATCCTCTGTTTTAAGGCTAATACCCAGAGCAGCCAACCAACCATGGTTGTGAACTTCTTGGTCAACATATCCACCTTCGGTATACCGTTTCGATTGTATTTTGATCTCAGGAGAATTGTGATGAAAACATTTTTCTGCTTTTGTTTATAATGGTCATACGTTTGCGCTTATGTTTGATTTTGACCAATTTGTTTTTTATTTCGGTTTTGGATTGGTGGATTTGAATTTTTGTTTGACTATCTCTAACATGACAACTTCTTTTGGATAACTTTTGGAATCTATGTATATTATGGTGTTCAAGTAGAATTTTTCCTTAATTTCAGTAAATTTTACGTAAAAATACTCGTTATTCTTACTCAGTCAGCATACTAGGTTCACATTTTCCCTTTCAAAGACAAATAAATAGGCACATCTGTCTCAAAAGATTATTCTTTTCTTTTATTTATTCCACTTGATAATATACAAGATTATTGCAATTAATTTTTGTTTTATTTAACTTTTTACTCCAACCGAAACGTTGTCGGCCGCCTTGAGTGCTTATATAAGTGCTGTCTTAAAGCCTAAATATCATGCTATGTGCCGTGATATGGACTCTTCATTAGACTGCGTTTAGAGTTTTATACGGAATTATATATAAATGCTTTAAGTCTATTTGCTATATCCTTGGCTTTGTTATCAAACAAGGTTTGCTTCTATAATTTCCGGTGATTTCAGTGTATTATGTATATATGTCAAGTAGGTCTTGACACTTTCAACCTTTCAAAAACCTTTGCAACAGAAGGTATGCGCTATTTATGTATCGGAAATTTACATCAAGTTCTGTAGTGTTGGCAACTGCGTCTAAATTATTCCCTGATATGAGATATATATTCTCAGCAAAGTTTTAATCATCTAGGAAGTTGTGAGTTGATATAGTTAATTGATTGAGTGAGGCTTTATGCACCACGGCAGAGCATTCACAGAGTCCATCTTTAAATATCTTAATGTGCATTGTGCAGAATCTACACTGATACGTCAATATTTCCTAAGATATGTAAATGGTATCTAAGACCACCAAGATTGGTAAATTGACAAGTTTGTTTTCTTGGTGTTTACTAGAAGATAAGAAAACACAACACTTGACTTATCATTGTCATCGTGACAAGGCACTCTTACAGGTCACTGCGACCCATGTGATCTAATGTGCTTTTTCCGGTCTACAGTTTGTTTAGCAGATCGGCTAAGTAATGAGCACCAGCAGATCTGAAACCACATTGGTAAATATGCCTCCCAATTAAGCCCTATGTCAACGCAAATATTGAGAACTAACTAATCGCCTCCTTAGCGTGCCTAAGGTCTCAGTCCAGTGGCATTACCTCTCATCTCAGAAATATTTTCCTCCTCTGTGGTATTCCACAGATGGTTCAACCAGAATGAAAACTCGTCGAGCTACTCTGCCTGCCAAGCTGTTAGATCATTCATTTCCAGGGTAGCTTTTATGATCCGTGGTGGCGCTGTTATGTTCACCAAGTTCATTGAGTGATGTCAGACAGCACACAGCAACTGTTGACTTTAACCCACAACAACACAAAGTTCTGAAAACTTCCTGGCGTCATATAAATATTTAAACCCTGATTAGACCTTTTCTGATACAAGTGAAGTTGACATAAATCGTGGCCTTGAGAACCGAATAATGTAAAGGGTGTCCCAAAAAAATTAACGCAAAATTTAAATTAAATAGAAAACACAGTTTTTAATCTTTTCATTATTTTTTATTGAATCATCAAATGTCCTATGTCCTATCAGTCAAATGTCCTATACGACTTTGCATGCACATATGCACTAGCTTGTCAAAATTTTCCATAACCATTTTGCAAAAATGTGACTGAACTTCGTTAATACAGCGAGAATCTCCTGTTGTCGTCTTGTTGACATAGACCTGTGACTTCAAATAACCGCATAAAAACATATCTAATATGGTGTTAAATCACACGATCTAGGGGCCAATTTTGATCACCGAAGCGGGGGAGTACGCGAAATGTCTCATGCAGTAATTATAACTACATATCGATATTGATATCATCCAATTTCAGCAATTTTGTCACAATATCAAGCTCTAGTAACAGTCTTTGCTTGACCAGCCTCATTTTCAAAAAAGTGACACGCTCTGGACGCATTTGTTTTTTCACAATTACATGTGTGTTCTCAAAACTCCAAATGCGGCAATTTTGATAACATGTTCATGTTAAAATTTTCGAACTGTGACCGTCAAGCTTTCATTATTTTTGGAATATTGTTAGATAATGAAGACACGTTGTTCTATAGTGTAACGCTCCCTTTTTACTAACCCTAAACTCTCAGCTTTCGAATTTCGAGTTGCCAACACTTAACTGCACAAATGGCGAAAAATTCAATTCGTGCATTAATTTTGGGACAACCTTTATATTTGTCCATAGGCAATACCCTTCGTTTTGGCCTTCAGTCTGCTGTGAGCCATCGGTGAACCAAACCACCAAGAACGGTTTACCATATATTCTACTCGGGTAGACGGTCCAAAATCAAACTTAGCCACATATAGTCATTTATACAGTAAAAGAACCATAATAAAATAAACGCATTATTCTATTAACCCTACCATAACACCAGCTTTTATGAATTATGCACATTAATGAAATATGCTGTGAAGGAAGACGCACGCAACTGCGCAAGTGGTCCTCATTGTGCCCCTAATAGGAATACAAGAAGATAGTTGTGATGGTTCCCAGGTAATAATTCGTGAAATTATCAAGCTGCCCTTGCATCTTTAATTAATAGTAATCGTAAAATTATTCGTATTATTTTGCAAATTACAAATAAAAGCAAATGTTTTTTTTTTCAGGGAAAAGTAAAGCTAATAAAATAGAATAAAGATAATAAAGTTTTTAAAAGTCAAAAAATCAAGTCATAAAGTACATATTTTATAAAACTAAGAAAAAAAAAATTAAAAAATTCTCAAAGTGGAGAGTGACTGTTGTAAAAAATAATAAATTTTTTATACTGGAATTCAAGCGTCGTAAGTCAAATAAATAAATATTAAAAAAGGGAATGTTTGTTTAATAAATAATAAATATCATAAATGCCGTTCAAGTATTTTAGCATTAAGAAAACGAAATCTGTTTTGTTTTTCTAAGAAACAAAAAAAAATATTATTTGGAATAAAAAAATATATTAGTAGTGTTTGAAAACACTTATTAAAATTCTAATAAAAAGAATATTTGAGGCGTGAAAAATTAATTAAAATTTAATTTTATTTTTCTCTAAAACACGTGTCTGCTCAACAAGTCTTTTTGATTTAAGGAAATTGAAAAGAATATAAACATTTAATAAAACACAAAGGAAAAATTAGAACAACAAATTTAATGAAAAAAAAAAAACTAATTAAAACACAAGAAGAACTACAAATTTATTTAATAATAAAAATCCGATAAATGAATTGTTTTTTTTTTCGAAATAAATCGTTTTAATTAAGGAAAGATACGCTCAATTAAAGTTATAATGATTTTCAAAAATCAATTAATTTAATAAAAATAAAGAATAATAATAATTTTAGTGAAAGAAAATAATCAAATGAAAATTAGAAAATCTTGTTAAGTATAAAAATATTAAAAGAAAAATTCATAAAAATATTACCAGAATTTAAAGAATATATTTTTTTAATTATTATTATGTGCAATTAACAAGTGTGAACATAATAATAAAATTACAATTTCGGTCTAACTTAATAAACAGAAAGTTTAATAAAATAATAAAAAATCATTTTTACAAAATACAAAATATTTTACAAAAATTCATAATTCATAAAACAAAAATAATATTTAAATAGTGAATTTTGTTATTAAATTGTAAAATCGTTTAATTATAAAAAAATGTGTCGAGCAGAAACTAAAAAAGAATAAATTTTTTTAACACGGTTGGCAGCAACTGAAATAAGGTAATAAATCTTGTTTTTAATAATACATTTTATTTACAATCTTTCCGAGGATAATAAACAAATTAAATTAAAAAAATAACAGTCTCTGTTGAGCTCCATTGAGAACAACAACAAAAATATAGAAAATTTTAAAGTTAAATTCAAAAACTAATTAATGTAATTTCTTAATTATTATTTAATAATAATATAATGTATACAATATATACAATGTATACAATATAATATAATGTATACAAAATTAAAAAATTCAATAATACTAATATTTATATAATACTATTTTTTTCTATACACATATGTTTATAAAAACTAAGTACAAAATGGCAAGCCCAATTTGTGTTTCCTTTTCATATATATAATTACTAGGGAAACCAGAAATATGTTTTTAAGAAAGTATTGTATGCGAATAAAACACAATATGCAATAAAAATTTTATAATATGCGTCAAAAAAAGGAAAAATAGTTCTTAAATAATAGAAAAAAATTTAATTTTCAACAATTCAGTATCTCACGATTGTCACAAATGTACCAATATAACACAATTTCCCAATTGATTCTGCGAAAAACAATTCTAAAATTTAAATATTCTTACGTATTGTCAACTTCGATTGTCGTACAAGAACACAATAAATATTGACGCATTTAAATAATCGTTGTTGCCGCATTATTACTTATTTGGCGGTAACACGATTGCCGTACCAATAATTGATACCTTGCGACAATCGTGTGACCTCAGCTTTTCAATTTAAAGATCAATACAAGAGAATAGAAAAAATTTCACTTCAATTTACGAGGATCATTTTTTGGTAAAATAAAGTAATCTTTTTATTGATTTGCGTATTTGTTGTTGCAATAAACAACAAAACAATGACTTGAATTTTCAAATATAAAGCGTTGTTTATTATCAATGTGACCTGATTTTAAAATGACATAAAGCTAAATCGCGTTCAAAAAAAAGCAAACAAAACTGATTTTCGGTTAAAAATAAACTAAAATTTTAAATTGTTATTAAGCATATATTTTTTAAATTGGATATTAGATATGATTAATATATCACTGTATAAATTGTTTTCTTTAAAGTATTAAACTATTAAACCCATCTGATCAGCATCAAAGTCAAACTATTAACTGAGCACAAATTTCAATAAGAATTCAAATGAAATACATACATAAATGTACAGAATTTTCAGTTTCATACATTTTTCAAATCCGTATACATACATACATATCGCCATATGGAATCCAAAAAGTCCTAAGTTATTTCTTTCGCAATACATATTCCCATGAATTTTTACACTTCTGCAATTAAAAAGAACGTTTTTATCAGCAGTATTCAAAGCTTAATATAAAGGGTTTATTTCACATTTTAAAAAGTTTCTTATTTCTTCTGTACAATTTTTGAAATGTAACTAAGGGCTTTTTGGATTTCATATGACGATATATTATAAATCTGTTTGTTTGTTTGGCAATCTCTCATAATTGACTAAACAGATTTTGCTGAAATTTTAAAGACAGAAGAAGATCCAGCTAATGAAATAGGCTACGCTGTTTTTCGAAATTGAACCTGGGGGAAAACTAGTCAAATAAGTCACATAAGTTGTCACTTAATATTGAGAATTTAATTAATTGGCAAACCTAAGAAATAGATTTTTTTCGTTTATGAGCCAATCACGCGTAAAGGACTGAACCGATTTTGTTGAAATTAAAAGCACAAGTACATATATCCAACTTACTAAAATGCAGTAGGGGATGTTTTTTTTTTATTTTTTATTAGACATCGGAGACGTCTAAGCTATTGGCTTTTTGTCTGAAATGACATATATTTTTTCTTTTGAAAACTATTTTTATTGCCAACAACATCCATTTTAAACGACTTTCAGTGTTTCAAAAACTGATAGGATCGAAAGGGAATGTTAACCTCGTTTATAATATTGTATGGATATAGATTCTCGGGCAACAGCGGATGAGTAAAAGTATTCTTAAATAAAGTTGTAGGAACATTTTTTTTGGCAAATTTTGATTTTATTTTGTCAGTATTAGCCATTGGATAATATTATATGTTAATTTTATGAGAGTTGCGCAGAACCTGAAAAAGGTAAAATACGGTCTCAAGGGTGCATGAATTCAGCGAATCAAAAATGTCCATTGGCATTGTAATAATCTAACTTTAATTAAGATTTATTTCGTTTAATATTCTTATTCTTTTTCTTTTTTTTCATCAACCGTACTGATTCGCTTAAAAAAATATAACTTTTTACACCAGCACCGACTTAAAAAATTCCATTGACCAGAAATGTAAATTGAAATGTCATCTTTTAAACAAGTGCTCCCATTTGCATAATCGAATTATTTTTGCCCGATTTATGGGAAAAAATGTATATGAATAATAAACATAGCACAGGCGATTAACTTCACAATAGCAAAGAAACAAAACCAGAAAAAGAAAGTAAATTTCATAACGAAGGTAGTAACACTTTTTGAGATATTAAAAGAAACAAATCTATAATTAAATTAATATCTTGTTTATTTACTTATGGCATATTCTTTTCTGAAAAAAAAAATGTTGCTTGTCAGTAAACGTCGTTTAAAAGTACTAAATATCAAAAATTTTCAAAAGGCAACATTTTCAGAGATAAACACTAAACCCTTTCTTTGTATTAAATTTTTTTAAATGAATACAAAAAAAAGGCAACAAAAAGCAATATTTTCAACTTTTCTGTGAAACTCATATGAGAAAGAATATGAATTTACTAATTAATTTAAGCATGTAAGCAATGCAGAAACTATTGCTTCTGTGATGCTACAATTTTATTGTTTTTCGATGTCAGACTTTACAATGTTTGTATTATTTTTGCTCTATTCTCCTTTTCTGTTCAAATGTCAGAAAAGGCTAATAAAGCTAAATGAATTTTTAAAAAAAGCTAAAAGCTAAATGAAAAATTTCGAAGCTAAATCGAACATAAAAAGCCAAATTTAGCTTCAAAAAGGCTAATATGGTCATACTGTTGATTATATCTGGGTCAACTTTTATACATTGTCATTACAATGTCTACTGATGTAATGGGGTCATAAATAAAGGATAACAATTCCTTAAGATCATATTTTAGAACTTGATTTGAAGAAGATGCGCTAAGATTTTTTGTAAGATATCGACATATAAAGTTTACTACATCAAGTTCCCTATTTTTGCTCAGTTTTAATATTAAGTTGTATGTTACAGTCTTTCATCGTTTTAGGAGTTAATTATCTTCAATAAAACCGAAGTTTGCAACAATAAAAATCAATAAACTTTTTGTATTTATATATTTTAGTTAGAACTTTTAAGATCTTTTCATAATTCTAAGCATAGTAATAGACGGCCGCCCGCCAAGTTCCCCAATGAGTTATAACTAACTGGTTGGGCAATGGAAGGTTTGGATACATTTCTTTTAAAATTTCAACTTAATTTAGAGCTTTCAAGAACACTTTCTTTACATTTGCAATGACTGTTTACGTTTTCGTATTGAGACTTATATTGATTTGCCAATGAAAATGAAACACTTTACTAAATAAGCTTTAAATTGCATTCTAGGTACACTTTCGAGTACATTTACTATGCTACGACTTATGGCGCAATCCGTGAACAATAAATGTTTAATGCGTTAGTTTAGACTAAAACACCTTTTTGGCTTTGGCAGCTTTTTTTCTTAATTCATACATAAAAACCATTGTAAAATCATTTAAAACAAGGTTGATTCAAAATTTTTTTAAATAATGATTTTGCTTCATTATCGTTTCGTGTAAAAGCAACTAGAAATCACGTTAAATTAATATAGTATTTCTAGTCAAATCAAAGTGATGCTCATGTTATAAAGCAAATTGTATTTTTATTCACTGGTTTATAAATATAACTTACATGTAACATGAAACATAACTTTAATTTAATTAAGTTCAATATATTTTATTTTGTAGATTTAAATTTTCTTAATTATATTTTACCATTATTAATTGGTATGAGATGTAATGGTGGACAAGTGGATGCCAACTGTATATGATTGGAAATGCTCTTCAAAGTTGTGAACATCATCTACACAACATAGAAAATAAATTTTAGAATGAACTTCTGTAACAGAACAAAAAAATTAAATACTTACCATTATTTAACAATTAATGTTTTAAATTATTTCATACACTATGTTGACAAATAGTTTGGTGATAGTCTTACATCGATATAAAAAACGTCTTATAATATTATAATTGTTAGTTCTCCACGAAACGAAAAGGTTAGTTGGATTTTTTTGCACAAAAACTTGTAATCGATTATCCTTTAAAGCTGTCTCCTGAAATAGTTTAAAGCTCTAAAAAATAGAATGGGTAATTATAGTTGGAAAACTAATCATGATTATTAAGTTCACCTTAGAATCGCCTATTGATGTTGATATGGATGAAATCGGTGGTATTGGGCTAACATTAGATTGATTTTGTAACCGAGAAACAACTTTATCGTCAATCGTTTAAGACAAGGTATCATCACTCACGCCGTACTATTAAAGAAATCAAGAAAATAGTTTGTAAAATATTAAGTAAATACATGACTTCTTCTTTACCTCACTTTTTCTCCAACACAACAACTTTACTCGAAATCAAGCACGGAAACCTATAGCTGATATAGCTTCTTTTACATGTATCTTCCTTTCAAACGAATGTTAAGTTTTCAAAACAAGAAGATTTTTTTAACAAAAGTTTTGAAAATAAAAATAACTCTACATATGTACAAAAAATTTACGGCATACTTCAATAAAAAAAATTTTCCATAATGTTCAAGGCGAATTCAATTAGGTGGCCCTAATAAGCAACAGCTGATACATTCGCGTATGTAAAAAAACACAAACATTCTGTATTTTGTTGACAACAAATATTTTTGATGGTACAGGTTTTTGCTTACTACAGTGTTGCCTTATATTGACACACCGGAATTTTGTTTTACAGTGTTGTATTCATTTTCAATTTAAGACCACCTTATTAAATTCGCCTTGATAATGTTGGGTTATTTTTCAGTTTGTTGATATATACATAGATGGCTCAATAATTTTCAATTGACAATTAAATCAAAAATGTCATGGCTTGGTCAGAATTTAAAACAAAAATTTTTGTTTTCACAGTAAAAATATTTTAGAGCACAAAAAACCAAATATGCGATAAAAAGGATTAAAATGCGCTTTAAATTCGAAAAACTGCCAAAAAACTGAAATATCCAAAAAATGCTGTTATAAACAAAATATGCACTAACAAATCAATGCCAAAATTCATGAAACTGATAAATATCTTACATTCGAATTGATTGATTGATTTCTGGTTTCCCTGATAACTACCTTATTTTCGATACTAAGCTTGGATTTGTGGTCTAGTAGCCGAAATAAACGTTTTGATTCCAGATTAAGGTGTTGCCTTAGTTTTTATGAGGTCATTGCAAATGAGCTTACGATCGATATATTACAGCTATTAATGTACACATGTAGGCAATGGCCTCGAGGCAAACTAAATGTTACATGTGAAGATTTTTCAGTGTTGATTTTTATCTTCCATTTATTTATCTGTGCTAGCAGCTAATACTGCAGTATCATCAGCGTAGGTTGCAACTATTACAGGCATGTCTGATGTAAAAATTGTATATAAAGTCGGCTCTAAGAGTCTACCCTGAGGGACACCATCCTTGTTACTGTAAATTTCTGAAAATTCTTTATTAACCTTAACATTGAAATATCTTTCGCTGATATAAGATCTTAATACTTGATACATATGCGTTGAAATTAGTTTTTTAAGCTTAATAAGTAGTTCTGCGCGCCAGACCTTATCAAATACTTGCTGTACATCCAAAAATACACCTGAGCAATATTTTTTGTTTTCTTAGGTATCTCGCATAAAGTTAACTATACGATGGCATTGTTCGGGTGTGCCATGCTTATAAAGATAATAAATATGAAATTATTATTATTATTTTTTTAATTTTACCCTTAAAAAAGTAATATTATTAAAATGTTGCCCCATGCTATTAAATGTTGTACTTTAAAAAATTTATTTAAATAAATAGCAAGTTTCATGTCATATAAATAAAAATTATACTAAAAATGCCTACTATTTTTCATAGCAATATTTTCGCCCTATTATTTTTGAAAAGCTAAAAGTGCAGCATTTTTGCACTTTATTAGGGCAATAATTTTATAAGTGTAAACAGTACTCTTTTTTAGTGTGATTTTGCTTTTTAGAAAAAAAAGGCAACAACTCATTTAAGGTCATAAAATGTTTACTTACACTTCCCTACAATGAATCAGAGTGGAATTTAAATGCCACTTTATTTTACAGAAATGTTATTATGTAGAAAATAAAGGTCTCTCACATTTATTAAAAATGTTTGTCTAAGATTTTTCAATTCCCTCGTTTTGCTTCCTCAGCAAAAGATTTTCTTATACTTAGAGAATTTTTTAATAAGAAATTTATTTAAAAAACAAAATCAAACTATTTTGTATTGAATGGATTACAGGTTTGGCAAATACATAAATTCCAATTCCTTACCCCATATTTAAAAAATTTGAAATGAGTTTGAAATATATTTTGTTTGACATTTTTGATACAAAACTATGTTAAAATATATATCCAATACATTTCATTTTTTATGAGTATATTACCATGTTCACGCACAGATTTTAATTGAGTCAATTCATTTTTAAATTTGACTTAATTAGTTTTTGTCATATATTTCATGTGACATGGGACAGTGGGCGAATTCCGCATTCAATTTATTTTCCTAAATTTTATTATTTACCTCCCCCCCCCCTCCAAAAAAAAAAAAAAAAAATATATATATATAATCCAAGTGCTGCCTTTTATTTCTTTTAAGTAATAAAACCGCTCTAGTTTTTAATAAATATTTTATTAAGAATTAATGATTTAAAAAATTTCATTTTGAAAATTTGTATGAATATGGATTTTGCATACTGTATATATGTAGATTTCGCGATTAATTACTAATTGATCAATTTATTAATTGTGCTATTGTATGCTAAATTGAGCTCAATTAAGGCCTTAATTGCCTTAAATTCCTTAACTGCCGATTTAGGGTTATGTGTGAACATGATAAAAGCCAAAAAGACTATATATATATATTTATATAGAAATTAGAATTTATAAAGAAATAAAATGTAAAATGTAAAAGAATAAATAAATATGTTTTAAGAAAATTTTTTATGAAATATTTACAATGTTATGAAAATGGGTGAAAAGTATTAAATATAAGTATTGAAAATTCATAATTAGTGATACAAGTACAAAATAATTTATTTTCTTTATCTCTTTTAATATGATACTGGTCGGTAGTACTTCAAGCTTATCAGTTAAAAATAGCAAGATAGTCTAGTAGGATGATTAAAAATAATTTTGCTGAGTAGAAACTTCAAATAGACATAACCATGAATTAAGCCCCATAGAAAAAAGATAGTCAGCATTAGTTGTCGAGTTATCGAAGTAGGAAACTTACTAAGAGCAAGCTTGCTTTAATACGAAAAGAGTACATAAGAGCTCCATCCAAGTTCTACCAACCAACATAGGAGGAACTGCTTTTGCACATATTCTATACTGTTACTCAACCTTGTAAAGTAAGGATACTCTATAATAGATCAATATTCAAGAATTCATGTAAATGTTTTGTAGGTTGGACTGGTGTCCACGCAGCTCGACGCAAAGTGGCTAATTTTATCACAAGCTATGGCACAAATAGAAAATTTTATTATAAAATTTTGTGAAATTAATAAATTCGTCGAATAAAAAACTTTCGACTGATCATTTTACTGTAATTGTATAAAAATTATTGCTAGAAGAGCTGCGCTCAAACTCGGCAATTTTTGAAAAAACGAAAAAGGTGATTTTAAGAAAATATAGCGTTTTAGAATGGAAGTGTCAGAAATGTTTCCGCTCGATCATTACTTTTTTAGAATTTTTTATTAATAATAATAAAACAGTTTTCATCAGATACCCTGCTATTTCGTTAGTGGCCGTTTTCAGACACCCCTTGTTTTTGATATTTTTACAAATAAAGTAGAAAATAATTAAACATGTTAACAATTGTTCACGCCAATATTTTTCTGAGCATATTTGCTACATAATACTCTAAAAAATTTTATTAAGCTTTTCCAGCAACACAAAAGTATTTACAAATTGAAACTCATCCGATTGTATACTATTATGTCAATAAGAAAAATTGAAATAAAATTTTTAAGTACAAGCAACTACCACCCGAGTCTTATTCCCAACCTATTATAAAATTAAATGTTTACCAGAAGCAAAAAACAAAGCCCTCGTGCTTTCATCCAATTCAGATGGATCTTGTCCCCAACACAATGTAAAATTAAATGAAGTTAAAAAAACACTCCAAACTTTTTTTTACATTCAGCGGCGTAAGTAAACCATTTTATAGTGGGTACTCCACGCCTCTCACTCCAGACTGCTTTTATTTAGCTCTGGCCTTATTAGAATCCGTAATTTTTTATAGTTTTGTATATTATTTGCCTAGAAGAGCTGTTATTGTTCCATATTAAGTATTAATGGAAGATGCCACTCCCATTTATCCAACCTCTCTTAGTTATTAATTGTTGATGTGTGTTGTACATAAAGTTTTTTGAACTAAACTTAGCAACTTCTATTATCGTTCTCTAGATATAAAAAAATGTAAGGCGCCACACCCACTTATCCAGTTTGCCAAGTTATATGGGAGTTACCACGCTTACTTGTCCAATTCCTCCCAATTTTTGGCTAATGATTTGTATTGACTATGAAGCTTTTTGCACCAAATACTGGGACTTTAGCTTTAACCGTTCTCAAAATATAAAGAAACCAATATTTATTTTGTATAGGAAGTACCTCTTTTCCAATTCTGAATAGTTTTTGACTGATTATTTGTATTGACTTTAAAGTCATTCAGACGCTTTTGCTTTAACCGTTCTCAAGATATAAAGAAACAATTATTTAATTCGTATGAGAGGTTTCACACTCATTAGTCCAATTCCGCCCACTTTTTGATTGATGGTTTTTATTGACTATGAATTTAATCAAACTATCTCGAGATATACTAAAATCAAAATTTACTTTCTTTGGGAGGTACCACGCCCATTTGTCTAGTTCCGCCCACTTTTTGACTGATGATTCGCATTGAATGTGGACCATCTAGAAGATATAGACGAATAAATTTACACTTTGTATGGACATGGCACTGCACAGTTGGAATTTTTGATATGTGTATAGCCTATAGTTCCTTCCAGATATACAGAGAGACACTGTAAAAATTCAAACCAAAGTGGTTCAGTCCTCTAGCTGTCTACTAGGAAAAAAAACCAATAAACACACAATTATTTTTATATATAAGATGAAGTCATTTGACTAAATTAAGAAACTTCCACTTTTACCGTTCTCAAGATACACAAAAATCATTATTTGCTATATATGTGAAATACCACGATCACTTGTCCAATTCCGCCCATTTTTAAATTGATTATCATATGAACAACGAAGTTACTTAGACAAAACTTAGAAACTTCCACTTTCTCAATATATTCAAAAATCAATATTTCCTTTGTATGGGAGGAAAAATGTCCACTAATCCGATTCCGCACACTTTTTGACTGATAATATTTATTGACGACAAAGCTATTTGGACCTAATTACGAGACTCTTATTGTTAATATTTTAAAGGTATGGACAACGCATGGGCGTAACGCTGGCTGTTAAAAAAAAACATCTGTGAAAGTAGCCTTTCCAATGCAAGTATTGGTTAGCAAATCGGTTTAGAGGCTTTCGAGTTATAAAAGGCTGAACATATTGTTAAGAGGTATTGTAGTACTGTGCCACTTTGGTCAATTATGTAGCTCCTTCCTATTAGAGGATTTCCATATAATATTCTTTCTAACTTCGTTGTGCTGACGATGCCAGTTGGTGTCAGTAATGGTAGCTCCCTACTCACTACTTGATAGGCATCTAGATGCCTCTTTCTAAAATGCATTAGAGCTGCACAATAATCGAATATGTGGTCAGGTAATTTAGTTCCTTACGCACAGAATCTGTACATTGGATTTGATACTATTCCCATTCCATTAAAATCTAAAATCTTTGACAAGAAAATTCGACTCTCGTTCTCCTTACTATCATTAAGCAAGACGGCTCTGGCCCTGTTAGTAGCATGAAAGCTCTATTCTTGGCCGGCTAGGTTGGTCTGAACTGACTCTGCTGAAATGTTAGTGGTATATATTGCATTGGCAGGATTGCTGTTACGGTGTATAATGCCATCCTTTATAATTATGTATAATGTATCCAATGCATTTTATTGCTTTTATTTTTGTTTTAAAACTAATTTACACGTTTTTAATTTTTAATTTAAATACAATAACCAGTTACTTTTAATAAAATAATTCAATTTGTTACATGTATGTTTAACAAAAAATAAAAAATAAAATAAAAAAATAACCATGAGTGTAAAGTCAGCCTAACATACAAAGTAGGCTCTCTTTTAATATATATAATTAATATTAAATTTGCATAAATAAAAAAAAATATATTTTTTAAAAAGCCATTATGTTTGCCCAAAAAAAGTTAAATTTATTTTGATTTCAAATACAAAGGCAATTTAATTTAGTTTGTTTTATTCTCTACTTGCATTAAAACAAATATTTTTATTATCAAGTTCCCACAAGTATTTGCTTTAAAACTATTTCATAACAAAATGCTGTTGATAGTTTTTCTTTTATTAAAATCATTTGTTTTTGTTTACTTATTTGAAATATTATTTATAGTTTCTGGCAAAGTTATTCGAACGATAACAAGAAAAAATATTATATTGCAACATTTCTTTACCATCCTACTGCCACTGTCATGCGGCATAAATCGTTAAGATAAAAAACAAAAATTTTTTTTAAATTATTTTTTTCTTTTGTTTTTTTTATTTCTTTTTAATGATAAAACAAGTTGAATTATTTTTTGTTTGTTTTTAAAACTCAATTTGGACAAATTTACAACGCATTTACGTGTTCGAAATGCACAACTTTTCACTCTTTTATTCGCAAACTCTCTGACACTACATTCAATGCTTTGGCAGTGCTTGGTTTAAGCTGGTGTTTGTAACACATGCAATTACTTTCAACTGTTCCATAAAAGATATTTAAACCCGCCCGTGCGCTTCTAAAAATCTAGTAATCAAAATTATAGCATGTTCACACGGCAACATTTTTCGTTATTCGCTCTCTCATTCATAATTCAATCCTCAATCATGAGTCGAATAACATGATTTCCCTTATTAAAGCAAATTATCTTACTTGTGGGCAATTCAATTTCAATGTGACCTCTAATTGCCATAACATTCCGGGAAGGTACAAGGGAACTTTTCTCAGTCAATGAGCTGCAACGGATTCTATTTTTATAATCATTGAAAGTGATCTACAGTTTAACGCCGACTCCGAATGGCAAATGGATTAAAGGTGTTTTCAATGGTAGTAATCTTTATAACCGCATAATGTTATGGACTGATTCCGCTGTTGAAACTTTTTTTTTATTTTATTTTTATAATATCTTAGATGGGATTAAGGACCTTTTGGTTGGTAGACGGGTACCATAACACGGTGGCACACAAAATTAATTTTTATTGGTTCAGAACAACTTTTCTTTCTACTGTGAAATTAAATTTTAATATCTTAGATGCGCAATCCGCTGCTAAAATTTAATAATAAAGCAATTATGAGCCAACTGATTAGTTAAGGTTTGTTGCGGTTCTTAATTCGATTTATATATGACAAGGCACAAGCATACTTCACAGCGTATCGAATTCAATGAAAATCCTTCTATGTTATATCTTCTTTCCTTTTTCTTTTTCTTTTTCTTTTTCTTTTTCTTTTTCTTTTTCTTTTTCTTTTTCTTTTTCTTTTTCTTTTTCTTTTTCTTTTTCATTTTCTTTTTCTTTTTCTTTTTCTTTTTCTTTTTCTTTTTCTTTTTCTTTTTCTTTTTCTTTTTCTTTTTCTTTTTCTTTTTCTTTTTCTTTTTCTTTTTCTTTTTCTTTTTCTTTTTCTTTTTCTTTTTCTTTTTCTTTTTCTTTTTCTTTTTCTTTTTCTTTTTCTTTTTCTTTTTCTTTTTCTTTTTCTTTTTCTTTTTCTTTTTCTTTTTCTTTTTCTTTTTCTTTTTCTTTTTCTTTTTCTTTTTCTTTTTCTTTTTCTTTTTCTTTTTCTTTTTCTTTTCTTTTTCTTTTTCTTTTTCTTTTTCTTTTTCTTTTTCTTTTTCTTTTTCTTTTTCTTTTTCTTTTTCTTTTTCTTTTTCTTTTTCTTTTTCTTTTTCTTTTTCTTTTTCTTTTTCTTTTTCTTTTTCTTTTTCTTTTTCTTTTTCTTTTTCTTTTTCTTTTTCTTTTTCTTTTTCTTTTTCTTTTTCTTTTTCTTTTTCTTTTTCTTTTTCTTTTTCTTTTTCTTTTTCTTTTTCTTTTTCTTTTTCTTTTTCTTTTTCTTTTTCTTTTTCTTTTTCTTTTTCTTTTTCTTTTTCTTTTTCTTTTTCTTTTTCTTTTTCTTTTTCTTTTTCTTTTTCTTTTTCTTTTTCTTTTTCTTTTTCTTTTTCTTTTTCTTTTTCTTTTTCTTTTTCTTTTTCTTTTTCTTTTTCTTTTTCTTTTTTTTCTTTTTCTTTTTTTTTCTTTTTTTTCTTTTTCTTTTTCTTTTTCCTACTTTCTTTTGTAGGTTATGACTTTGGACGATCACAATGGGCTATTTGGACTCAGAGTGTTTGGCACTCACTGGTATTAGATCAGTGGATGCTCGTCCTCAGACCAAACCAAGCCATGTTATATCTTATTATCAGGTTCAATGCATTTGATTTGTAAATGCAATTAAAAGTTGAAATAAAATTTCTGAAATTATTGCCACCTGATTAAAATTCGCTCAATACTAAGCCTGAGGCTTAATATTCCTCGTCAATCGAGAAATTGGCGCTCGTATTGCGCCAATTTTAAAACATTAGCATCGATACAGTTCCAACATAGGTAAAGATTATGTCCGCAAATCAATATACCATATGTACGAAATCTTCAGTCGTACATATAGTGCACGTGCTAACTTGTCACTTAGAGACTTAATAGATGCATCTGACTTTCGGAGCCTATACCACAACACAAAATTCGCGCCTTCATAAATTGACTGGCTGGCCAGTAGTTGTAAGGATATATCCTTTCAAATATCCCCTCTTTCAACATTGATATTTATTTTAATCTACTATGCACCAGTGCAAATTTTCCACATTGGGAATTCCATTGGAAACTTTCAGGCTTAGAATTTACAATAAACTAATAAATTCCGTCACCAGCGTACAGGCAGCATCGGAGACGGGCAAGACAACGCAGTAAACGTGGGAAAAGCTAGATCAAAAGCTCAGCCTGTTGCTTGGACATTACTGGGATTGTATACTAGGCACTCTTGTCAGGCGTCTGGAACTGGGACACCAGGCTAATGACATAAGAAGCCGCTGGGTAGCGTAGTGTAGCAAACAAAAAGAGACACCTGGGCTTTTACCATGCAACTAGGCTCGCTTAGCAGTCAGAAACGGAAGTTGGAAATTTGCTTTATTATGAGCTCCAGCTGATGCAAGTCCGGTACAACGGGCTAATGTGGCTTACGTGGGTCCTCTCTTTTTTGTGGCAGTCAACCTCAATCTACCTACTCTGCACTAGTGGCAGCATTGGTTATAATACATCACCACACCGAGTCAATAGTTTTTCAATGTGAGTTTGGTGAAAACAACAACAACCACGTGTACTCTCAATCAAATATCGAATTTAGTGGGCATCCCAGTGCCCAAAGTATCAGTTTTTGGTTAGATCTCAAAGGTATTTCTCTTCTTATGTGGAACTAGAATACACCGAGTAGGTTATCGAAATCTGAAATAAACTAAAGACGTGATAGGTTAATAAGGTTCTATATGAACCATCAGTTGTTACAATATTCACATACCTATCTATCGGTAGGATTTTGTTTAAATTACACTTTAGAGCTTCTGGAGAATAAGGTTTTATTGCAAGGGAGAGTGTTATTCAAATATCAATTTTTAGGCTAGTGTTGAATGGAAGTATAATAAAGGCATTTTCTTATTTGGCAAAAAATTCTGCCTTTTTGCTCTCTTCGAAAGAACTGAAAAAGGTTATCGTGCTTTTTTTCTAAAAATTTTGCCCTCATAAAGAGCAAAATGTTGCACTTTTTGATTTAGTATTTTTGTTTTCTGGCAAAAAATGACAAAGCTTGTGGCGTTAAATGATTTTTTGTGTATTCTTATCCAAAAAAAGTGCAGTTCTACGGAAGGGCATAATATGTTTTTCTAAAAATAATGCCCTCTTGATGTGGAAAAATTTCAGGATAAATACTTTGCTATAATATTAGAAGTATTATATTGATCGTTTATTTGGTATTAGACATAAATGCTTTTTAAAGCTATTATTACCATCACACCGACCACGCACAATTGCAGGACACTGTGACCCATGGGATCAATTGTGCCCCTTATGGTCTATAGTTTGTTCAGCACAACTGCCGCCTTCCTGATGAACACCAGCTGATCTGAAATTATATGGTGAAATTATATGGTGGATATGGAACCCAGTAAGACCCTATGTCCCTCTGAAGATTTCCACTTAAAATTATCTAGAACTCAATATTCACACAATATGTGGTGCGCTGTCTGTTCTGCCTTTGAGCTCGATGTACAGAAATTTACATCTGTGATCGCATCTTTTTCAGATGCGCCCGTAAGAAACTCCCTTAGGAGTTTCAAGTTCGGCCTGCAATACTTGAAAACCTCAGAGCGACGGCCAAATTGCGGACTGATCGCCGCCCTAGAGTGACGAAGTCCCCTTTGAGCATTCCAGTGTTCCAAGCATGTGGCAATTTCTCAATTCTTGATTAGATTGAGGATGGTAGTAAGTGGTGCTGCACAACAAAGTTCTGGACCGATACAGAGTGTCTTAGAACCTTTCTGGCCAATGCATCCGCCATTACCATTTATTCCCCAGTGGCCAAGTACCCAAAACAACTGGACCTTATTTCCAAGTGAAAGCTTTTGCAAAGTATCGTAACAATATTTGATCAGCTTAAATATCATATGATTCGAACCAAGTGACAATAGCCGCACATATAGAAATGGCCATGATCTCAGCCTGAAAGACACTCAGCGATTCTCCCAGTGGGATCTCCGAATTCTCACTTAACCAGTCGTTCTAGTTGAAGCCATCTGTATACCAGTTTTAATTAAACTCACTCCGAACTAAGGCACCATTAGACTAACTATCCTTGTCTGGAAGTTTAAGCCTGAATATCCTGTCAAAGCACAGATTCAAAGGCATAACATTCAAGATCGAAGATGGTTCTGCACCACCTTGCGTGGAATGGACACATTTCATGGCGCATTTCGGGATCCCTTGGAGAAAACTTTGCCGACGAACATCACATAAATGTAAAGCGGTGTTAAACCAGTCAAGGTCTCCAAGGACGTTGTTGGACACGTTCTCATTGCCAAAGTTATACCGATGCAGGCGAGTCTCTGTAACTTATTCATAGTGGTAGCTTTTTCAGCCTTAATCTATCAAGATATCGCCGCAAAAGTGAAAATGGGCCGAATAATAGCGGTATATATCTAAAGTATCATTCTCGGTGAAATACCTCATATCTTAGCGTAGGAGGAGAGGCTTGCCCAAAGAGCTCTGGACGGCACCAATATGCGAAGCCCAACTATATTTCCTATTCAGAATGACTCAAATACAGTCACATGATAACTTTTTTCTCCTTGTAAAATGTACAACAACCGTTTTTAAGGCAATCATCGAGAGCCCTTCCTGAGTGCACCAATTCCTCTCCCAGGGCCGTCCTCACTCTCATATATCCAGGCCCAACTATATTTCCTATCCAGAATGACACAAATACAGTCACATGATAACTTTTTTCTCCTTGTAAAATGTACAACAACCGTTTTTAAGGCAATCATCGAGAGCCCTTCCTGAGTGCACCAATTCTACTCCCAGGGCCATCCTCACTCTCATATATCGCATGTACTGTTATAACGAGGCCATTAACGTAATCAATTACACTGACATCCCTAGAAGACAACACGGTGAGCAAGCCATCAACTGCTATCGTCCATAACAATGGAGAAAGTACTTCGCCCAGACGGCACCCTTTTGAGACCATTACAGTGGATTTCTCCCCATCAAGAGACGAGCTTGTAAACCTGCTGCTAAACATGGAACTGATCCAAGCGATAATTGACTTCTCCACCCCTTTTCGTTCCAACGATTTAGTAATAGCATTAAAGCCTGTAAGTTTAAAGCTCAATTTAATTATAATGTGTAATTCTGTCAAGCTTGCATGCAACACTTTAACAATTTTTTTTTCAAAAAAACAAAAAAAAAAAAAAATCGTCGTTAGTCTATCAAAGTTTTGAGTTTAGCTAAAATAGTTATATTTTTATTTCTACCACCCATACAACTGGTGTAAAAGTATCAAAGAGCCCTGATTGATCAACTTTTTTCCCAATTTTTAGTTCATATTCTCAGCCTCTATTGCTGTCTGTCCCATTTCGCTTTTTTCACAAACGCATTAATATTTTTGCCAATTTTCTTCTGTGTGTTCTTTTTTAGTTTTTTTTTGTTGCTTCGATAGTTTGGCTGCAATAGGATTTTATTACAAAGTCAGGCGTATTACCAGAAATAAAACTGCAAAAATAGCTCTGCTCTCTTTCTGTATTAAAACATCGAATTTATTTTTCTTTTTCAGTCGTTACAGTATTAGGTAGTGGTTTTATAAATTAAAAGAAAAAAAAAAAAACGAACGAAATTCCGTTGCACATACACATACAAAGTGAACATTTTAGTTGCAGTTGTTACTGCTGGTGGTACTTTTGATTTTTGTTGTCCAAACGCGTGCCATGCACTTGTTTAAGAGCTCGAATGGCACAGTCAGCTTTAGAAGCGCTATAGCAAAACATTTTTTGGCATTTTTTCTTTTCAACATCAAAGAGTGCATTTTCTGCATATTTTTATTGTTGTTGTGGTTGTTGTTGTAAAACTAGAGACTATTACTGGGACTATCATGCAACCAAACAGTCTTAAATGTGTTAATAACACGATACAGAGGAATATGGCATAAAACAAATTTAGCATTTAAAAATGGTCCAGTCTATGGCATATGAAGTTTAAGGAAAGCCATTCGGTGTATAACTTAAAAAAGCGGAATTCACAGCAGATTGTACATCTTTTACGCATAAATATGCGTACACACTACTACTACTATATTTAGTATATCTTGAGGTCTGATTGTGGTGCTAAGGAGTACCAGTATTTTTTTGAAATTGTTTTTATTTCAGACAGATAAACGTCTGAAATTACTTTCGGTGTTTTTCTTTTGCATTTGCATAGTTTGGCAATGACTGGCGACCTTAAATCAATGGCATGGCAATTTTTTATGTATGCAAAAGTCCGCATACATTATATAAATTAAAAATAAATCAAAGATTTTTAAAGGTTTTGGACAACCTTTAAATGGGGTATCATTTTAATTTTAAAAATTATGTCGGAAAAGTGACCACCTGCCCCTCTACTGGCTCGGCAACTTCCAATCTTTTACCAAAATTATCAATCACGTTTTTAATAAACTGTTGTCAATGGTTGATATCTGTTCGATGCTGTTGGTTGTAAGCTCTTGAACTGTTGTGGGATAATTGCTGTACACTTTCGATATCATAAAATCCCACAAAAAAATCTAAAGGTGTCAGATCGCATGATCTGGGTGGCCAATTTACTCCTATTCTACGAGAAAAAACGCGATTTTCTAAATTTTCTTTCAAAAGATCCATTGGTTCTCTTGCTGTATGACAAGTGGCACCATCCTCTTGAAACCACATATTTTTACGTTTTAATCAGCAATTTTCCGTCACAAAAAGCTTCGTAATCGCATTTTCATTTTCGTTTTCAAAAAAATAGGGTCCGATGATTCCTCCGGACCACAAACCACAACAAACTGTAACTTTTGATGGATGTAATGGTTACTCTAAGATAACTCTTGACGTAGCCATTGAGCTGGAAATCAGCTTCGTCGATGACAATCTTCGTTAAAAAAATTATAATATTTTTTTGTTTTTCGATGGCCCAGGAAACGAATTGCCGACGTAATGCATGGTTAGCTGGTTTTAATTCTTGGCTCAGTTGGATCTTATAAGCCTTTAAATGGAGATCACAAAATGTTGAATAATGCAGATCGTTTGATGTTTAATTGTTACGAACAATGGTGAATGGATGTTTTTGGATCTTATTCGACGAGGATTGGCAAAAAACCCTGTTTTTTTTAAACCCAAACCACCGGCTTTCACTGCGTTTTTTGACGGTTTTTTTTTTTGGGTTCTATAACTGCTTCCTGATTTCGTTTAATTAGACAATATCTTTTATCTGTTAGTACAATTATGTTGTTTTAGTATTTATACTGCAATTTTGCAATGTTTTGGTAGGATCAATGGGCTGTGAGAACTCAGTGATCGGAGCAGCAATTAATTCCTTTGAACCGTGCATTACGAAAAAACAACCGGCTTCATGTTGCAAAAGTTGCAAAAAATTAGTTAAATACGATCAAATTAAATATCTGGTCGCGCTCGCCGTATTGACAGAACATTGCTCCTTCTGACTATTGGATGTTATAACAGATACAATATCTTTTATCATGTCACAGAATCACTTATTTTAAAGAAATAAAAGATCATCTTCAGAATTGGACCGCCTCAAAAGACGAGAAGTTTTGCTGAAAAGGGTTTCAGAAATTGTCTTAGAGGTGGGGAAAAGATGTAATCAGTGGTTTCATAAATTTGTTAACTTATTGTCTTGTTGAAGCTAAAAAATGCACCGAAGTAATTAGAACTGCCAATACGTAAATTATACATACTTTTGTTATAAATAAACAACGAAAGCCTTTAAATAAAACACTCACTCGGGTTTTTTTCTAAACACAGTGGGTTGCCTACCCAGTCTTCAACACTTTTGCTGCCAGCTACTATATTCTCGGTTGAACGACAACTACGTTGATAACTTCTGTTTCTGTTATCATGAACGGAGCTAGTTTCTTCAAATTTCTCAACCACCAGCTTGAGGGCGCGATTTGTTGTAGCATTTTCTCTACCGACTTTTGTCTGATTTTTTTTTTAATATTTTGAGATTTTCAAAAAATTATTTAATAATTAAAACACGTTGTTTATTCGTGTAACGTTTTATATTAACTAACCGGAATATATAAAAATTTAGAATGAAAATTACAAGTAGAAAAAAAAATGGCAGCAAAATTGAAATGATACCTCAAATTTGGACACCCATTATAATTCAAACTGTGTTTTACTAAGAATTCGAAACGAATATACGAATAAGAACTTCATTAAGCTGTTTTGGCATTGAAACAACCAATTTTTTTGTGAGTTTAAAGCTAAATATTTCCCATTCGCCATTCAGTACCGCTTTTTAATGATTTTACCTTAGTTCGTATATATACTTATATATACAACAAAATATACAATATATATACAATATACAACAAGTGTATCCTTTGTATTGTGTGCAATATGCTTTGAGTCGTTGCACTGTAATCATCCTCAATGTCCAATATTCTAATATTTTCAGTAAGATTTGTTTATACAAAGTCTTAGTAGACCCTATGACCCACTGTCAACGGAAAAACTACTTGCCACACAGCCACATACTATCACATCTCTATTAATATAATGAACCGTGCAGTTATTTTTTTTTTGTAAGGCTTTCTCCACAGAAGGTAGAGGCCTTTTATACCAAAAATACAATACTTTACTTCATCCTTAAATATAAGTTTTTTTGAGACTCTGGAGGTTTATTTATTAGTTCCTCAGCGAAAGCAATGCGCTCTTGTCTGTTGAATTGTTACACTATAGGCTTCTTTCGTGCCTTATGTCTTCTGCAGTAGATGATTTCAAACACTTGTTTATCAAATAGTGTATTTATTTATATTTTCAGCAATTTTTGACTCTGCTAATCTAATGTTTGTCTTCAGTAAATGCTCTATACCTCTTCTTTTGCATTCAGATAATTTCATTAAGCGACCAGGAGTTTTTGAGATAAAAATTCTTGAGTTTTTAACACTTTGCAAACAGTCTACTTGACCGATTTCGCTTGTTCCCATGCATGTTCTTTAATTTTCTTTTCTTGAATATTTAAACCAAAAGAACTTCTAAAAACCACTATATTGATATTTTTAATGAGCTTGGAACCTGAACTTTCAACTTTTATTATATCATTCAACGACAAAAAACAGTTACAAAGTACCGTTTTGTTTTGTGTACACATACTTTTATATATTGTACGTTTTCACCTTATTAAAACGTTAGATTTTTTTTTTAACTTGTGTAAAATAAAATAAATGCAGCGAATTTATGTTTTACTTTATAGTCTTTTATTTTATTTACATACTTTGTCTTTATACAGCAATTTCTTTAACCTCCACTTAATGCACAATTACCCAACACTTTTGCTAACGCCTTAACACGTCCTTACTTTATGACTTTTATATTACAACTATACACAATGTCTGCCAAATTATAACTGATTGACGTAGCAAAGTAGCGTCCATTATTTACCTAAATGCCTACAGTTTACAAAGTTCTGGAAGAGTCTTAAGCCGTCTCAAATCTTCTATTCGTTCGTTAATTTTAAATATGTAAGATGGTCTAACTGGCAATGCTGTCAAATACACAAATAAGTACGGCATTGCCATGGTGACACATTAACAGCCTTGACACAAACCAATAGGCCGAAATTTCACAATACGGCTTAGAAAGCATTGATGTGGTATATCTTCTTTTCAGGCATTTTTATTTTTGTAACAATATGAATCTAATCACTGCCAAGCTATAAAAATGTAAAAGGAAAACACTTAACATTATATTTCAGTAGTTCATCTGTAAAATAAATCCCATTTCAAAAAAATATCGTTACTTCTTAGCACTACAATGAGACCTTAGAGTACCACATACTAAATAGTCAGTACGCATATTTATGCGGCTTAGTGTTTATAGCAATTTTGATGGTAAATATGTGTCATTATTCCTCTCTTAGCCGCAGAAATCATACAAAAACTAGGAAACTGGGTAGCATGCGAGTTATAGCCCAGAGAAGCTGAAAGAAGACTTTGCATAATTTCGTAATGAATGCCAAAATAAAAAAGACAAAAATGTTGAAAATGGATTGATTGCGACAACCTAAAGCGTAAGAAATCATAGGAGAAGCCCAACTCATCAGGCGAGTCAATGCCGAACACCCTTGGCGTCATGGTTAAGCTCGATATTTGATGAGACCAGATGGGTCCCATCTATTATGAGCTTCGAAAATCTGGCCAGACAATGACAGGGGACCTGTATTGGATTCTATTTATTTCATTGAAGTGCTTATTTGGCCGAAAAACACTCGGAATATGCTTGCGAAGACGTAATATACCATCATGATAACGCTCGGTCATATGTTGCAAGACCAATTAAGTGGTTGGAAAGTTTTACCTCACTCGCCTTATAGTCCAGATGTTGCCCCTTGCCATTACCATTTGTTTTAGTCGATGCATATCGCTTACACCGGAATACGATTCACTTCCGAATAGGGTATCTGGATTTGTCTGGATGCGTCATTCTTGTCCTTAAAAACATTAGCATTCCTTTTGATGCGGAATCCATCTGTTGCCATAAAAATGTGAAAACTTCGTAGCCAATGATGGTCAATATTTTGAATACATTTATTGTTTGTTATGTGTGCCGCTATAATATGATAGGTAAGACACCCGCCTACCAGCCAGAGGGTCCTCGGTTCAATACCAGCCTAGACCAAAAACTTCTCTAATGCATTTGCCGTTCGGAGCCGCATTTTCCGAATACCCGGCATTTTTAAGTTATACACCCGCTATATAACAAACAGCAAGAGTCTCACTTCATTTTATTCTGGGAACAACTTTTGTAATTCTATTCTTTTGAATAGATTTTTTTGCACTCATCTTATCCATAATCTACTGTACTTACTAATTCCTTTGCATACATACACATATAGGTATGTTTGTGTATATTGCATTGCCCCTGGCTACTGCTAAAATTGAGTCGTCAACTCTGTTACATTTTTGTCCGTTCTTGCACATCGTGATGTTCTTTTAAAAGTATTTTTCTTTTTCTTTGTGTGTGTGGAATTGCACTTTTTTTCTACATTGAATTAATAGTTGCTGGTCAAAAGAAGCAAACAAAAATAATAGCGACCTTCAAATGACATTAAATGAGTGTTAAGAAATAAGATGTTTTTAATTCAACAACTTAAATTAAATCTTTAGCAGTTTCCAGTTTCTTTGGAACTGACTGAGTGACTGATATGAAACACAGAAGTTTTACAAAATAAAAGAAACGTTGATTAAGTTGTGGGCCGCTTTAAAGTACAATTAAAAAGGAAAATAATAATAATAGTAAGTGGGCATATGTACGTATATTAGATTTAAAAAAAAAAAACTGAAAATATTTCGGCGCTTATCATCAGCTGTGGTTACAAAGCTAGGTTACATGAGTCACCCTTAGCGAGTGCACTCGGAGGCCCTATGGCCCATGCTGATACCCTAAAGAAACACAAATACTGATGATGGTTCTAAAGTCGGGCATGAGATAGTCTAACAACGTCCTCTCTAAGCCGGAATGTGAAAATCATGCGGTACCTGCGATAGCCAACCGGTACTCCTGACAAAATTGACCAGTTTCGTCAGTGGTATATTTTTGAGGCAGTTTCTGAGATTATGCTCTCGTAGAGCGAGGCAGTCATAAAAAAAGTGTTATACCGATTCGCTGTCTTCCTCATTCTCTCAGCTTCTGTAGTAGCCATAACATGGGTAACCAAGAAGTTCCGATATGCAGACAATCATACAGTGCCCAGTTATTATACCCGTTAGAAGCCTAATTAACTCCCTCCAAAAAGTCAAGAGAGTCTTGGTTCTTTCAATTTAATGAGGGGCCCTGAACATTCTGGATATCGTAAAAGTAGTAATAGCAGACCACCTGTGTTCCACCTCTCTCAACTTCGTCAACGCCCCCAAAAGAAAATATATGTCGCGCACTTATCAGCAAAATCATTCCCTTTAATGCCCCAATGACTCGGGACTAAGGAGATCGAACGGATACTATTCGACCGGTTTTAACCAATTTTTTTGGTTTTGTCCAATACGGTTTTTTTAAATGTAAATTTTTCGATTACCGAATAAACCGGTTATTTTAGCAGGAATAACCGATTAATTTAAATATGTCTTTTTTTATACGTTTTTATTGCAAATATGCTCATCTTTTGAATGTATAACGTCTTATTTTTATATGTACGACTACCTTCAATGTCTCACAAAGAACGTGAAAACTATGATAGATTGAAAAATATATTCACATAAAGATATTAATGAACAACTAGACATTTAAAGAGACCTACTAACTACGGCTCCGACCGGTAGATGTATCAGTTAATGAAGGTTTTCACAGCGTAAACACTTATAACCAGCAGGGTTGGCAAAAACCCGTTTTTTTTAAAAAGTTCAACCCCCTGTGTTTTATTGGGTTTTTTGATAGGTTTTTTTGGGTTTTATAGCTGCTTTGAATTCCGTTGAAGTCGATACAATTTTTTATTTATTAGGACAATTACGTTATTTTCGTATTTGTAATACATTTTTGCAGTCTTGGTCGAATTAAGGCGGTATTGTGCACTATGAGTTGATAAACTAACTCGATGATTGGAGCAGGATATAAACGGACGAAAAGTAACGACAGACATGATTAAGTTATTCTTTTGCATTAAAACGCTAGGCCTTACATCGTAGAAGAATTCAAACAATTAAAAACGATCAAATGCCGCATTAGCAGTGTTTTCTGAACATTGTTCCTTCTGACTATCGGCTTTTTCGACAGATACAATGTCTTTTAGCATGTCACCAAATCACTTTTTATGAAAAAAATATAAAATCGGCTTCAAAGTTGGAGCACCTCGAAAGGCGACAAGTTTTTCTGAGATGGAGTTTGGGAATTGGTTGAGAGGTGGGGAAAAGATGTAAGCAGGGATTTGACAAACTTTGTAATTCATTATCTTTTTTAAGCTTAAAAACGGACTGAATGAATTTGTACTACTAATACGTTAATTATACATATTTTTGTTGTAAATAAGCTACAGAAACCTTTGAATAAAAAAATCCACCCGGGTTTTTTAAATGTAATACCCAATAAAACCCGGGTGGACTGCCAGCCCTGATAACTAGTCGCTATCAATGCTGTGAGGTGATACCACTATTGATAGTTATCCGATGGTGTGGCCAGTGATTGAACCGAGGTCTTCTTAGTTGATAGGCGAACACACCACAGTTTCACACACTATTAAGTAAGTGGTGTATGGATTTATGAAAATGTTTTGAAGTCGATGGAAATAATTAGTAGATATATTGAGTGCCCTTAAATACTAAGACCTTCGACACCAGGAATTATTAACCACCTTAAATATGTCTACAAGAATAACAATATTGTGCAGCAAGGAATACTTGATTCTATAACAAGTAGTCTCTAAGCGCTGGCAAATAAAACTCTTAAACAATACGACGTGTAAAATGAGTCACTAGATGAAATATTTAAAAAAGCCGAAGTTCTTCGCGCTTACTAACTGAGAACATTGAACGATACAAGTATGTCCACGTAGATATCAATAGCCAGCCGAACCTAGATTTAGCATTCGAATACACATAACGGCAGTCTGAGAGAGGCCGAATAAGTGCTTTAGGAAGGGAATTACGAACGGAAAATTACATGTTTTAGAGAAAAATAAAAGTCACCTTATTTTTTGAACAAGCTCCATACTTTATAGCCTCAAACTTTAACAAATATTTAAATGAAACATTTAAATGATTTCTTTGTTTCAAAAATTTTAAACTGATGACTTGTACTATTGTTCCCCGATTGTAATCTTCATATTTAGCTATTTTCCATAGAACTGTGAAATTTCTCGACAATATTTGGTTTCAACTGATTACTTTTTTCCCAGGCGAGTATGTCTTTTAAATTCTTAATAATGCTTTGATATATTATTGGCAATTCAACAATCAAAAACAAACTTTAATTGAAAATATTTTTTAATCTTAAATTGAAAAAAGAGAGAAAAAAATTGAACAATTAATGCGATTTTGTTTCTGCCTGTTTGCACTGCTGTTGTGTGTAGCAGCTTATGGTGATGAAATAAAACAATTTTGCTTAAAACACATTAAAAACCAAAAAAAAAAAAAAAATATTAAGAAAAAAAATTGTTTTTAAGTGCTAAGACAGCGAGTTAATTAAAATATTAAAAAAATCTGTTTTAAAAGATACTCTTTCCCCCTATGAAATTGTTTAAAAAATTTTTTTGTTTTCTATAAAACGACTTGAATTATTTGTAAATAAATCAATATTTATATACTCGTGCGTTACATGTTCGTGAGGTGAACAGTGGAGAAAAGGCGATAGATTTAAGGAAAAAAAATTAAAGTTGAACCAACAACTGTTAAGATTTTACACACACCAAGTGAGAATATCTAAAATAGGGATATGGTGCTCAATTCTGCTGTAAGTCTATGGTTTTCCAATCAAATTTAATGTATTTTTGACTGCTAAGAGGACAATTTGATAATTTCATGACTTTCTGGTTAAAAAACATACATAATTTTCTATACGTTCTCCATGCGTTAGGAAAATGGCCGCAAATCAATACACGATTCCTCCAGTAGCACTTTATCCAGTGCCAGGCTAACCGATATTATACTCCCCTCAATGGTCGCATGTCTCAGCATTTACTCGTACATCAGTTTGACATCTGAATAAAAATCAGCTGCGATGTGGAATACGCATTTTGCAGGGATGTTATTGTGGCTCTGCCAACAGTTATTAAAGAAATATCCTTTACGCAGCGTAGCATGAATAATGCTACATATGGGACCCTTCTAAAGAAATCAAATGCCGTATAAAAGCCGCAAGAGCAGCATTTTGAAAATATGTGTAACAATGTATGATGCTAATATAATACTGCGCTTATAACACGCTTCCTACGGTGTTATTTCTTCTTAATAATTTTCTATGGTATGGTAAGGCAGCAGACTTGGATAAATGAAGTGTGGGTTTACACAACACTATTAGTGACACTATGCAACAAGCAAAAATACCCTTGATATTCAATATATTTTTTGATCCGCTATGATCGTCTAACTTCAAAAATCAGCAGCGTTTTAGATTCTATGGATAAGTTTTTTTTTATAATTTTTTTCTAAAATGTGAGATTTTTGAAGAGGCTGCTCATACATCTTATGATGACTTTGAAATGACATACTTTGAAATAACATAATGACGACATAAGCCATACGCCAATTTTTATACAACGGAAGACAATATGTGCTTTTGTTACTATATAAGTGGAGCTTGACCAAAAATATGTCGCAAGTGAGTGGCGAATATTCGTTGATAGTAGTAAAGCAAGACTGAATGCTGTGCGTAACTGGAATTGGCTAATTGGAAGGAGAAAAGAAGTCTGATCACTAACTGTGAGGATGCCTGGCACTTAATATCCACCGCTGTAATTCCTTCGGCTAGTGGTTCTTAAAAGACATTGCTATATCCTGTATTGGATCGGGTGATCTTCTAAGAAATCTCAACCTGACGGAGTTGATACGAGGTATTCTCGACATCGTGCGGTTAAATGGATGTGACAGATTGTTAAAACGGTGTACGACGACATTACTTGTCACTTGAAGCAGCTGCGGATGACCACGTGTACCAACCAAGGTATCGATCGCATGGCAGCCGTGGTCTGGTTAGTCATTATGCGAAAGACTTTATCAAATTACAATCTGTTAGCAGCGATGTCCAGTGATTTTTTGTTTTTTTTTTTTTTTTGCCCAACTTGAGACCAGTGCTTAGAGATTGAGCTCTACCCATGCAGTGCATAGTTTTGGTACTAGAAAAATAGGTTGTATGAAGAAGGAAAGAGTGTATAGTGTTTATTGGCGTCCGATTTGAATTAACTTATGCCGTAAGTGGCTAGGAAGACTTTCGAAGAAAGATTATTCTACAAAAGAACAGTGTAATTTAAGTACGGGCTCTCCCTATAAAACGTTGTACGTATCTACAACGGGATGTGCTTCACTAGAACTACGGCTACTACGTAGGAATATGTGTTAACATTTTAGGAAATTAGTCTTTTATTTTGTCAGATCAAATTCCGTTATAATATCGATAGAAAAGTGAAATACCTTCAACAGTGCGATGATTCTCTACTGATTCGATACAATTGGCTACCGTTATTAACAAGCACCTTCGCCCTCACCTGTACGCGGTTCATTATGAAACAAACATCTTATATGTTCATTCGTCTAATTTTACGTATAGAATTTTTGTAATCTCACTTTTAAGTTCCATATATTTTTTTACCAAATTTTGCACGCCATATTCAGATTTTTATAGGTCCAATCTATCTATCAGGTATCATTGATTTACGTGCGCACTTGCTTCTTGTAATCGACCTAATGGAATATTCATCAATTGTTAATTTTGCAACAGCAGTATATAAGTCTGTTTACTGAAAATGATTGGAATGTAGGCTCAGTTTTTATTGCTTGTGACATATTCCTGATTTTTAAGTTCAATTATCTCATTATCCCAGGATGGTTTCTGTAAAGATTTTATATAAAGCATTAGTCCGCTTGTACTGTATCACTTACATGAGATTATTTTCGCACATAAAAAGCAAGAAGCAGTATCATTAGGTTTTTCCTTAAAATTTTCAGACAATTGAGGTTTCCATCCAAAAACTTTTTATCTTTTAAAACAATGGTAAAATCAAAATTAATTTTAAAAAATTACAACATAAATTTCATAAAATTTCTTAACATATAGGTAAAGAGAGAATGGCGAGCTCATTAAGTCGTTGTGATACCAGACATTAAGTAATGACCATGTGCCAGTCACCAAGTCTGCAGACAGTCTGTACAGAAGTATAATTTCTCAAAATTAAGTCGAAAATCAGGTTGAAAACCTAATGAACATGACTATTAACCCGAAAATTGGCGAACCAGGCTGTTCTCATCCTCAATCGATATACAACCTGGACAGAATTCATTCGCGGTTAAGCGCAGCCTTTTCGCACTCCTACCCAAAACATAATGATCGATGAGAATAGATACATCAGAGGAGATGCATCCACAGTTCAGTTTAAATAGTTTATTGCCCCACTTACTATTCAATCTAGGCCAGCTTAGAAATGAAGCAAGAGCTGTTTTCTAAGCGTAGAAAATTTTGTTTACTTCCCGGGATCCCAAAAAAAATTAAAATTCAGTTTTATTCATACCAATATAAAATAGAAATATGGGAATTAACAATGGAATATAATATCTGGCAAATGTCCACCTCTAGCACTTCGGCATTTGCCTGCTCTTTTCACAAAATTTTGAAGCACATTTTGCAATAAAGCTTCGCTTATCCCGTCAAAACAGCATCGAATTTCATCTGTTAGAGTATACGTTGTTTGTGGTATGTTCACTTAAACCCGATCCCAGAGAAAATAATCCAGGGGCGTTAAATCGCAACAACGGGGCGGCCAATTGACATCGCCAAATCGAGATATTAAGCGACCGGGAAATTTCTCGTGCAATAAGTGAATTGAAACCAAAGGTCACTGATGTCAACATTGGTTATCAGGGCTTGGTAACGCAGAGAATTCGCGGTGACGGGTTTCCTTCCTCATTTTTGAAAAAATACGGGTCGACGATGCCGCCTAACCACAAACCGCACCATACGGTCACTCTTTTGAATGTAATGGTTTTTCAAGGACTGTTTGTGGATTTTGTGAGCCCCATATGCGACAATTTTGTTTGTTTACATAACCGCCTAATTGAAAATGGGTCTCATCACTAAAGATGGTTTTGTTGAAAAATGTGGTTCAAAATTTTGTGAAAAGATTGTATGTCTGCCAACGTGCTAGAGGTGAACACTTGCCCGACATCATATTCCATTAACAATTCCAATATTTCTATTCTATATTGGTATAAATAAAACTGATTTTGCCAAAAAAATTGTTTTAAGTCAATTTATGAACCGATTTTGGTATATTTGAAAGGTGTTGTAGATTATATAAGTATATGTATTTTTAAATTCCAATTGGTCGGAGCTACGCCCACACAGTGGCTCCAACCCAAACTCGGACGGTATACCAAAATATTTTCGATCGCGTAAAAGTCATTATACTTATTATTTTTTAACTGTGCAATTATTTTCTTATTTGTGCATACATATGTATGTGCGATTCACATCTAATAGCGAAAAGCAACTCAGAAATTTAATTTGAAAGCGCTTTGAAAGTCAAAATGAGTACAAGCCAAACTCGGACAGGAGTGTTTATGGGTTAATAAATGCAACCTGTAATAGTAATGCGACTAACTTCGTTGATATAATTAACAGTTTAATATGATTGGGGGAAAACCTATTAGTTATGTTTTCTATAGTTATATAGAACATGGATAGACAACGGGAACAAAGTAGTATCGAAGTCAGAAAGCTTACTATTGATCATGCAAGAAAATTTGAAAAATTGTTCGCAGAAGTCATTCCACTGTACACAACATAATAAAACGTTTCGAAGTCAGTAAAACGCTTCAAAATAGACCAAAATGTGCCCAAAACAAAATACTTTATGAGGCATAAGAACGTTTGCTTGTAAGAAAAATAAGGGGGTAAGTGCTTCAAAACTTGCTGCTATTGCTGAAAGTGTTATTGATAAGCAAGCAAGCCTATCAAAAATAAGAAACTCGCTTCACATAGTTGATCTAGACAAAAGCCTTTTCTTAGTAAGCTTAATCAAACCATAAGACTTAAATTTGTAAAGTATTAAAATAAGGACTTTCCGTTTTGGCGAAACGATATGTTCACCGACGAAAGAAAATTTAATTTGGATCGGATGGTAAACCCATGGTATAAAGGGGACAAAATCAGTAAAGCATGAAGATGGTTTGATGTTGGTTTGGAGCTCATTTTCTACAGCAGGCCCAGGATCTTTGAATTCTATTGATATAATCATTGATTAAAATGTTTATATAGATATTTTAAAATCAGACCTGCTGAAAAGTGTGATGTGCCAATAATTCAAGAATTTTAAACTCTGCATTCTCATCCAATGGTTATTTTATATAAAATTGTATATGGTTTATTTTTTAAAAATCGTATCCAGTATATATGCAGACAGTTTATTTTTAAAACTTTGGTACTTATGGATCTTTTGTAAACTGTTTCTTCTTTTATGAAACTTTTGTTTTATTTCATTTAGTATGGAAGGTATATATTACCTTCTCTACATTTTCTTATTATATTGTTACGTTTTAACCTTTTTAAAACATTTGAGTTATTTTTAATTGCGTCAAAATAAAATAAACACCACGTTGTTTTTGTCTTATAGTTTTTATTTGCTTACTTTATCCTTATATAGTTTATCTTAATACAACAACTTATTAACTTGCACTGATATTCGTTTAAACAACACTTTTATTTACGCCTAAACACGACATTACTTTTTTATTGCAAAGCGATAACTATTAAGCTAATGAATAAGTCGCCACTTTTTATATACCATTGATATTACTTCCGAATGTTCTTGTTCTTCCTACAATATTCGATTTCCGTTAATTTCAAATTTAACACACAATTGGCAATGCTGCCAAATACACAAATAAGTACAGCATTGTCAGAGTGACACATTAACAAACTTGACACAACCCAGTGTTACAAAATCTCTCAATACAGTTTTAAAGGCTGATGTGATGTATCTCTTTTTTTAATATTGTTTATTTTCGTAACAATATTATAATGTAATTTAAATTACTTTCATCACTGCTTTCAGGATTTTGGGCCGCACTTTTTGACGTTATCAATAAAAATTTCACTTAAGTCACTTTCAAGATTTTGGTTTTCAGTATTTATATTATTACGAAAAGTTACGTGTTATAGCCCTGACAGACATGTGTATGTATACTACGACTTTGATACTATATTAGTGTGGCAGACATGTAGTATACGTACTACTATTATATCGCCACCTGATATGCAAAAAGACCTATCATCACTTTTTATTGTTTTAATACAACGAAAATGAAAAATTTATTAAAACTAAAAGTATTGTGATTATTAATATGATGGTGAAAAGCGTTTGGATGCCACAGTTTAATCAGAACTACTTTGTTTAGTGCGGCCTGATATGTCATTTAGCCTCTGTGACTTGTAAAAAAAGCCATTTGATGTTGTGCACTTTTAGTTTCTCTAATCAATTCGATAGTTTTGTAAATAAGAGATTAAAAAGCTTCAATGTTGTATCATTATCAATTAAAAACGCAATTTTTTATTATTATTATTATTATTATTATTATTATTTTTGTTTTTTAGGCGATGATAGTGTTACGAAAATAAAAAAATTCAAAAATTTTGGTATATTTGATAGATATGTGTCACCCTGTCAATTTAGCAGCACGGCCAAATCGACCACCTCTACGTTACATTTGAATTAACAGATGTAAAAATAGAAGATGATCGATATTTCCGGAACTTTCCAAACTGTAAGCAATTAAGTATATAAAGTGGCTGCTTTACCTACACATCAGTTAATTATCGTTTGGCTGTCAATAAATAAAAATGTGTTAAAGCGGAAATAAAAAGTGTCATATAAATAAATATTAGGTGCTGTATTAAGACAAAAAATATAAAAGTTATAGTGGAATAAATAAAAACTGTAAAACAACAAAACAAAACGGTGTTTATTTTATTTTAACGCAATTTAATCGAACCCAAACATTTTAAAAAGGTTAAAACGTAACAATATGTTGAATCTTTTTTTTTAAATTCAAATACAAAGTTAACTGCCATTCAAAGAGTATGAAAAATCAATAACACGGATTTTTTGCCGATTTTTTGCGGATTTCAGTGCCGATTTATTTTTTTACAGTTCAGCATAAATTGGAAATGTCACCACAGTTAACTTGAAAAAAGATAAGAATGGACTTGGACCGCTTTCAAAATGAACGGCTCAAAATTAGTTTGGCTTGTAGCCACAGTATGTCCAAGGTACTGGATTAGATAAGTGGGCATGGCACCTCCTGTAAGTAGTTAAAATTGATTTTTGGGTGTTTTAAAAACAGTAATAGTGAAGTTTCTAAATTTGGTCTAAGTGACTTCATTGACAACAAACATCATCAGTAAAAAAATAACGGACATACATAGTAAATATTAATTTTAGTTTATCTTAAGAACGGTAATAGTGAATGTTTTTTAATTTAGTTAAAATAACTTCGTGGTCAATACAGATCATCAGTCAATAATAAAATAAAAATATCCAATAAGTAAAATAATATAATATTAAGATTAAACATTTTATTTAATAAGAATATAGATAGCGAAGCACTCCAGGCTTTCGATAGTTTTATGTAAAGATAACAAGTGACTTGCTTACCTTTTTTGTTTTGATTGTCCCACTGTTGCTGCATACAAAAAATACATAAAAGTTAAGTAAGATTAAATACTCTGATGTGTGTGGAGAACCTGTTATCGGATCACAATGTTTAACCTGGTATTAAAACCCAATGCAAGTTAAAAAAGTTAAAAAAAAACAAAAATCAGCCGATAATGTGTGTTAAAAATTAACCTCCGTGTAAAATTTCAAAATTAATTTTGATTAAATCAAGCATCTTAATAACAAGCAAAAAAAAAGTCATAAAAAATGTATAAAAATACCAAAACATAATAAAAATGAAAGACAAAATGTTTGAGATAAAAATTTCAAATAAAAATATAAAAATGTACGTGTTTCTTATACATGAAGGCGAAATATTATTCCTTTTTTCTTCTTTGAAGGCACATTGCCTTTGTTTTGAATTTATCATTTGTCACTTTAAATAAATTTTGAATAATTCTCCAGCTTTGAAATGCTTTTCAAAATATTTTAAGAAATCCGTTTATTGCTTTCACAATAAGCTTAACGAGTAACTTATTGTCTTAAGAAATATTTCTAAAAATTTTTTCGTAACTTAAAGTGACACAATTTTTTTCGCTTTATTTTATTTAAACTGCTGAAATACTCTTAAGAAGCTAAAAAAATGTATAAAAAACACTAAAATGATAAATGAGTTTAAAAGGGGAGCAGAGTGCTAATATCATACTGTTTAGTTTAGTGTTGTTGTTATTGCTGCACGTAATATAATTCAAGTATAAGTAAATCATCTGTCATTTAATTTCTTTCAGTTAAAATTTCTTTTCATTTTTTATTTATTTTATTTCCAAAACAGTCAAGAAAACCAGTTCAGTTTTTAATGCTTTCATGATGCTGTACCTCAAAAAAGGGAGTATAATCAGTACAATTAGACAACTTGTTTAATTCAATTGATTTTTTTAATACTTAATGACTTAAGTTTAGATACCACTATCGGCGCATTGTACCGGTTTTCATATCTAATCTTATATAATCTGCACCCATATTGTACTGATTATTTACAATTAAAATCAAATCTTATGAGCAGATAATGTGAACTAATGAGTGTTCAATGCCGAACAAAAAAATTGTATAATTTGTACCAATTTTTATCCGCCACTTATACTCCGATCAAAAAAACATTTAATAAATAAAAAAATAGTGCACAAAAAATGTTGCTGAACGTAAAAATATTTTATTAAAATACATATAATGTACATTAGGTACTTTAGTACTTTAGGTAATTTTAAAATTGATTCCGTAGATGAGATCTCTTTTTAGTTTGATATTAAAATTCCTGCAACAACTTCTATAGCAAAAAACAAAAAGACGAAAATTACAACCGACCTCAATATATAGAAGTGTGTACTTGGTATCATCGACAGCCATAAGCACTATGCTGTAAAATTCCCTTTGATTATAAAAGGCGGTGCCATATTTTGAAGGTGCAATAATTTCCATGTATTTAAGGTCAACTGCTAATAAAATTTGTTCACTGTAAGCACATACATGTATGCATATATAAGTATATAAATACTATACCTAAAAGTAATTGCCTTTGATATTGTATTTGGAGCAATGCGAACAATAATTGTGAGGCTTTTGCAGCTGTAGTCACTGACTAAATAGCGAAGGGTACAAGCCAAACGCTGACATACTGGAATAGCTTATCGATAAGTGGTGTCATACTTTATGTTTTGTGGTGTGGTTAGTTCAATTAATTCAGAGAAATTTAATTCCTAAGCCGGGATCATACGATTAACGCAATGCACCAATTATTGTTACTACAATTGGGGTGGTGACGACTCGGTAGGCAATCATGCGGCAACAAGTATATAATGAATACACCAACATTTATTGTGTTCTTGAGCAACATTAGAAGAGGAAAATTGCCAAATGTCATTCCTTGAAATGTTTTCTCTCAAAGTATGGCAGATAGAGTGTGCCGCTCTGATGTAGTAGGTAAGACACCCGCCTACCAATCAGAAGGTCCTCGGTTTAATACCAGGCCATACCATCTTAAAAAAGACATAGTTTTTCGACAGCGGTATCACCTGTTATTGAAAACTCTAAGGCATACGCCGTTCAAAGTCGGCGTTATACTGTAGGTCCCTTTCAATGAGCTTAAAAAATAGAATCGAGTGCAGCTCATTGATTGAGAGAATTCCCCATGTTTCTTCATGGAATGTTATGGGAATTAACATGGCAGATAGAAAACATAATATTGTTACGTTTTAACCTTTCTAAAACGTTTGAGTTTGTTAAATTGCGTTAAAATAAAATAAACACCGCTATTTTTATTGTTTTGCTGTCAAATGTGCTGCCAAATTGACAGGGTGACACAAAGTATACCAAACTACCACAATACAGTGTTGTATTTTTATTTTCGTAACAATATAGTAAAAACGGGCTAATTTGGGTTTTCAAGTAAATTAATCATTATTAAATTGAATTGTTTCTTTTCTTAAAATAAACGCAGTACGTACCGTACGCCTTTGGAATTACAGAGTAAGTGTCAACAAAATGCAGCAAAAGAACATAACAGCGCGGGATACTAAGACTTAACGAAACACATAGATAATCCTCTCAACAATAACAAGATTACGTTCACATTATGATCGTAAGCACCAAATAAATTGACATATTGATACATTTGTGGCAATCGTGTGATCCTAGCTTCACATAGTTTTCAAAAAGGAAGTTTTAATTGTTCTTCATGAAACTCATGTAAAGTACTCTCATATGCATATACAACTTTTTTTTTCGTATCACTCTCTTACTGAAACACTTCATTTGTTGTGTGTTTGTTATTTTTACTTTATTTTAATTATTGAACGACCATATTCGTTTTTAATGAATTGTTTTTCTATTTTTATCTAAGTACGAATAAACAGGAAGAAACATGTGATTTTATTTGCAGATTAGTGCAAGATAGTGTGACCTTATTGCGCCGATAAATATCGTAACTGTGTTTTGGCCGAAAAAATTGTCACAATATGCGACGATAAGTGCTCTGAAAAAATCGTCTCATTTTATTTGATATGCGCCGACTTGCTACAATAAAAATCGGCGCAGATTGTACTATTTGCGCCGATAGTGGTATCTTAGCGTTAGGAACTTCGAATTGTTCAATGTCCTTAACAAATGAAATTGTAAGCTTGTAAGAAATTTAATTTCGGTCAAACCTGATTATATAGGGTTTTGCAGTCTTAAGGGTTTTGAGGTCTTAAATTGATTTAGAAAAAAAATTGAGTATTTATAAGCGAAAGCATTGTATTTTGATTGAATTGTTAAGAGGAGGGTATGCCATTAACAATGGAAAACAACATCAGTCCAATTGATGCTATGACTACGCTTGATCATAAGATCATAATCTTTTTATGAAATTTTCCATGACCAATTCCCACATTTGCCGCTGCATGTCCACGATAACTTTACGAACTCCGGCTTACGGGTATTGAATCGATTATGGGCCAAAGAAGAAACTCCAAAGATGTTATATTACAGGATCTCGGTGGGCAACTGGAACCACTTGTACGAGAGCTACACAGTCAGGTAACTTTTTATGCAAAAGAGGTATGATAACGTCACTTGTTTGGCACGTATCGTACTCTTGCTGAAAATAAACATCGTCTATATCAATATCTCCCAATTGTGGCCATACAAAACCATTGATCATTGATTTAATCATCGTTCGATGTTGACCGTAATAATCATTTTTGAGAAAATAAAGTTAAAGAACCCCTCCAGACCAAAAACCGCACCCAACAGTCACACGTTGAGGATAAAGAGACCTCGGCAAGAGTTCTAAGCCGCAAATGCGATATGTCTACTTGTTAACTTAGCCTCCGATGTGAAAATGGTGATGATTTTTCGACGAAAATTTCAGATCAATTTCAAAGACTTAATCAGCAAAGACACGACTTGCGAATTTTTTGATGGGTTTTTTTGTTAACTGCTTTTAAAGTCTTAAGATCTAAGTCCTTATGCAAAATACGGTGTAATGTCGTTTTGGAAATACACAATTCCAGAAACCGATGAGATATAGACAAATCTGGGTTATCCGTAAGACTATGGGCTACAACAGAAATATTTTTAGTTTTTCTTTAGCGGCATGCACTAGTTTGATACTTTACATCACTAACTTGTTCCAACAGCTCAAAATTTTTCACCAGTTTCACAATTGCTGGCTGAGAAGGCGGCTCACGGCTATCCAAAACTGTTTTAGTTTTGCTGTGACAGTTGTTGAAGCGAATATCGTTCTCTTTCTGTTAATGGCATAAGGAGGGTGACATGAATTTATTCATACAGGAACACCCCGATTTTGGCTTCGGCTTAAGCCTGGGGTTCATACTGACGGGACAAGACTCTTTCAATGCCGATGTGGGATGGAGATTGAGGACTGCGGGCATGTACTGACTGCATGCACGGACTAAGATGACTTTAGATATCTAGATAGTATGGATATTACTCATAGTGGTGGGAATGGGATTTCAGTAAGGTGTTGTTGGACGATTTTGACCTGGAAGTATTAGATATAGAAGGAAATTTCTTTTAGCGGAGGTTGAACCCGCACCGCCATGTTAGCGGTCTCCCGTCCAGCCTTTATAGCTCGATTGTCGATAGTGTGTTAATGATTGCTGCTTGCTGTTGCCGACCATGGTCCTATATGGTAACTGGTCAATTCTTGATTAGCTGTATTTTTGATCTTGAGTATTGCGTTCTTGACGCACGATTGTTGTGTTGTTATGTGTTTTAGGACTTACACTGGTATTAGCGCTTATGCTACGAAGCCTGACGGAGGCTTAATTCTGGTACCACGGGTATCGGAAGCCCAAGAGATCTGAGTTTCTGTCCGACTGCGTTGAGGTCCTTTTGTGAGAGCAAAGTGGTGGTTGTGGTTTAGACACAAATCACGGGGAGAGCGATTCTGGCTCGGTGTAGAGTTATATTCTTAACATGGCTTCGAATTGGTGAATTAATCATGGGTGGGGGTGTTGGTGGTCGCATTGTATTCACTCGTGCTTTGGCAACGTGAGGTAAAGTTCTAGGGCAGGTACTCACGTAAAGCGACTGATTTTATGTCATCTCTCAAGTAATTAGAGGTTCATTCATGACAACTGTTAAAACGACAGGCTATTTAAAATAAATCTTTTTTTGTAATACTCTGAATAAGACCCTACATGAAAATAAAACATGTGGTATAATTGATCGCGTTTCCCATGATCAGCTGAGGGCCTTTGAAGGCGAACGTAATAGGAGTTTTAATAGGCTTCGAATTCTAAGCAATTGTAGATCAAAATCTTTATAAAGGTTTCATTATATTAAGTGGCCCATGCTATTAGGGCTACAGTTGGGAAATAACTAGGACAGCCCTTAATAGGCTGATGGACCTTGTGATCAAATTGTGATGGGTATCAGTTTATTATAGTATCACCGACAACAAGGTTTCGGACGAAATAGGTAGGCTCGGCAGAAAAGTCCTTGCCTGTAGAAACCATATCTTTAGGATGGCAAGAAGTAGTAGGAGCAACTGCAGGATAGCCCAAACTAAGTAGGAAAACACTTTGGATTGCAATAGGGATCCTAGCGCGACAATGTCTCATACGTTCAAGAATTTTTCTTTAAGACAGTGGTACGTTGGTCTTCTGTAGAATAAGTAAAGAGGGGGATATACGTACATTCGAGCATATTGTAAGTCTCTGCCCAAAATGGCAGAATCTGTGATTTAAATGCTTGGTCGCAGATGTTTTCATGATAGTCTTCTTATTATTATCATCGAGGTATAAAAGTACTGCGACCTTTCGATCTACTATACAGCCCTCCATCTACATAGAGTTTCCCTATATTATGTACCCAAACTCCGTCGATCTGATGAATTTCAGGATGTCGATTAGTTCTAACTGCGATAATTTTCTACTTTGTCTCTGATAGCCACCTAGATAATTTGTCCTAGAGTGTATCAATGCCATACATGTACCCAGTATGCGCTCTGGTGATTCGATTCTCCACATCACAGTATCTGCACATCTGGCTTAAGATTATTCTCATTTTACTCAGATGTCCATTTAGCGTTCAATGGCCTGTTAAAATCCCGTTCAATATCCTCAAGCTGTCACTGGACATTCCCATGCAGGATTTAAACCTTCTCCTCTTATAGTTACTCAAACCCGTATGGCCAAAGAAGAGCACCCGGCTCTCATTATCCTCACTTTTTTTTAAATATGTTCTTCCAGGCCACCTTTCCAGTCAACAACTGTTCTGACCCCGCCAGTGAAGTGGAGCTACCTTTCGGGCTAGTCCATCGGGACCAATCATAAACTGACACTATTGTCCCTGCCAACCCGATTCAGTTAACCTAAACAATCCCAAACTAGCTTTGAGTCAACCTCAAGTGCCAAGTAACTGAATAAGCGATATCATTAGTGATGTCTCGAGATTTAGTTTGGATAACGTGGTTGAGTTCATCACATTTACTTAGGGAGGGAACATAGGCGAGAGTAGCGGACATTTTTCAATGGACTTCACAATAAACACAATGTTGTCTCCTAGTGAAGACTTAGTTTGTTATCATTTATTCATTGATGTGACTTTAGTCTGCCTACCTTCCTGACCTAACCTAACTTTATGATAACTAGGCCTCTCATAAGAGTTTTCGTACTTAGTGGATCAAATTTTTAGTGCTTGCAAAGAGCTAATATAGAAACAACTTCATCTTGTATTCTAAAGCAACATTTTTGGATTGCAACACTGCTTGCCCATCTCTTTTTACCATAAAACGTAGTAGATCATTGAAACTGGTCATGATCAAGCCATTTACGCTATTTTCTTTATCGTTCAGACAACAAAACTTCAATGCTCCACCTTTTTGCAGTTTTTAATTAAAACTAAAGTATAAAAAAATTTTATGAATTACAGAATATTTTTTAATAAAAACAAATCTGTCAAAATATCTTGTTTAGTTTTATTTAATGCGATTTTTTTCGAATTTAATGCTCTGCAAATGTCTGTCTGATTCAATGATTTTTATTGATTTTTTTTTTTTGGATATTTAACGTGTTTAACTGTGCGCGTTGTAATGGAAATTTGTTGGCCAGTCATTAAGTGATAAAATAATTTGATTTTTATTTTTTATTTTTTTCGGCTTCTTTTTCTACTTCTGCAGTAATTTTCATATGAATTGCCGTATTTGTTTTTTAAATGGGGTGTGCATTTGATCTTGTTATGGATTTAATTGTAAATTTGAAATTTATTATAAAACATTTTTCTTTATAAAAATTATTGGATTAAATTAAATGTTTTCTTTTAAAATTTTTAATATTTAATAGTATTTTGCTAGGAGTATCTAAAATCTGACATGACAAGCGTTTTGTGTAACTTTAAGCGACATTTAATAAATGTTTTGTAATTTATTTAAACAAAAAATATTTAATATTTAAAAAATATATTTAAAATTATCCTTGAAAATAATAAACATAAATGTGGGTAATTTTTTAATCAGAAAATAATAATAATAGACGTACGAGTATATTTTTAGTATGTACATACATACATAATTATTGTTTCTTAATAAAAAAATATTTATTATTTTTTATAATTTTTAGTGTGTTGTTTACCTACATATTTAATAGGTTAACATATCGGGTGGACCATCTTTCGGCTTAAATTTGAACCAGCGGTGATTTCGAATCTGGCAATACTTATGTCATTCTATTCTGTTACAAAACTCAGAATATTATCTCTACTGAACAAAATGAATCGAAAGTTCGTGAAACTGGTTTAGTTGTTGATGCCCCAGGACGTACGCGTGCTCGCACAGTGCCTACACCCGAAAATATGAAAGCTGTGGCTGTGGCTCAACATTTCGATTTTGCAAACAAATTATATTTTCGGATGAAGCTCATTTTCATCTTGGTTGGTACTTTAATAAGCAAAATTTCCAGATTTGGGGCTCAGAAAACCGAAATGTGGTCTTACATAAGCCAATTAACCCATTACGAGTGACTGTTGGGCGCGGCTTGTGGAGAGGAGGCACTATTTGGCCGTATTTCTTCAAAAATGAGGACGGCGTAACAATTACGATCAATAGCGCCACATATAGCCCCATAATAACCGATTTTTATGTGCCCAATCTTCATGGTATTGATGTGAACGATGTTTGGTTTCAACAGGATGTTGCAACTTGCCATACAACCCATGCCACAATCAATTTATTGTACTTTATTTTGTCCAATAGTGTATATGGGTTTAAAGCTTTTGCTGTATAGATGCTGTATTTTATTTGGGAATAATCAGGCTATATACTCGTAGATCTTACTAACACAAATAAAGAATACGTTTAAGCCTAGAATGTTAAACATATCTTTCGAGGCGATCTTTACAAAAACCGCGAATTTCAGCATTAATGAAACAACATTTTAGTTTGCAACAACAACAAAAATATATTTTCTTTATATATTTATATTTCCTACGGACTTATCGAATGACCTGTTGCTTATTTTATTTTAAAAATATATTTTTTTATAACTTATAATTAGTACTAGACACTGGTGGTTTATTCTTTGTGTTGTGGATCCTCCGAGAGTCGATTTGGCATTGATCTTACTAATTTGCTTGTTTCTGCTTCACTAATTTTAGTCCATTCCTCCAGAATCATGTTTTTCAGCATTTCTTTTGAAGTTATGTTATGATTGCGGATTTCGTGCTTGAGCGGATGTATGCAACTGACATCCAGTGTTATAAAGTAACCATAATGTAAAACACTTACCGTACCCAAATTGTAAGTATATGAGTTTCAATGACCCTAAATTTATCGGTTGTCAAGCAGAGAGAACAAGCAAAAGCAACATAAGCAAAGGAAAGTAAACAAATAAAACATTGATTCTACTGGCTTTCATTTCATAAAAAAAATCATTGCTGAAATAATAATTATTTTAAGTATTTCTCTGAAATAACATATGGTATTTCTACTTTATTTTTTCTTCCACATCCAACAATAACCAAAAACAGAAAGATTTCATGTAAACAGGTTAGTTCGTATAAGTAATTCAAGTAGCGAAAAATGTGATTAGAAATCTCGTGTGAATACGACATTAGTGTCATCGTTTCTTTGTGAAACAATCTACCAGTGAAAACTTTTCAAGTCAAGTGTGATATACATACATACATATGTAAATATATTTATTTACTTTTTTTTAATACCAACACAATTCACTGCATGATTAATAATCATCCTCTAAATGCTGGCCTCAAGAAAAAATTCACGAACTCATTAAACTGTACTCAGCACATAGAATTTTGCTTCACGTACTATAACTTATTATATGTGAACGTGTGTTCTTTTTTACATTGTGTTCAAAAGAAAACCATAAGATTTGAAAAATATTCAACGATTTTTAATAGAATTCTATGTTTCTTAAAACAAAATTGTAATGAATCCGAAAATAATCTACCGCAGCAGTAGTAAAAAAGAAAACCACTTAAGTTTCCTTCATTAATCACGAACTTAAATCTCATTGCTGTAAAATTATTTATGGCTCTGTTTGAATTTCCTTACAATATGTTCTTAGTTTCCTAAAACTATGCTTCATTTTTTACTTCCTTTGTAATAAAACAAAATTGAATAAATCTAACATTAATGGCATACGGAAACTCCTCTTCAAAGTTCTATTATTTTTGTTTTTGTATCATCGTTTACATAAAAATATTTAATTTTACATGAATATGACAAAATAGAGAGATTCTGAGCGCACGAGTTGTGTTTTTTAAACACTGTTTGCCGAAAAACATACACAATAGCACACACACTCATTGCTTCTTTCCTACATAAGCTCACATTGAAAACGAACACGAATAGAAAAGGAATTTTGTCATGAAATACAAAATAATATGTTGCTGTTGCTGTTGTTGTTTTTTATGCGTGTCACTTAAGCGTATTAACGATGTATCCTCTTAAACACACACATACTAACAAAATTAAAAATGTATGTACATGAACGAACAAATATTTAAAACATACTTGTAAACATACACTTACACACACGCAAAATGCATGAATACATGAATGTACGTGTAATGCCTACAAATAACAACAAAGATAATAAGAAAGCAAATAAATGCGTGTGCGTGTGTGTGTGTGTGCATTTGTAAGTCAATAAACAAACATTTCATTGCAAACTGAAATCAATAGAGTGAGAGAGAATCATTTTGTACCAAAAAAAAGTGTATGAATGAATAAAGCAAATGCTTGTGTGTGTTTGTGTGTGTTGTGTATAAATGATGCATTAACCATGAAAAAAATGGAAAAAATGACAATGCAAAATGTATCCATCCATACAAACAATACCGTTATGTTAGTATTGTGTAAATAACAACAACAATTTGTCAAACAGTTTTCATATTCCTCTCTCTCTCTCTCTTTCTCAATATTTCTTAGAAAATGTGTGTCTTCCTCTTGTTTTCAGTTATTTAAGAGATACAAGCCCAACAGTATTGAATCTCACAACAATAAAAATCAAGTGAACTGTGCAGCAGAAAAAAGTCATAAAAATCCCTCTAAAACATAAAGGCAAATGACAGGTTAAAAGAGAAACAAAAAAAGCAAAGACATGCAAAAACAGTTTATTAAAAAGAAAAACAGCGGTATTAATGCACTTTGTAGAAACACTATTAAAGCTAAAAACAAGACAAATTGTTCAAATAACACTATGCAACAAATGAAAAAAATTTCTGATCTTGTATAACCACTATATATCATTGATGCGCTATTATCGCCTTACTTCAAAAATCATCAATATTTCAGATTCTATGGATAAGTTTTTTATAAAAATTTTCTTTTCCAAAATATAAGATTTTTGAGGAGGCTGCCTCGCACATCTTATGATAACTTTGAAGTGGTTTATTCGATTTCGTTACGCCATATATTAACGAAGTCCAAATTGAACCAGCTTTAACTCATTCTAATATCATTTTTTAATATAACCAACATTTTTGGAGATATTGAGAAACATATTATACATTTCTTTTTTAAATTATGATATTTTTTAATTTTTAAAAATTCACAAAAAACTTCAGCAAAATATTTACCAGTTTCACTATTTGTTCATAAATCTGCATATAATAGAAATAAAATCAACTATAATTCATGAAAATCAATGGCTTAATAAAGGGTTCGCCAAATACATTTTTTTTTCGAAAATGCTATAAAAAAAACTACTGAATATTTTCTCAAATTTCTTTTTTTATTTGAAAGTACCATCCTTCTGGTTAATAATGGAAAATAATTTCATTCAAATGGCTGCCTCGGCTGGCCATGCAGTAGCCTACACAATCGGTCCAATTTGAAAGCACATTATCGATTTTGTGCAGCTGTATTTCACCAATGGCTTCACGAATATTGTCCTTTAAAGCGTCAATTGTCTCTGGATTGTTGGAGTAACACTTACCTTTGACAGCACCCCACAAATAATAGTCCAACGGTGTCAAATCGCAGCTCCGAGGTGGCCAAACGACATCAGCTCTGCGGCTGATAATGCGATCTTCAAAAACGGGGCGCAAAACATCGAGTGTAGCTTCGGCTGTGTGGCACGTAGCGCCGTCCTGTTGAAACCAAATGTTGCTAATATCCTCCTCTTCAATTTTTGTGAACAAAAATTCGTTCGACATGGCCCGATAACGATCGCCATTGACTGTAAAGACCACTCCCTTGCTCATTTTCGAAGAAAAATGGCCCAATTATGCCTCTGGACCAAAATCCGCACCAAACAGTGACTTGTCTTGGGTGTATCGGATTTTTAATGTATGCATGCGGGTTTTCTGTGCCCCAAATGCGACAATTTTGCTTGTTTACATACCCGGCAAGATCATCTTTTTTTTGGCAAAATCGGCATCTTCTGTAAGTCGATCGCAGGCCCACTTAGCCAAGCGTATACACAACCATATTCGTTCAGCGGAAGGATTAAACTAATTATCTGTCAAATCAGACATGAGCTAAGTGTTACCATTCACGAAATAAGCACTAGTTGAAAAAAGCGTAAGATGGCGGAGCCTATACATATTTTATTCCCAATAAAATGGCAGTACAAGTGTCGTATAAGCGATATTTTTTTAAAATTCATAAGTATCACTCATACGCTCATTGGAATTTTCGACAATTACAGCAAATATTTGTTTTTGTTTTCAAAGCTACATGGGTACTTTCACTTTATTGAGAATGAAATGTGTATTTACAAGGGAGATCGGACGGTTATTATTCGGCCGGCTATAACCATTTTTTTAGTTTTGTCGAATACGTTTTTTTCAAATTTTTAATTTTTCGAATACCGAATAAACCGGTAAATTTATCACGAATATTCGGCTAATTTAAAGACGTATAATTTGTTAACCGTTTTTATTGCAAATATGCTCATCGTTTAACTATTTGTATAAATTTAATTATTTTTTATATATGACAACTTTGAACACCACACAAAGAAGGTGAAAACCAAGGTAGATCGAAAAAGAAATGCACACTTGAGCAACAATAAAGTTTTCTCATCTTCTGTAAATATATATTGATTTTTATATATGAAGAATGATCAACTAGACTCATTGAAAGCAACCTACAAATACATTAATTAGTGATGGTTTTTACAGCGCAAATACACATAACCAGTCCCTAGTAATGTTGGGAGGTGATATCACTGTTGAAAATTGTCAGATGGTGTGATCTGGTATTGAGCCGACGACCTTTTGGCCGAAAGGTGGGTGTCTTACCTAACATACCACAGTGACACATACACTATTAAATATGTGGTCCATGAACTTACATACAGAGCTGTTTGAAACCTAAGCAACTTTTCTTGTTGCGGCAATTAAGGACTCGTATATTACTACTAGATTATTCAAAGCAAAACATTTTATTCTTCCTATCTTAGGCACCTAAATAATGACTATAACAACAAACTCTTAATTCCATTCCCTATCAAGTAATAAAACAATAAAAAAGAAATTAGCTCTTTGAGTAGCTGCTGTTCGAAACTTAAGCAACTTTCAGTATTTTGTGTAATAAACTTTGTTTTGTATGGCCTCCGTACATCGTTTTGTTTGAATTGTTGTTAGTATTGATTACCACTTTAATTTTAAACTCTCCATCAGCTTTTGCTTATTTTTAAAACTGCATGGCCAGCTCTGCACCTTAAAAATTAAGAGCCTTTTTATTTAAATCAAAGAACCGGTTAACCGGCTATTTGAATATTTATTAGCCGAAAACCGGATTTTGAAATAGATATTTTTCGAATTATTCGAAAACCGCTCATCGGTTTTCGGTTTTTTAAAGCTGGTATAATTTGGAATTTTTTAATATATGGCTTAACGAAGTCGAATGAATCATTTCAAAGTTATCATAAGATCTATGAAGCAGCCTCTGCAAAAGTCTCACATTTTAGAAAAATAATTCTAAAAAAACTTATCCATAGAATCTGAAATATTGATGATTTTTGAAGTGAGACGACCATAGCGGATCAAAAAAATATATTAAATATCAAAGATATTTTTGTTTGTTGCATAGTGTAATCCGAATATCGAAGATAGTTTTGTCTTTACGATTTGTGTGCTGCTAACAAGGCAGCTATCTTTTTGGCAACACGGTTTTTGGCAATTCAGCTGTTACTATCGCACATGTTCAGTTTGCTCTATAATTTAACTATTAATCGACTTGCAAACGAAGAACTCTTGCAGATTATTGAATTTTATCATCAAAATTCATGCTCAGTTAAGAAAGTGAATCGTGCACCTATTCTATTTTATGGTCAGTTTTGGTGAACTAAGGCGGCTATTCGGAATCTTTTTGACTAAATTTCGCACTAAATTTACATTATTAGACATTAAACCACTAACATGCGTAGAGTGCAGACAGACGAAAATATCGTAGATTTGGAAGTAAAACCTTTTAAAATACAGTTGGTGCAAGAATTAAAACCACACGACTTTTTTTTGGAGAATGGGCGCTGGCGAAGTTGAGTGAATATCCACTTCTTTATCGGAAAATTGTGTTCAGCGTCGAAGTTCATTTGTGGTTGAATGAATATGTGAACAAACAAAATAACCCTCTTTTGTGTGAAGACCAGCCAAATGCATGGCAAAAACTGCCAATGCATCCCGATAATTGCACTTTTTGGTGTGGATTATGTGCCGGTGGCATCACTGGACCGTATGTTTTCAAAGACGACGAAGGCAGGAACGTTACTATGAATGCCAAGTGCTACCGTGCGATGCGCAAACTGTAATATCTGGACTAGGCTGATATATGGTTTCAACAAGGCGGTGAAACATGCCACACAGCACGCGAAACAATGGCCCAATTGAGAGGCAAGTTTGGTGACCAATTTATTTCACGTTTCATTTAACGCCTTTAGACTATTTTTGTAGAGCCATTTTAAGACTCGTGTCTACAGGGACTAGCACAGAAGATTGACGTAATGAAAGCCAATATTGAAGAATTTATTCGTGAGATACCAGCCGATATGTTGAAAAAAGTATGTATAAATTGGAGCGGGCGTATGAACCATTTGAAGAGTAGCCCCGGTCAACATTTACTTGAAATCTTTTTCAAACATTGAATTATATAGATCGTTATATCGACTCAAATAAATATTTCATACATTTCTTAATGTGGTTTTTAAAATCAAATCCGAAGGCTCTTAAAAACTCATCCAAAAGTGAGCTCACAAAATGTTATATTCGTAATTCGCTCTATCATTCATAATTCAACTTCCAATTATGAGCCAACAATACCATATACAAAAACATTTAGGAGCGATTTACCCAATTTGTAAGTAATTCAGTTTCAATTAGCCTGCTGATTACCAATGCCAAGATAACACCAGAACAACGTTGTTATGAGCCAAATTACAAATTTCCAAATTTAAAATTTTAAGAGCGAGACATCCCATTTGTAAATAACTCAGTTTTAGTTACCCTGTAGATTGCTAAGAAATCAATATAATCTTAAATTGTTATCGTTTGTTTATCTACGATAAATTTTTTTATTTAATTTTAAAACACAATTTACCTAAAAATAATATAACAAAAAATGAAATAATAACAAAAAAAAGAAGAACCATCAAAACGAATTCGGAAAATGTCATGTGAATGGGGTAATTCGTAATTTGAATAGTGAACAAAATAATTCCAAATATCATTTGAAATTGTTATAAGTAGTCAATGTGATCTATTATAATTAAATGTCAGACATGTAAACTGGGTAATTCTTATAGGTAATTCCACTAGCGAAACAAGTAATTGAAGGTGCAATGTGAACATGCTATTACACCATTATAGTATGTTTCAATTGAAGTTATAAGTCTGGTTTTGAAAGTGGTAGTATAGGGTGGACAATTTATAAGTTTAACTTTGAACCAGCGGTTATTTCGAATCTGGCAATACTTATATCATTCTATTCTATCACAAAATTCTGTATATTACCTACACTGAACGAAATGATTTACGCTTGAGCAAAGTTGGGATTTATTGGGAATTTATCATCATTTAAAATCATCTTTTCGGATGAAGCTCATTTTCAAAATTGCCGTATTTGCGACTCAGAAAATCCAAACGTGGTCTTACAGAAGCCATTTACGAGTGACTGTTTGGTGCGGCTTGGGGAGCGGAGGCATCATTGGCCCATATTTCATATTTCGCAACCATTATGATCAATGGTGACAACTATCGCACCACGATAACTGATTTTTTGGTGCTCGCTCTTCATGGTGTAGATGCGAATAGTGTTAAGTTTCAACAGGATAGTGCAACTTGTCACACATCTCATGCCACAATCGATTTATTGTGTCAAACGTTTGATGGTCGTTTAATTAACCGAAATTGTGATGTCAGTTAGCCGCCAAGAAGTGGCGATTTTACACGGTTGGACTATTTTCTGTGGGACGACGTTAAAAATAAGTGTTATGCCGACAAACCAGAGACAATTGAGCATATGAAGGCCAACATTCGTGATGGCATTGCCGAGATACGACCCCATACACTCGAAAAGATCTCGAAAATTAGTCCGATTGAATAGAGTACAGTGAGGATAGCTGCGGCAGCCATATGAATAAAATCATATATGCTTTCTAACCGGAACAATTGTTCTGCACAAAAAAAAAAAAAAAAAAAAATGGCAAAATTTTTGTTTTATTGCATTTTTAAATTTAAACTTTTAAATTGTCCACCATACACAATACTTACTTAAAAGATATTTCTTTTTGCAAAAATGTTCGCCCTAACCTGGTTTAACTACAAAAAATGATATATTCAGACTGAACTGCTATGGGTTATAAAGAGACATGCCACCATCGCTCAATGGAGATTTTGAATAATAATTGCCCATAATGACATAAATTAACTTTTTTTTCTATTTTGTCTCATTCAAATGTTACAAATAATTTAAAAAAGCAAATATGAGTCCCATGTCTTGTCCATTCGAAAATCTTTTGCGCAAAAGAAACTCAAATTGACTTGACTCGCAAGACGTACAATGTGTTTGACAATGGAAAGTATTACGGCGTTGAAAAAATTGCAAAACGATGACACAGCCAAACGATACAGTTTGATTAATAGTTGGTTGCAAGTGAATGTGATTTTAGGGATAAAGAATTGAAAACAGTTGATAAGAAAGCAGAAACAGAAATGTTCGCAGATTTTTTCAACGAATTTAAGAAAATACTAAATAAATAATTTAAGTTTCGAATAATTTTCTTTTTCTTTTTATTTCATTAACTTTTCTTCTTCTCAGCATACCATTGTAAGTAACCCTGATGTATGAAGTTGAATGACAAACACATTTTGCACTTCATTTTCCTAAATTCTTGAGGAAAATGTCTTCAACAGACATTTTTCTTCCTTATCCCCATCTTCTATTCATTTTTGTTTTCTTCTTGATGTCAAATTAAACAAAGGAAATGATATAACGTTATCAACGCTATCAAGACAGACAGTCAGTGCAACTTAAAGCCAGATGAATGTATAAATATATGTATGCTTACCATTTACCACAAATTGTACTTTCCACACACATTTGCTGAATTCACAAAATCCACACTACTGCAACAGCAACTACTTAAGGCTTGCAATTTGTGCAGCTAAATTAACAGTTGTATTAGGGGTATTCCCAATATGCTGTTGCAATGATTGATAATCAATTTTTTAAAGTCAAATATCACATGTGTCAATGAATGTCACCCTAATAGTCTGTGGTGATATCATGTTTCCCCATGTGTATAAAAAATAATTTATGGATTTGCATACGAATGAGTATGTAAGACAAGAACGTATGTACATTACTTGAAGTGATAAATCTTCACCTCCTCCATACGGAACGATGTCATAAGATTTGACACCCAGAGAAATAATGTATTCGTATGAAAGAGTGTTAAAGTGTTTGGGTGCCAATATCGTAGATACAACCGTTATGCATTCAATAACAGATTTACAGTGGTGGCTAAAAAAAGGTGGTTAGAGGAAACGATTTTGTTATTCGTATCAAATCAAGAAGGAGACAAGTCAGATATAGACTCAAATAAAGAAATGGGCTAGACAGAGGCAAGATATATTTAAGACCTAGGCAGGTCATGCGCAAGACACAAACAAGACATAGACAAGAAAAGACATAGACAAGACATGGACAAGACATGGATAGACAAGATATAGACAAGATATAGACAAGATATAGACAAGATATAGACAAGATATAGACAAGATATAGACAAACATAGACAAGACATAGACAAGACATAGACAAGCCATAGACAAGACATAGACAAGACATAGACAAGACATAGACAAGACATAGACAAGACATAGACAAGACATAGACAAGACATAGACAAGACATAGACAAGACATAGACAAGACATAGACAAGACATAGACAAGACATAGACAAGACATAGATAAGACATAGACAAGACATAGACAAGACATAGACAAGACATAGACAAGACATAGACAAGACATAGACAAGACATAGACAAGACATAGACAAGACATAGACAAGACATAGACAAGACATAGACAAGACATAGAAAATTAAATCTAGTCTTCTCAGTCTTGTTTATCAGGTAAAATGTGCCATCTAAACTAACCTTTACAACTTGAGTGCGATCACGACTCTCTTCAACCTGAGTTTACTTTACTTAAACTCACTGCTATCCTCATCGATGTGCCTTTTATATGTCCAATACATCGAAAGCTCTCGAATCTTTAGTAGAATCCATTTATTTACATTATTTTTTTTAGATCTTATGCAACAAACTGATCGTAAACATCTTGTTTGCCTTAGTGGTTATTGGGTTGTTGATGTTTTTTGTTTGTTTCGTTGTCTATTTGCTTGTTGTTGCCATTTATTCCTATTTACTTTATTTCTGCTTATATTGTTGTTGTCGGTTTAGTTATTTGTAAAGAAGTACGTAGTTGTTTTTGTACCTTTTTATTATTTTTTTTTTTTTTAGCGATGTAATTAGCGACAGGGGATTCCAAACTAATTTTCGTAACAGTATCTTATAATATCCTCGATTTTATTGAGTTGTAAAAGTTCTGGGTTGTTTCTCTGAAAATATCGACTACGTTCCTTTACAGATGTTTGTATGTTCGTAAATACATATATCTTCGAGATATAGTCTATTTCGAGTTAAAATCGCAATGTTTGTTGCCACTTATTGCTCATACCGAACGCAGCAAATATTCTGAGAATCTTAGATGAGTCTAAGCAATCAAACGCCTGTTTTTTTTCTCGGTTTTGCTTTAGAATGCTTACTTCATCAGTTACGGACCTACCATGCTGGAATCCACACTGATATTCTCCAAGAAGCATCTTCGTAGTATTGCGCAGCCATTTTGCATTTCGGAAAAAAATTTATAACAAACATTAAGTAATTTTATCCCACGATAATGCTTGCAATTACGATGATCGAATTTTCGGTGAATCGCGGCTATGATTCCGGTTCTTCATTCGTTCACAGTCTTATTTGTAGATAAGAAATTTCGTCATTCATTTCAATTTCCATACTTTCTACTCTTACTTCGTCAGCTATTGGAGCTCTATTATATAATTTTTCGAAGTGTTCTTTCCATCTATAACATCTAGAATCTTTGACCAGATTAATCTTTGCAAGTATCTATTCACCTTTATTTGTCGTTCATCGCTTCTTTTGGTAGCCATTCTCTACTTTTTATTGCATAGTTTCGTCGCCTCCTTCCGTCTAATTACACATATTTCCTTCCTTAACAAACCTTTCTGCATTACGTAAATATTCTTTTTCTCTAATAACCTTTCCACTACGCATTTTAAATTCTATTCTAGTGATCGTCGAGGTTAATTACATTTCGTTGCCTGACATCTTCCATGCTCCTTTATGGATTCGTTTACATGGAAAGTATAGGCTACTGATCATCATATTGGCAGACGTTTACGCTTTGTTGATGTTGTACCGTGCAAGGAGGCCCACCAGCCACTTTCTTAGTAAGATCTTCTGTATCAATTTTTGCGTTGCAGTCTATGAGAGTAATTAATATGTCATATGATTGATTTCTGTTGCAAGTGCTTTCTAACTCTATGTAGAAACTGTCTTTTATAGTATCATCGGCAACTTCGGTGGGGCGTAAGCAGACATAAGGGAAATATTGTTATATTTCACCTTTATTCTAAGAGTGCAAATTCTATCTGATATTGAACCTCTGCCTGGTAGGGACCTATAATAGAAGCAATAGCTTTGTTTTCTTATTTCACATGAATTTTTCCATCGGGGTACAAGAGCTCCGAGAATGTCAATCTTGTACTTTGAAGTTGTAGGTCAGTTCCACTATTACAGCAGCTTTCAGCATGGTTTTAGCGTTCCATATTCCGTTCCGTTCCATTTAGCGTTCCAAGTTCCGTTGCCTTATAGCTCCAAAATCAGAGAGCCTGAAGGACGTTGTGTACATTTTTTTACAGAACCTCTTTCCCAACGTGTAATCCCTGTTTTAGAGGAGCAATATTCTTGTGTCGTCTGCCATCTTGTCGCAGCCTTCCGGTGTGGTTGGATACCCATTCTTTCACGAGGTTACTCAGGAGAGCAGGGTCTGCCACTAGAAGGTGACACCAGGTATAAAACGAAAGAGGCTATGTGAAGCCTATAGCCTCATGTATAGCACATTAACCGCCCCTATAGACCCACGGTAGACTATGTTGAAGTCTTAAAAACGTTAAAACACCGCAAGCGTTGTCCCAATCCTAGTGGTAGAACTGTGAGCTACAATCAGTAGAAAAAATATTTCAAACAGATCTGTCCTGTCACGGATAAGTGTCGATTTCTTCTTTGCTATATATGTATGTAAGGTTGAGTTATATGCTGTTGTGTTGCCATAGGCTCATTATGACATTAAAGTTCTTACACCAACCAGTTCAATGTTATTAACTGCCTTATACTAAGACTACAATATAATAATATTTTTGATAAAATTTTATGCCAACAATTTTTAACAAACAATTTTTCTTTTTTTTTAGGTATGTTGACTTGTCTCTCTAATTTTATTACTTACTGTTCATAATATCAAATCCCTTCAACAATTTGTGGTTTCAATTGCCTGAACCAAAATGATTGTGGGTGAGTTTCAAAATCTGTTTTCATTAATGTTCATGTGTCATTTTATATTTTAATACAATGACTTTATTGTGGAATGGCGAAAGAGGTAGTGGCTGTTTGTTTAGAGAACATGTGGTCTCTATGATGCTCATGATTTTCAAAACTATCACACTTAACACACAATCAAATGAATTGTGTTGAGTATTCTGGATATTCATTTGATTACTTTTGTATGACAAGCGTTTCAATCAATTTCACCTTGAAATTTCGATCAACAGACACACATACACACTTGTTTTCGCAGAAACCACTCGTAATGCAAAATAATTCCTTGTGTTGCACATCACATGCACATCTCATGCGTAAAAATCTTGTGAATTTTTGTGTATGAAATCTGTATTGTAATCGTTTTCTTAGAAATGTGTGAAATAATACTTTTCAAAAATTGATTTCTATCCATTGCAAAACATTCTGAAATATTTATGTTTTTTTTTTTTTTTGAAGCAACTTATATACACACCATTATTATATCAATGAGTTGCAACATTTCATTAGGGGGTATTAAAAAGAAGGACTAGATTGTTTAGAAATAATTTTGAAATATAAAATTGCAGTGATATCAAGGCAAAAGTAGGCGTAGTGATACTCTTTACCGAAATTTGCCTTACAGTGATTCCAACGCATAATCGAACACGTTTTTTTCTCATAGATAAGTCCTCTAAACGTAAAGAAATATAATAAATACTCTGCTTTGTCCGACTACGCATTGAGTTGAAAAAATTGTGTAATTTTTGTTTTTGTACTGAAACTTGAGCTACGGTCACATCGGGAAAATATTTGACCTGATTTTGTTTTTTCTTATTTGACCGAAATTTGAGTGAGAGAACCAAAATTTTGTTTTCTGGTCACACTACGCACATATATTTGACCATTTTTGTGCAGTCAAAAAGCGTCAAATAGAAATAGGGGAAAACATGTTTGCCCTACGGTCACACTTGAGAAATATTTGACACAAAAAAATATTTGATTACTGTCACAGGAATATTTTCATAAATATTATAAAAAAGAGAATTGTGGAATTAAATCATACGGAAACTGTTACATTTACTTATTTATTAAACTTAATTGAATATTATTCCCATTTGATTTGAATTTTTTAGTGTTTTAAATCAATAATTGAGATTTCTAACCACTTTTAATTACAATTTTTTTTAAACAGCTGCTTATGTATTATTCATTTATTATTTATTTTTAAAATCGCTAAAATGATGTACATGTATTAAAAGGGAAGTGAAGTCCAATATTTTGTTAAAGTCCAAAAAAGATCAATTTTTTGGAATAAAAAGTGAAATTCAAGTTTCGTAATCCATATTTGTGTAAAAAACCATTATTACAACTTGCCAATATAGCTCGAATTAATAAAAGGTAACTTTATCTAAAATTAAAGTTACTTTTAAATTCTTTTCGCCATTACAGCCTACTTGTCAAATAAAGTTAAGTTTTTTAAAAATATGGCAATGTCAGAGCAACTACCAAATACGCTGTGGCGAAAAGAAATGGAATTAGTAATCAAACGTATGTAAAAAGAAGAGGTATAAGATCCTATAAATACCAAACTCAGAACAGGACTAAGATTAAAATGGAAAAATTCTTCCACAAAATGAACAAGAGACAGTTGGTGAGCACATTGGCCAACGCATACGTATGCTTAGTACACTATCGTAAGGATTAATGAAATATGTATTGTTGAAATTATCAGACAAGGAACATCACCTAAATTGTAATTAAATATTTATTTGGCAATTAAGTAAACACATTAAATAAATTTATACGTTGTATATACATATGTATGTATGTATGTATGTATATATGTGGTTACATGGAAGAGTAGCTTAAGTCGATATAATCGAAAATTGAATTATTGCGCTAGGAGCTTTATAGAAGTCAAGGCGTTTAAATATATTTTATCTATTTTTTAAAATCTTTAATTTTGCTAAATTTATGTAGTGAATTTGTCAATTAATATTATATGCACATAGATACGTAGTATTTTTTACATATTCCAATTTTTCATGCTACAGCTTAAGTTTAGCTTAAGTCTAAAAATTTTAATGTTTTTTTTTAATTCCTAGAAAATATCTTATGTTTGCTTATAATTATAAAATACATAGATATCATTTTAATAAAATACCTTAAGTACACTTAAGAAAAATAATAACAAAATAAAAGATATAATGGGTCTGCCATCTAACGTTTTTTTTCAACTAGTGCTTATTTCGTGAATGGTAACACTTATCTCATGCCTGATTTGACGGATAATTAGTTTTATCTTTCCACTGAACGAATATGTTTGTGTATACGCTTGAACAACGCTGGGAATCTGGGCCTGCGATCGACTTACAGAAGATGCCGAAGTTGCTAAAAAAAAATCATCTTTTCAGATGAAGCTCATTTTGATCTTGGCGGGTATATAAACAAGCAAAATTTTCGCATTTGGGGCACAGAAAACCCGCACGCATACATTGAAAAGCCGATACACCCAAGACGAGTCACTGTTTGGTGTGAATTTTGGTTCTTCGAAAATGAGCAAGGAGTGGCCGTTACAGTTAATGGCGATCGTTATCGGGCCATGTTGAACGCATTTTTGTTCACAAAAATTGAAGAGGAGGATATTAGCAACATTTGGTTTCAACAGAACGGCGCGACGTGCCACACAGCCCAAGGTACACTCGATGTTATGCGCCCTGTTTTTGAAGATCCCGTTGGACTATTATTTGTGGGGTGCCGTCACAGATAAGTGTTACGCCAACAAGCCAGAGGCAATTGATGCTTTAAAGGACAATATTCGTGAAGCCATTGATGAAATACAGCTGCACACAATCGATAATGGGCTTATAAATTGGACCGATCGTGTAGGCTACTGCATGGCCAGCCGAGGCAGCCATTTGAATGAAATTATTCTCCATTATTAACCGGAAGGATTGTAATTTCAAAAAAAAGGAAATTTGAGAAAATATTCAGTAGTTTTTTTTATAGCATTGTATATGGCGGACCCTATACATTAAAAAAATTATTTATTAACTTTAAATTATATACCACTTCTCTTTTTTTTCGTAATTTGCTATCCTAGTTCCCTTAGTAGAAAACACAACCTAGTACAGCTTTTATTTTCCCCTGTTGGATCTTGCAAAAAATAGATCAAATAGATTTTTACACAAAAATTGAGGAAAATATTTGTCACATGTGATAATTTTATTTTCCCAAAATCAGCCTTTTTTTTTTTTCTTTTTCAAAATTGTTTTGTGGTCACAGCAAAGAAATATTTTGTATTTTTAGTCAAATATTTGCCAGATGTGACCATAGTTTTATGTTATTATTAGATCAAATGCTGGTTTTTCTATTATTCATAAGGATAAATATCTGAAGTATAAATAAGACCCCGAAAAATCTACATATTTATTATGATTTTATGGACTTACATTCCGGTTCACCAGGATAGAATGACATTTTTAAAGTACCATAAATGCGAATACGTGCAAATTTTTATTCAGATGAATAGCAAATGCGTTAAATAATAAATTGAACTCAAAAATAAATTCTACGCTACCAATACAATGGTACTTTTTTTCATATTTCTAGTGAAGCACAAAATTCTTTGCTCATTTTTTGGTTCAACAGGATAGAACCATTTTCAGTATTCATTAAGGTCGGTCGTTTGGTGCAATCGACTTTTAAAAAAACTTAATAAAATTAAAGAAAGTGACTACAGCTTTCTCAATAAAAACGTGCTAAAAAGGACATAAAGCATTTAGATGAAGTAAATGCAAGTAGATCAGCTTTTCGACGTGCGGGTATCTACACTTGCAAAAACTGAAAAAAGCCTCAAGTGAATAAGTGCATTATTGGATTCAGCAAGGTTACAGAGAAAGTCTAAGTGCTCAGCTATTGAGGTCCAGAAGGTCACCTTAGTCCCTAATTAGAAGACTTGTAGTACTCGAAGATAACTTTAAAGAGCCACACCATTAGTACCTTATGTTAAAAGTCGATCATGTGCTTCTTGCACATATAGGGTAGGCTATTTAAAAGTTAAGATTTTAAAATGTAATAGAACAAAAACGGTTCGAAATTTTGCCAAGTTTAGTTTTTAGTTGTGAAGTGCAATTTTTCTTGTTTGAAATGAAATATTATTTCATTCATATGGCTGCCGCGGCTGGCCTTACATTACCCCAATCAATCGAACCAATTTTTGATAACTTTTTTTGGGGTCATATCTCGGCAATGGCAGCACGAATCTTGTCCTTCAAATGCTCAAATCGCCGCTTCTTGGCGGCCAACTAACATCACCATTTCGGCTAATTAGACGGCTATTAAACGTTTGACGCAATAAATCGATTGTGGCAAGTTGCACCATCCTGTTAAAATCAAACATCGTTTACATCAATACCATGAAGAGCGGGCACAAAAAAAATCGGTTATCATGGTGCGATAGGTGTCTTCATTGACCAGACCCAGCTTCGATATTTTTGTGTGTACGCACTATACGAGCACGCTTACGTCTTGGCACATCAACAATCAAACCAGTTTCACGAACTTTAGCAATGTGGTAAACTTGCGTATACCGGGCACTGTTGGTCCTTCTTCACTGATTTTTTTTCTTTTTGTGCAATTTCCGACCAATTGTCTTTGTTTTGGAAATAAATTTCCAATAAATCCCAACGTTGCTCAAGCGTAAATCGATTCATTTCATTTTATTATGGAACAGAACAGAATGACATAAGAATTCGAAATAACCGCTGCTTAAAATTTATACCGATAGATGGCCCATCCGATATATGCACTCCTCGTTTAATTCTACTGACCTTATCCGATCCAATATTCCAGTACTCTTTACTTATTGTCCTTAAGAAGTTATCTTATCAACCCAGAAAGTTTTTGCATCAATATTCTTTTCGTCTAATTGCCTTGGTAAGCTTCATTCAGTCATATGTAACAAAAGTAAAACTGCAAAGTTAAAATGTAAAGGGAGATTAGGCCAGTTTCCAATTGAAGCATGTTACTTGTTGTATTTCTGAGCGAAAATACAATTTTTTGACAAAATATCTTGAGAGCTTTCCACTACCTTATATTTTCTAGAACCCCATATTGGGGTGTCATAAACCTTATAGACTTTAAGGCAACACCAAAAATTTTAAGCTTGTTGTTGTTAGATATTTTTGGATGATTTATATAAGAATACCATTTTAAAGCTATTGCCATATTCGATGCTGATTGTTTGCTTTCAAAATGTTTCTTATAAGATAAATAAAATTATGATCTATTCCTAGATATCTGTAGTTCCAAACGGCATATGGGCATTTTTAAGCAATTACTAATCAAACGAACAATTGTAATCATCATATCAAAAAGGAACCATATGGTCCCATCAAATACTTGGCATCATATATTCGTCGCCGTAAATTTTCGACTTCGATATTGATTTGGCTAATTGGCCGACTTTATATGCGATTGCTCACGCATTGGATTGTGGTAATGGATTTATTTTACATCTTCAGTAATGATTCGATAAAAAAATGAAGTTAAAGCAGCAAACGGATTTGCCAAACAATTTTTTAATGCGTACCGCCTTCGGTTCGTGTGGCATCCAAATTTTTGGTTTTGGATGAATCCTACTACATAAAAACGCAATTACACAGGTTTTAAGTAGTATAGTTGTTTCACATTATTTATTAATAGCCGGTCTTAAAAGCCATGTGCTATAAGGGCATCATGGTAGGTGAGCACATAAACAATATGCCACCTTGCAACTGTCTCACAAAATTCTAAAAGTAACTCTTAATTTTGATCAGACATTAACCACAATGAATCATCCCCTTAAACCAGAAATCACCCGGAGCTCATGACTAAGCCCGCAGATCTCCTAATGTCCATTTCTGAACAACGAGCCTAGTCGCATGGTAGTAGCCCACGTGCCTCTTTTTCTTGCCACATAAAACCGGGCATATAACCAGTAGGTGAAGAATCGTTTTGTTTTCGCAAATTTTGCTGAAGTCATTGGCCAGGTGTCCCAGTCCTAAACTCCTGGCATGAGTGCTCAGCAATTACTCTTTATCGCTCTACAGTTCCACGAAATAACACTGTAACTGGGTACACAAATACAAAAGGGTGGTTCAACCAAAACGCACGATGTTAATTGTAAATAAAATAAAAAGACTTTAGAGAATTATTTTAATAATTTTTATTATGATAGAAGGATCCATGATAATTATGAGTAAAACAAAATATCGTCTAAATGCTCGCCACGGCTTCGGTGGCATGCCTTTATCATTCGGTTAAAATTGTCAATGACTCAATTGAGGTTCAATGTCGTTAATGTGCCGAATTATCTCATCCTTAAGCACTCGAATTGTTTTTTGTTTATTGATGTACACGTTTTCTTCTAAATGTCCACAAAAAAATAAGTTCAACGGTGTCAAAACACATGATCGTGGAGGCCAATTAACATCGCCACGACATGAGATAACAACGCCTTTGAATTTACCGCGTAAAAAAACCATTGTTTCGTTGACTGTGCGAAAAGTGGAACCATCCTGTTGGACTCACATGTTTTTCACTACAGACCCGGTTTGCTAAAATTTGCGATCAAAAGAATCACGAAGTGCATGATATGCATTTTGATTTAAACGCCAATTTTCGTAAAAGGCTTCAACAATTAATTTTGGTTGGGTCACCCTTTATGATGTTGTACTGCCCAGCCTTCTCGTTGAGAAATTTGTGTCTATAACCATTCTTGAAGCCATCATCCGAAAGTAAGCTAATATTTCTTTTGAAAGCGCTGCCCTTTCCAATAATCGATAAAGCAGCTCTAATGGCCTTCGCCTGAAAGATGACATTACAATGGTCTGGTAGTCTTATCCGCAAAGATACCTCCACCCACAGTTTAATGCAGCTTGCAGCCGACCGTGAAAATATCCCGAGAGGTGTTAACACTATGCTGACATTAGGTCAGCCATCCAATCCATCCTGTCGGGAAATCTGAACCTCAATTATAAGTCAGAAGCCAATTTTCCAAAATCTTCTTTATCTTAATACGAGCAATTTTTTATAGAAAAAATTCTGTTTTGGCATGAGCTATGACATTCAAAGCGCTTGATTTGTGCAAAATATCCCGGGTATAGTTATTCGAATTTAAAAACCAAGGCATACATGAATTAAAACATAAAAATAGGTAAGGCACCCACCTATCAACCAAGCGGTCCTTGGTACAATCTAAAAAAAAAAAATTCTGCAGCGGTATCATCTCAGAACATTAGCTATTAACGGGATCTGAGTATTACTGCTATTGAAAACTCCTCTAAAGCATTTGCTGCTCGGAGCCGTCGGTAAACAGTAGGTCGCTTTCAATGAGTCTAATAACTGAATCGGCTGTAGACGAACTGAGAAAAGTCCCCGTGTTTCTTCATAAAATGTTATGAAAATTATTAATAAAATGTTACGTTTTAACCTTTCTAAAACGTTTGAGTTCTTTTTAATTGCGTCGAAATAAAACAAACACCACGTTGTTGTTGTTTTACAGTTTTTATCTTTAAACAGTTTATCTTAATATAGCAACTTATTTACCGTGCACTTAATATTCGTTTATACAAAATTTTTATTTACATCTTAACACGATCTTACTTTATGACTGCAAAACGATAACTATATCGACGAAGGCAAAGCAGCCTCCTTATATATCTACCCAGAAATGTCTTAAACGCTCTCATATCTTCTATTTTATATCCGTTCATCTTAAACATGTAAAGTTGTGTTGCCCAAAGATAACACAGCACAAATCATAACGTAAAAATTAATTGCGGCTTCTAGTGTTTAATAAAGAGAATTTAAGCCACATTCAGACAAATCAACCTAAAAGAAGCCGCTTGACAAATCCGGCTTACCTCTGGCGATGATGACAAACATCAGAAACGCTACTTATTGGAAAAAAATGGCAATACGAAGTAAGGATCACCACCACCACCACCAATTAGCAAGGATTTTTAACACTATACAATCACAAGTGGGCGAGCGACATTAGACTGATCATCTTATTACATAGAAAACCAACTTGATTAATGAAACTGAAACAAGTCAGTAGATGCTTTGTGGAAAGCCATATGCTCTGCTCCGTATAGGAGTAACGGAGAAAAATAAAATATTAAACATATTGGGTGTATAAGTTAATAACGTTAATAACGTCGATTTTTGTGTCCATCGTTAGCCACTACTTTTTCCCATATTTTGGTAGCATATGGATTCCGCGCCAAAAGAACTGCTCCAGTTTTGAGGTAAAGAATGAATCAAGCCAATTTCTGATACCTTGTTCTGAAGTGAAGCGTATTTCAGAAATAAATGGTAGTCAGAAGGAGCATGGTCTGGTCTTGGTCATGGTCTTCCCATCCACTGTTATCCAAATAATTTTTGACCGGTCTTTCAACATGTGGCCGAGCGTTATCATGATTGAAGTTTATGGCCTCGGGTCTGGTCGAATATTCTGGTCGTTTTTCGTTGATTGCTATCTTCAAACGAATCAATTATGTTCAGTACGCGTCCCCTGTGATCGTCTGACCCGATTTAAATAGCACATAATGCAAAAGACTCTTCTGAGCCCACCAAATACAGAGCATTACCTTGGCGTCATGGATATACGGCTTCGGCGTTGATTTAGGTGGTTGGAAGGGCTTTAAATATGACTTTTTTCGCTTGGGGTTATCGCATTGTATCATTTTTCATCAACAGTAACAGTACGAAGCAAAAATGACTTCTTTTTTCTCTTCCGACATGCCAAATCTCTTTTTAACGTCTCTCGATTTCAATTCATATGTAACCCAATTTCCTTGCTTTTGAATAAATCCCAATGCTTTTAAATGTAGGGAAATGGATTGTTGTGTGATTCCCGATGATAATGCAAGTTTTTGTTGCGTTTGGCAACAATCTTCGCCGAGTAATGCTTCCTATTCCTCATCTTCAAATTTTCTTCTATGTCGAAATCACCATTTTTGTATCGCAGCCGGTTTCTTCAATTGAAAGAAGGTTATCAGACTTAACCGAATCAGACACTTTGGCGTCTATCGAATATTGAATTATAATAATAGGTGTTTACCCTCTAAAATACCATATTTGTTCTTATTGACACAAACCATATGTGATAGTTATGCGACATGTTGTCCAAATCGAAATTATTTACTTGTATACCCAATATTATCACAATTTATGGTGGTGTAGGGTATGAAAAATGTCAAAAAGTTAAAAAAAAACAAAATTGAAAATACAAATTAATCTCTTATTTAAAATCATTTAGTTTGCAGACAAACGACAGTTACAAGATGGTACCGATAATGTTTTTGCCATTAACAAAAGTACGTACAAAAGAAAATTTAATTATAGTTTTCAAAGTACAATTTGAAAGTGTGGCTCTCTGACGTTACACTGACAGTTTAAGTAATTCAATGACGTTTTTAAAAATTACTGTGCGTGTTAACGATACCCTTTTTTTGTACTTAAAACCCATTTAAGTCAATGGCTCTATTTAAGCGCTATTATTAACTGAACAAAACTTTAAATAGAATAAAAGATAAGAGAATAATAAAGTTCAAATATTTATTTAAACTAAAAATAGAAAAAGAAATTAATTTTCTTATTTACGTTAAAATTGTCTTTCTATTTGTCTTTGTCAAAAGACAATAGGCTATCCCACTCACACAATTGTTATGTCGCCCTCTACAGTTAGTTACTTAACGCAGGTTTTTAATTTATTTTTAAGACATCATTTTACAATTAATAAGACAGACAGACAGATAGACAGCAAAAAGACAGAAAATCATTTTTATTATATTCAGCTATTAAACTACAAAGAGTCTCGAATAAAAAATTGTAGAAATGAAAAGAAGTCATACAAAAAATATTCAAATTAAAGACCCAGCTTTAGAAGGCAATAAAAGAAAAACATTATTTTTCAATTATGTACGTGTGACTTTTGTGTGTAAGATCCACTTCTTATTTATTTATTTATATTTTTAATTTTAATTGATTGTTTTTATTTAAATTTCAACACGATTTTGTCATATACGACTACATAATAAGTAGCGAAACAGTAACAGATGAAATACATTAAATTGCTAATAAAATTGCGATAAAAATTATGTAGATAAGACCATATGGAAATAGGTATTAACTCAGTAGATTAGTAGAGCGGCCAGATAAGGACCATCAATTTGTTTCTGGATTTATTCCAAAACCTTATTTTACTTCACACAAGAGATCAAAGTAAAATAGAGCGTTTCTCGAGATAAGCTTGCTTTGCTAGAAGTACTAAGGTGGATGTGTAGTTCAAGTATTGTACATCAATCAAATGGCATTAACAGTTTCACTGACAGTGCTTCAAGCAATCTATACTAAAGGGTCCGACATCTAACATTTTTTTTTCAACTAGTGCTTATTTCGTGAATGGTAACACTTAGCTCATGTCTGATTTGACAGATAATTAGTTTTCTCCTTCCGCTGAACGAATATGGTTGTGTATACGCTTGAACAACGCTGGGAAATATTGCGACATTACTTTGAAAATCATGGTAATGTTGCAGATGAAGCTCATTTTGATCTTGGCAGGTATGTAAGAAGCAAAATTGTCGCATTCGGGGCACAGTAAACCCGCACGCATACATTGAAAAGCCGATACACCCAAGACGAGTCTCTGTTTGGTGCGTATTTTGATCCAGAGGCATAATTGAGTCATTTTTCTTCGAAAATGAGCAAGGAGTGGCCGTTACAGTCAATGGCGATCGTTTTCGGGCCATGTTGAACGAATTTTTGTTCACAAAAATTGAAGAGGAGGATATTATCAACATTTGGTTTCAACAACACGGCGCTACGTGCCACACAGCCGAAGCTACACTCGACGTTTTGCGCCCTGTTTTTGAAGATCGCATTATCAGCCGCAGAGCTGATGTCGTTTGGCCACCTCGGAACTGCGATTGGACACCGTTGGACTATTATTTGTGGGGTGCCGACAAAGATAAGGGTTACGCCAACAAGCCAGAGACAATTGACGCTTTAAAGGACAATATTCGTGAAGCCATTAGTGAAATACAGCTGCACATAATCAATAATGTGCTTAAAAATTGGACCGATCGTGTAGGCTACTGCATGACCAGCGGAGACACCATTTGAATTAAATTATTTTCTATTATTAACCGGAAGGATTGTACTTTCAAATAAAAAGGAAATTTGAGAAAATATTCAGTAGTTTTTTTTATAGCATTTAAAAAAAAAAAAAAAAAAAATTATTTGGCGGACCCTTTATTTGTAATTTGTACGCGGTCGTAAACTCATTTAAAACGATTGTCTTGTTTTACAGACTCAAGGCTTGTTGTTGCTTCAACGGAAGCAATTAATCAATTTAAGTATTTACTGCGGCCAGTTAATGAAAGCGTACGTTTTTAACTTACGTTTTTGTGCTGCTATTAAATTTTGTTGTTAAAATTCATCTTATCAGATTTTACATCGCTGCACAGTGTGTCGCTTAGTACAAGCTAGCAGGACAAAATTATTTGCTGACGTATTTTAATTTTAACGCATTCATTATTATAATAGGGGTGTTCTTATTTTAAAATATCGTATTTTTATAAACCTCCGAGCACATTTTTGTACTTATGTATTAGAAAAGTAAGTGTGTAAAATTTGGCCTCGAAAACAACTTAAAATATTCAACAAGTGAATATGGGCAAAATATCAATTTGTATACCTTTGTCACTTTTTAATCGCATCTATTCATTATTTTCTTCAAAAAATACTGAAAGAAAAAAATGTATTTTAATATTCTTCTTCTTCCTTACATTATTCAATACTGTATTGGGAAGAGTGTGGTAAAGTGGGACAAAAATAATCATCGAAATCGACTACAGAAGAACCACCAAGCAGTGAAATCTTTAAAGCACGTAAAGCCAATTAAAATTTAACAAAATTGATTTAGTTAGGAATGTATGAATGAATGAATGAATGAATGAAAATTTAACAAAATTGATTTAGTTAGGAATGTATGAATGAATGAATGAATGAATGAAAATTTAATAAAATTGATTTAGTTAGGAATGTTTTTCACCAAATTACTGGCGCAAAACTTCCGTCTAATCGTCAGGTCTTACAAGTCCTATTTTACAATATTCGGTTTCTTAAGCTTTTAGCAAAGCAAAGCAAAGCACAAAATTGGCAATAGAATCCGTTCAAAAGATGATAAATGTGTTGACAAATTATGAAAATTATATGCAAAGTGGAATTTGCTGAAACATTTCCTAATAATCTGGAAGATTTATTTGATATTGCCACTGTCGAAGCGCTAGACAAAATTCGGATTGTAGAAGATAGACTGTTTCTAGAAATGCAAAAACAAAAAAGTACGTCCTGGTTGCAAGGCTGGTGTCGATATAGCTTTATCGAATCGAGAAAAAAGCACAGAAACGAAAAGATAAAGAAGCTGCACGTAAAAGGAAGCACGAAGAGGAAAGTAGAGCCAATCAGGTAAGTTTAGTATATGAATTGATTTAAGTTTTAAATATTTAGTTTTCGATTTTCTATAGATGTTTGTCAACTTATGGAGTAAACCGATAAGATATCTATTTACCAATTAACTAAAGAGAAAGAAAAGGATGAAGAGGAAAAGAAATTGTTGCTTCAGGTTGTTGAGGCGTATCGACAGAAATATTCTTCGTATAAAAAATTTGATCCAATATTAACTCCATAATTTTAAGAAATACGGATCCAAAATAAATATCTTTTCCAAATTCTAAATCGTTTACTTTTTTAATATAAAAGAACAAAAATCAGCCCGGGGAACTGAAATTAAAACACTTCTAAATTTGGCCGTACAAATAAGAACACCCTTAGTTTATAATAATTTTCACTGTTTTTAGAACAATGACAAACAAAAAAAAAAAAAAAAAAAACTTAATTAATTACCAAAAAATATATTTTTCATTTTAAGATACACGAAAAAATAAAGGAATTAAATTCGTTAAAAGGATTTACGGAGCATAAAATAAGAACTTAATTAATAAAAAATATATATATTTTTTTATACTGTATACACACACAAAAAAATTACACATCAAAAAAATTTAAATTATACCTACTCAGCTTCACTAAATTCTTCCTCAGAGGGAAGAACATTTAACCTATCAAATCTATTTCTATTAACATTACATGTGAGCTCTAAAACGCAATCTAAGACCTCAGGACAGATTGGGTCTATCCTCTTAGTGGGAATCTTCTGAGACTGTTAATAACTGAATCAGACGTGATAAGCATTATAGTCATCAGCTTCACAAATTGTTCCCAGAACGTTGGCATTAATCCAAATCATCAATACGTCTTCGTTTGTTCTTGAAAGAAATATTTTGTAGGTGGTCTTTCGGTCTTCTCAGGCCAGCCAGAAGGAGCCGATATAATGTGAATGATTCTACATCATCGTATAAAGTACGGAACATTATATCACCTTTTATCTATGCTTTAGTAGGCGTTTGAAAGCGTTTCTAATTTCTTCTAGAATTCACCCAGTTTTTTGAAAGTTTTGCGGAATATCTGAATATAACTGCCTTGATTTCCATCACCGATTGCTCACTGAAGTCTAACAGATCATGTTTTGAGGCAGCGTATTTTTGTTAGTACTGGAAGTTTTGAGCAATTCTTTAAAATAGACCCGGGCAAAAAATTTCAAATGTATTTTTAACTACACCACTTATGTAACTCACTTAACAGATACCTCACTTAACAAAAACACGTATAAAACTTTGTGGGCAAAAATATCGTATGTGTCTAAAAACCTAAATATACGATAATTTTGCGCAAAAGGGTCGATATGTGTGTAATGTGGCAGATATAGTTGTTATTTTATTTTATTTTTTTTTTTTTTTTGTGCAGTAGTTAAGCCGAATACAAAATTTTTCTTATTTTCTTAATAAAAACTGTTCAATACTTACTCGTACATTGTTGTTCAAATTCGCCGAACTTCTTGACTTATAATAGCGATATGATATTCGGAAATTAATTTTAACTAAAATTATATCAATCTAACAAAGTTAGGTGACTAGTTAAAGAAGGAGAAAAACTGTACTAAGCTGTCCCTTTCTTATAATAAATTGTTGATTGTTCGAAAACCTTTGTGTCATGTCGTGATCAATCCAGCTTTACTACTTTACTTTGAATTTTGGGCTGAAAAGTTGCTTTAAATCCGAAATTAGTTTGATAATTCTTTAATTATTTAACATTCAATGTAATATTAATTCCATTAACTTTTATCTTTTACTGAACTGTTGGCGAATTTTAAGTGAGCTAAGTCTGTTAGTCTATTTCTGACACTCACTGAACACAAGAACTGTTTACCATAAATTTTATTGGTTAAAAGTAGTTTACTGAGTTAAGTAGTGGTAGCACATATAAATACCGGCATCATCAATCTAGAAAAATATATGATAATGAACGATCAAAAACATGTACATCATAAGAGATAACACTCGCCCATAAAAGCAGCCATGCTACCACTTTAAAGTAGTTTTAGGTAAGGTTTATACAGAATTTAAATACATGTTTGTGCTCTTTTGTATGCGAAACATGTATCCATAATAAAAAAAGCCGGAAAACAATAAAAACATTGTGGTTCTTTCGGTAAACGTGCACCAAAGATGATTAAGGTAGACCGTTTTGCCACAATGTTTTGAAATTTATTGTTTTCTTATAAAGACTAAAACGATTATCATCGAGTAAAAAAATATTATTCCAATAAGATAACGCTCGAAGTGATGCACTATGCTGCATATTCTTCAGATTTGGCGACAAAAGATTTGATTCAAACGCAGACATCTCTGAAATAAACGCTTATTTTGTAGGCCTTTAGCAAAATTATTATTTTGATAAAAAAAAGAATTAGAAAAATGCTGAAGCTTTAAGTGGTGTATGTTGTAAAATCAAGATATTTTTAAGCAATTCCCGTTTATATCAAAAAACTTAATTGGCGATTATTATTATCTTATGGTTGGCAACTATGTAATTTCGAGAAGAACTCAGAAAAGTTCTTCACAATATTAAACCAAAACAAAAAAACCAAAAGCCTTCAAAATGGTGGATCGTTACAATAATTAAGAATGTAACTTAGCTCCGGTAAATATCGATTGAGGTCAATTTAAGAATATTTTGCACAGGGTTCATAAAAGGTTTTTCATTAGGCGCTTACTATCTTTAGAAAAAAGTGTGAGTAAGATGTTATCGATAGTTTTAAATAATTAATGATCATTTAAATTATTAAATTAACTTGTGCAAGATTTTTTAAATGTCTAATTCAGTCTCAAAAATTGATGATTTATGAGGTAATATTTATACACAATTCCAATTACAGATGCAGGTGTGGATGAAAATGTGAAAATGAGTGGTTCTAGTTTAGAAAAAAAAAAAACTAAAAGTTAAGAGTTTTAGTTCTTTTTTTTTATAAATTTTTATTTATTTCCTTATGGCTCTCCAACCATAGTCACCTATCATATGCCGATCCCAAAATTAACTTGAAGGATTTTAAATCTCAGTGAATACTATGGAGATCGGACTGCTTTACAATATTTTTCTAAATTTAAAATGCATATAACGTCTTATTTTTATATATATGACAACCTTGAACATCTCACAAAGAACATGAAAACCATGATAGATTTAAAAAGATATTCACACTTGAGCAACAATAACTTTTTCTCATTTTCTGTAAATAAATATTATTTTTGTATGTGTGGAGAATGATGATCAACTAGACTTCCGTGGAAGGGATCTCCGTACGGTAGATGTATTAGTTAGTGAAGTTTTAAATACTCATAACCAGTCGCTAGGAATTGTTGTGATGTGATATCGCTGTTGAAAGTTGTCAGACGGTGTAGTCTAGGGTTGAATCGAGGAATTTTTGGTTGGAAGACGAGTGTCTTAGCTAACATACCACGGTGGCACACACTATGAAATACGTGACGCATGCATTTGTGTTTCTATAGAGGTCCCCTGCAGTGTGTTAAAGTTTGTAAATCGATGGAAAGGATAGTTTTTAAATACTAAGCTGAAAAGGCTCTTCGACACCAGCAATTATTAACCACCTTAAATATGTCTATAAGATTGACGTTATTGTGCGCAAGAAAGTCTTTAGCTGGCAAATAAAACTCTTAGAAAATACGCCGCAAAAAATTAATCACTGGATACAATATAAGAACGTTGTGTTGTCGAGAAAGAAATATGCGTTAAGACCATAAGAAAGCCAAAGGTTGTTCTAGCATACTAACTTACTAGAAACTACAATATGAGGCAAAATTGTATCAACTTTATTTGCTAATGCAGCAAGAATTAAGAAGAATTTTATTCTAATAAAAGAACCGATTAACCAGTTAGTTGATTTATTTTTACCTGGTAACGAGTTTTTCTAAATTCGAAAGTTTTCCAATTGTTCGAAAACCGGTTTTTGTAAAAGTCGAAGATTCAACCTCACTAGTGAATACGTTTACAATTCTCGTGTCAATCATTTTTCCAAGGTTTCTGGAAAAAGTCAAAATGAAAACGTAAAATATGAACTTTAATGGACACATTTACGTCCATTCTTTTTTAATGTAATTAATACACAAAAATTCTCGAACAGCAAGTATTATTGAGATCCGTGCAGAGAGTTTGTCGCTGGCTAAAGGTAAACAACTTTTATTTTTAGGATCAACAAAAATTCCTAATTGTAATTTAGACATATGTATCGACACGCCGGGTTTGTTTTATACAAGATCCTTGCAAAAAACGTTTCTGTCATAAAAATATAATGTGTATGCGGACAAACAAAAAAGGATAATTAACCACCACAGTTAACCTTTCTTAGAAGTATATGTTTATTTGGGCGTGGCGTGTTCCAATGGTTAGAGCGCACGCATAACAACATAAGTGAGTCAGGCTCTCGAGCCCCAGCAGAGGACATAACGAAATAATTTAATTATAGTTTCGATTCGAGTGTTTAATAAAGAGGCTTCAAATTTCCCTTCAGACAACTCCATCTAAAAATAAAGAAGAAGCCCCCTTACCTTCTAGCTTTCCTCTGGCGATGGTGAAAACATCAGGCGAATAATCCAGAAAAAACGTCGCCTACAGGTAATAAATTATAATTCCTAAAGTAAAGATCACCACCAATTAGCAAGGGTATTCACCACCACTACAGTATCGATATGGAGGAGGCTAGAGTGGATTAAACATCTGCAATGAATGCTTTGTATTAAGCCAATATGCTGCCTAGAGGAGCGACGAAGAAACAGAAATAAAAAATATGTTTCATTCAGTGAAAAATAATTTGTTTGTCAACTTGTGTCTTTTTTATACACGACTGAGTATCAAGGAATTAAAACTCCTCAGCAGTATCTTTCGGCTTACACATCAAAGGAATTTTAGAGTATTTAGAGTTCGCCAACCAGTTCGAAAAAGAAAACTTAGCTGGATTCGGCACACTTTACACCGGAAAGATGCTAACGTCTGAATAAATTTGCCAAATTAGACAGACATAAATATTGGTAATTTATTGATATTGAATTCTTATTGAGCGTCTATGTCCACCAAGAGGTAGCTTGACCTAATTTCAAGCAAAGCTTGTTCTTACTAAGAACTCGCTATTAGATATAAAGATTTTTTAAAATCAAAACTTCTTTTTTTTCTTCTTTCCATAACCTATTTTTCTAGTACAAGTACAAATGATTGCATGAGTACGGGATATCTCCTAAGTACTGGCCTTAAGTGAAAAAATAAAAAACAAATATTTACATACATATCGGTGCAGTCAACTTTTTAAACCGCAAATATCTCTGTCTTTTTTTGGTAATATATTTTTAGAGAATTATTGGAAAAGTACTACTTTTAAGACGTTTTGAAGAAAAAAATATTATTAAAAATACATTCTTTGAATTTATTTCATAAACAACACAAAATGAGAAGAATCCCTACATTTTGGCAAATATAGAAAATCTGTCTGAAATTCCCTACGCTCCTATTTAGTATCAAAAAAACCTACACGTAGAGTTTCTCCTCTACTTCTGGCAATGCTGCATCGACGTGATTTATATGATTGTCACGTCGATAGATGTAGGTATTTCAATACGACTGCTTCCTACTGTCAAAGTTTGGAAGTCCCTGTTGGACACACTTCATATAACATATAGCCATGTGAAAAATAATAAGGAGACATTGCGGTTTCCCTTAAAAGCTTAAGAGAAAAATGAGCTACAACTGAGAAATGGTACAAAATTTGTTTGCCAAATAACGGTTACTTACGTCGTCGAAATTCAAGCAGACAACTTATAAAATCTTTTTGATAAATGTTTGAATATAAAAACAGAGTTGGATTTTTAATAATTTTGACGTATAGTAAGTGTCCCTATTATTTTTCACATAACTGTAAGTATTTTATGGCGTAAAATAAGTCACGTAGACGTGTCTATTTTGTTTTGTTCATTCCTTTATCCTACATGGGAACATAGTGCTTCTACAAGAACATTCCGTCCTGGTCTATCATTACAATGCGTTCGTTCGTTCTTCTTAATTCTTGCGGTAGTATTCTGCGCCATGTCATCTTTTGGCGGCCTGGGCGTCTGCTTCTCTGTGGATTCCATTCTAGAAGCTTTCTTTTTTCCCTTTTTTACTTGATATCAGTACTCCATGGGATGATTTCTACTCGATGCAATGCATTGTGCTGGTACTAGAAAAATATGTTGTGGGAAAAAGAAAAGAGTAAGCAGTGCTTATGGACGTTCGATTTAATATTATTTATGTCGTAAGTGTCAGGGAACGCTTTCGCAGGAAGATCGTACCACAAACGAACAGTGCGACTAAAATACAAATTTTACGTTGTGCGATACGCTGGGCAATCAACTACAAAGGAATGCGCTCTACGAGATAAACGAGTACTACGTAAGAATATGTGATCAGAAGGAATAAATCCTTTTATTTTGCCAGAGCACAGTCCGTTATAATAACGATAACAACAATGCAACGATGCTCTAATGAATGAATATAATTGGCTACCCTACCATCATTAATAAGCAATTTCGCCTTCTCCTGTACGCAGTCGAGAAGCTTCAAAATAGACTTACATGAGAATTGTCTTCCATTTTTGGTCGGATGTAGGTCTTGTAAATATTAAAAAGATCAGATGTGGTGAAGTATTTCTTGCACCGCCCTACAAATCCAAGGTACTTGAATGCTTCTTTCGACACTCGAAATTTGTAATCGTGATTCCTCAATATCTACATTACCCAGAGTCACAAATGACACCACACTATCAAGTCCGTGTATCAAAAAGCAATATTGGGTCATGGGTGTATTAAAATCGAGCCTGTTCGCATGTCCACAGTTAAAGATTTTTGCCAGGTCACTTATATTGTTTATATTTATCCATTTCGCTCCAATTTCCAACAGGCTCCGTCCACGATAAGAAAATATGAAATGTTGCTGTTATCCGCAAAAGAGTAAAATAGACAGTAAATATTAAAAATAGAGCGAAAGAAAGAAAAGAGCTTGTGGTCTCGTGCCAAAATCTATCAAGCGCCTAGGAAATATCTGGAGCCACAGCCTTACTTTCGCCAAAACCATAAATGGACCTCTTCTAGCTCTCCGAGAGCAACGCCAGCAGGTAGCCAGTAGAACGGCCTCGGCATACATCATACTGACGATCACTTAGAAAATCATTAGACTGTAAATATTTCACAAGGTGGTGATTAATCTAACTCTTCATAACTTTAGAAACTGCGGAACAAACTGCACAAGATGGAAAAATACCAGCGCGATACTACTGAAATGCCATCTAGCCCAGAAAACTTATTAACGTTGAGTTTTGCTAGAGCTCTTTTCACTGCTTGGACTCTTAAAAATATGCTAGGCATAGTCACTAATAATCTTTCTAGTTCGGGCAGTCTTTGACCCTCCCCGTCAAGGTTGAATTACTTCCAAAGAATTCTTGCAGTACTCTCGTAATTTTTCCGAGAAGTGTGGCTGATCCACTTGAAATTCTGTCTTTCCTGTTAGTGCCAGTAAGTGCACATACGAAATTTTGTTTGGCCATGATATCCTACATATTATTCATTCGTACTAATTGTATGCTAATTGCCAATTGCCAATTTGCCAATTGCAGTCTGTTACATAGTAGTTCGTCGAACTTAAGCAGCTTTCACTGTCTTTTAAATTTATTACGATTAGTGTCTGGCCAGAAAAGCAATTGCCAAGTCATAACAAAATCATTTCATTCTTTTTATGGCCTTTGAAGATTTCATCAAACAATTGTCGTGAACATTTGAACATTAAAATAAAGAAACAAAAACTCATCATTAAATACATTTTCAGTTACAGAGTAAATAAAAGTATAAAATGTATTTGATATGAAAAATTTTTATGATCGAAATACACATTCATATGTACATACATATATGTACATATGGATGTATGTATATATTATTTTTATTTTTATTAAAAATATTCATAAAACCACTCATTTGCTTAAAAACAAGAGATAAAAGAAGAGCAACAATAACTTTCACAATAAAAGTAAATAAATAAAAAGTCAACACAATAGCACAGAAAATGATCATTCCACTGTCAATTACATTTAAATTAACCAGTAATTAACCACAATTAATGGCAATTAATTTTGTAACTTGGCTTTAACAATGCCAAACAGACAAGCAACAATTACAACAACAATAAAGTATTAACCTTTTGCGTGTTTGTCTGTAATAAATTATTTAGTTTTTTGTTATATATTTTCTTTTGATTTTTACATGCATATAACTCTGTCTCTCTCTCTCTCTCTCTGATTGCATTTTATTTCATTAAATCATGTCTTTTACAGAAGTTTTCGTTTTCATTTCATTTAAATGGTTCATCTTTTTTTGTTATTGTTATGTTTTGTTTAATAAATTAAAATTATAGTGATAACTTTGGATGGTAAGTATTGAATAAATAATAGAGGCAGTTGATAATTTTGATTTTTTTTTTTTTTTTGATTTTGATTATTGTCATGACAAAGACATGAAAGAAATGACATAAAAATCTTTAGAAGTTATAGAAATAAATATTTGAATTGTAATGACGAGATATGAAATGAAATCTTGTTTTTTGGTAATGAAATATGATAATAAAAGATGAAATATTTAATTGTCTTTTGTTTTTCAATTTAAGTGCCGTTTAAAGTTCTTTAGAAATTGTTCTTTTCATTTTTCTTTTGAAGTAAAATATTTTGAAGGATTACCGTGTGTCATGATGTAAAATTATTCATAATATTTTTGACTAAATTTATTGCTACTTAAGGATTTTGTTTAAAAAAAAAAAATATGGTCTTTATACCTAACTAGAGTGACACCTCCCGCATTTGCTGGGAATCTTTGTGTTGTAAACCTATTAAATGTATTTCTCACAATGGAAAAAAAGCAGACCCTCACAAAGGGACAACTTATTTTTATATACCAGGTGTACCGGAATGAAATGAACGTCTGTTGTGAAAGCACAAATTTTTGATAAAAAAGAAAAATAAAAATAAATAAATAAATATTTTTATTTATTTTATAAAATTATTTTATTATATAAAAATAAATAAATAAATATTTTTATTTTATTTTATTTTATTTTATTTATTTGGTCTATGGAAACTTAATTCCGTACAGACAAAATTTATTTATTTTAAGCAAAATGCAAAATTTACAAAATGAAAATTATTAATTCAAATACAATATAATTAATTTAAATACAGTATTCATCCTTATTCCAGTTGCCAGCGTCAATGCCGCCTTCATTTTTGAGACAATATCACTTTGTTTCAACGCCGATAGCAATTTATAATTGTATAAGAAAATGACGGCGACCTCGACTATTTATCGATTATGTCAACAAATCAAATACACTTCTCTAAATATTTTAATCGGCTTTGTGGATTGATTGTTATTAAAAAAAAAAAAACTTAAAAAAAAATTTTTTTTTAATTAAAAATGTTTTTAAAACTTAAAAATGTTTTTTGTTTGTGAAATAAATTCTGACAGTTTATGTGGATAGGTGTGTATGCGTGTGTTTTGTTTCTATTTTCAATTTTTATGTATTTCACGTGACTACTCTTTTTTTAGTTCTTTCTCTTAAGTCGGGTAGATGTATTTGTTGTTTTGATCATTTTCATATATTCATTCCTCCCTTACAAAGTGTTAAAGATGGCACTATTCCTGGTATTGTGATGGATGTTAAGTCTTCATTAATTTCCATAAAGCGCACAATTTTAAGGTTTTCTATTTGCATAGAAGGCACATTTTGAGGTATTTCCACCTCTGCCTCCATTAATTTATTAGGAAGATATTTTATCGGACTTCCCAGAACATCTGCCTCAGGGTATAATTGTTTTTGAAATCGCAGCATTTTTGCAACAGCTTCCTCTAACGGGCTGAAAGTGAACTGCTTAAATATCCCTTCGCCCGTTGCATGATGCTCAGTTCTGTTGGCGACCATTTTCTTCTTATCTTTAAACTTCAAGTCTCGCCAAACTATTTAAACTTATTATTTCATACCATTTGCCAACCATCTCCAGATCTTATCGGTGGACCAAGAAAATTTGATAACGTGCCAACATCTTCCCACTGGTTCTTAAAATTACTGGGAACAGTGCCTCTGCGAAATCCCACTGCAAGAGAAAGATCTTCTGCAATTTCTCCACTAATTTTTCAAACTGGGTTGTAATTGTTATTTTTAATTTTTCGGTTTTCTCCATTTTTTGCTTTAAATCAACCGAAGTCGTTACCACAAATGGTGACGACAAAATCAAAGTCGTTTAAATACAATAACGTCGTCACATTTTCTTGTAGAATAAAAATAACAGTCATCGATAATCTTCGATAATGACAACAAGAATTACTATTTGAAGTAAACAACTCAAAATCATGTCGACTTGTTTCGAAGCCGACAATTGGAATAAGAGTGATTATTTTCTTTTCAAAATTTCATTACTATCAGAAAAATCAATTAAATGGTATAGATTATTAAATTGTAAGCATACCTGACGAAAGGAGTCATTAGTGGCATATACAGATCTGTGATATTTTATATTTATTAACGGAAAGTGGCGGGAAGGCCTAACTGGATCATTAAAAATAATTTTGTTTAGAAGAAAATCGGAACCAACATCACCACGTATTAAATTGAATAAAAATGAAACAATTAACATTCTAAAGTAGAAAGCTTAACTAAAGCGAGTCTGCTTTCATATGAAGGAAGCAGATATGCGTTCCATTCAAGTCCTATCAGACAAAATAAAAGAAACTGTTTCTGTACTGATTCAATAATGTTAGAATAAGTGTGAAAGTAAGGATTCCATATAATAGATCCGTATTCAAGGATCGGTCGACCCAAAGATGTATATAACTGCTTCGTTATAGGGATCGCAAAACTCCTTCGACCACCGCTTCATAAATCGTAATACTCCATTAGCTTTATTAACCATAATAAAAATATGATCACAGATTGTTAGTTTATGGTCCAACAAAATTTCAAGATCATTTATAATAGAAACCATTTCTAGAGTTGTTCCTTTAAAGTGATAAGAAGTATCAAACTTTTGTAAACGTGAAAGCGACACGTGTTTACATATTTTGATATCAAGTCTAATAAATATTTATCACACTATTGAGGAAAATATTCGATGTCTTTTTGAACAGATGATTGACCAGAAATATTATTAAAGGAGTTAAAAATTTTAACGTCATCTGTATACATATGAACATTTGAATTGCAAATTACAGACGGCAGGTCGTTGATAAATAATGTAAACAATACAGGACTCAAGTGACTACCCTGTGGCGTACCAGAAGGGACATCAATAACCTTAGAAACAGCAATTGTATATTTTATTTGTTCAGTTCTGGCAGAAAGATACGAATTAAGCCAGCGACTAGAATTGCTGTTAAGCCCCATGTATGAGAGTTTAAATAGTAAAATGTCATGGTTAATTTTATCAAAGGCCTTAAAGTCTGCTTCCATTTTTGAATAAAGAAATTATGAATGATCTTTTTCAAATTGAAGGTAAGTATCACATTTCAAGGGACTTATTGAAAATTACAGTCAGAGGATCACAAAGAAGTTCAGAACAGTTTTTAAGGATACAATTAGGTATTCCGTCAGGACCAGCACAACATGAATTTTGCAATGATCTTAAGTTTGATAACACTGTTTCAGTACCGATTGAAGAAAAATGTATATTCGATGTGGAAACAATATTGTTACAAAAATAGGGTTGGACATCCCTGCGTTTATTACATCGCTAAAATAAATAAACAAAAGCTGCAAGAACAACTATACGTGCTGTTTACAAATAACCAAATCTACAACAACAATCATTAGCAATGATAAAGTAAACAAAAATAGCACGGCAACAACAATAATAAAGTAGCAAAGAAAACGAATAACAGACAATAAACCACCAACAACAAATATGGGGTCCGCCAAATAATTTATTTGTTTTTTTTTTTTTTTGAAAACAGAGCTCAAAACATCGTTTGTAGCTTCGGATGTGTGGGACGTAGCGCCAATATCTAATATCCTCCTCTTCAATTTTTGTGAACAAAAATTCATTTAACATGGCCCGATAATGATCGCCATTGACTGTAACGGCCACTCCTTGCTCATTTTCGAATTCTGCCTCTGAACCAAAATCCGCACCAAATAGTGACTCGTCTTGGGTGTATCGGCTTTTTAACAATTTTGCTTTTTTACGTACCCGCCAAGACCAAAATAAGCTTCGTCTGAAAAGATGATCGGCATCTTCTGTAAGTCGATCGCAGGCCCACTTAGCGAAGCGAAAAAAGCGTATATACAACCATATTCGTTCAGCGGAAGGATAAAACTAATTATCTGTCAAATCAGACATGAGCTAAGTGTTACCAATCATGAAATAAGCATTAGTTGCAAAAAAATGTTAGATGGCGGAACCGTTAGATGTTTACATTCGCATGGCTACATAAGAACTAAAAAGAAAATAAAAGAAAGAAATAGAATCTACCTGAAATATCGAGAGGTTCGAAAGCTGTCGACGTATTGTATGTTTACTCAGCCATATAAAAAGCACATCGATGCGAACAGCAATCAGTTTATGTGTCGTAAATAGTAAAGAGGTTGTTGAACGAAGTGGTTCAAAAAACCAAGGAACTTGAGTGCCTCTTTCGACACCACACAGTGAATGTCGTACTGGATTCTCATACGTGACTGCGTTACTCCATTTTAGGTTGGACGTGGATACGGATGAAATATTTCTTGCATTATTTCAAAGAACGAAGGCAATTGAATGTTTCTTTTCACACTCGAAAAAAGTGATCATGCAAGTGAACATCACAACGAATTCTCTTGCAGCTACATATTATACGACATAATCACCACCCAGAAGAGGGATAGGAAAACCAACACCAAGGATAGATTAAAGGTACAATGGATGAGATGAAGAAGTAAATTACAACATAACTTACACGCGGTCGAGTCACGGCTTTTGCCGGAAGTACCTCTTTGCAATAGGAAAAGCTGAAAATCAAGGGCGTGTACCGGTATGAAATAAACCTGAAAATATTTATTTTATTTTTAATGGGAAAGGAAAAAAGCATTTTATTCAAAGTATTGCCCATTGCTGGATATACATATTTATTTCCCATCTTTCAGTAAAATTTGTGAATGCCACGCCACTAAAACTGCTCGTCTTTTGAAGCAAACCAATTAGTCACACAATTTTTGACTTTCTCGTAGGAATCGAAATGCTGCTCAGCCAATGCGTGTCCCATCGATGAAAACAAAAAGTAGTCGGAAGGAGTTAAGTCTGCTGGAAACTGCGGTTAGGGCAGCAGCTTCCAGCCTAATATTTTGGATGTTCCTGAACCGGTTTTGCTTTCTGTGCAAGTGCATTGTCATGTTGCAAAAATACCTTGCCATGTCGTTTTTCGATGATCACATGGTTCAAATTGATCATTTTTTGCCGATTGTGATCCGTATTAACGGTTTCACCAGGTTTTAGGAGCTCGTGATACACCACAACTTTTTGGTCCCACCAAACACACAGCAATGTCTTCCTGCCGGATCGATCCGGTTTTGCAGGCGAAATTGATGGTTGTTCCGGATTAAACCATGACTTTTTCCATTAAGGGCACGATCACTATATGCCTAGACAAGCATTCGATGCGACACTGCAGCACTCTTTTTCAAATGTAAACAAAAAAGTAATGCTTTACGCAAATTATCGTATTCTGGTACAAAATTGAAAGGAATAATGTTGTTTGTTCACTGATTTGATGTAAGCTGGATATGTTTAATAGATGTCATTGTCAACACAAGGAAAAAAAAAATAAGGCTTGTTCACATTAAATGTTCCCTATGGAGACATTCGTAGCTTGACGTTCTCTTTATATCGGTACACCTGGTACAAATATAAATGAGAATACGTATATAAATAGTTTTTACCTTATTTGCTTTGTACTTATCAAATCTCTCCCAATTTTTTGACTGATGTGGATAAATAACGAAGCTTTAATTGCTAGCCTTGCACACATGCAAAATTCCATATTTAGTATCGCCCAGTCATTGTCTGATGATGTGTCCTGTTTAAATCAAATTTATAAACAAGGAACGGACAATAACAAACAACAAGTACAGAAAAAAGTAGATGCTTACGTTTGCATGGCTTCATAAGAACTAAAAATAAAGTAAAGAAAAGAAACAGAATCTACCTGAAACATCGAGAGGTTTGAGAGCTTTAGAAATATTGTATACTTAGCCATATAAAAAGCACATCAATGCGGACAGCAGTCAGTTTATGTGTTGTAAACTCAGTGTGAAGAGAGTTTATTGGAGTAAACTAAGTGTGATAAGCTTATTTAGTGTAAACTGAGCGAAAAAGTTTATCTGTTGTAAGCTCAGCGTGAAGAGAGTTTATTGGTTTGAACGCACTATAAAGATAGTTTTTAAGGAGTAAAGTCAGTGTGACAAGTTGTAGTGAAGTAAAAATCAGTTTAGTTGGAGCTAACTCAGTAAAGAAGGATAAGTAACCTCTGGTTGAAAAGATTGTGGTTGTAACAACAATTGGGTTGAAAGATGGCTAAGTAGAAAGATCTGACAAGTAATTGGTGTTGTTTATAAAATTGTAGACAGAAAGAGTAGTTAAGAATACCATATAAATTTTTATTGTGTTAAATAAAGGATAATTCATTGAAAACCAAACACCAGATTTATTGGATTTTAATCGCAGTCTCCGAACTTATAAATAAACGTTTCTAAAAGGTTAAAACCTTGCTCTATATATAGTAGATACCACGCCCATTTATTCAATCTCGCCCATTTTGAAATTAAAGATTTGTGTTGACTAGGAGGTTGTTCAAAAATTGTCCATCTCAACGATCTCTGGAAAATCAAATTTACTTTGTATGGGATGTGCCACACCCACTTATTCAATTTCGCCCATATTTCGACTGATGTGAATATTGTCTACGAAGCTATTTAGACGAAATTCAGAACCTTCCACTACTAGCTTTCGAAAGATATATAAAAATCAATATTTTCTTTGTATATGAAGTGCCACCAGCACTTATACAATTTCGCCCACTTTTTGGGTGATGATTTGTATTGACCACAAAGTTATGTGAACTTAATTTAGAATCTATTACCGTTTTAATGATATACACATATAAATAAAAATGTTATAGGGGCGGTGCATCGCCCAGTTGAACAAAAACAATCAGCTTGTATTGGTTTCCAAATCAGTTTAGTGGTTTTCAATTTATAAAATATCGAACAAAGGACAAATTATTTACATACATAAATATATAAATATATAAATATTTACATACATAAATATATATATATATCGCTTTCATAAGCCTTCCACTATGGGGAATTTTAATTTTTACAACACGGAATATGTTACAACTTACACAACTTCTGTGCATTTTGGTTTATTGTTATTCCCTCTCAAAAATGTCATTAAAATGTTTACCATCTTCCAAAGAATCTGAAAAATTTACTGCACCACACCTTCAACAAAGTTCTATTTCACAAATTTTTTCATGACTTTTGGACCACATACAGCTAATCATGTAAGTAAATGAACAGCTATTTAAGCTATATATTTCTTGCTAACAAAAGTATATGTTATAAGTTAATTAAAAAAAAATATCTTACTTTTGTTAAGTTAAAGGCAGTTAACAATATAAATAAACAAATTAATAATGTCCTTATATTTATTTGTCAATTTATTATTTAAAAGAGTAAACTCTATTTATTATACTTTCTTGAACTCGTAAGTGTATCTAATCCACCAAGTCTTGCAACACAGAGCTAGTAATTTTTAACTATTCTTTCACAATAATATTTTTTAGATCTGTTCTTCCTTTCACCTGCCGTTTTCGTTTTTGCGGCGTAGAACAAAACTAAAAAATCTTTTTGCTTGTATTAGCTTATAGACTTTTGATAGAAAAAATTGTATAGAGTGAGCAGCTGTTTATTCACTTCAGTGATTCACCGTGTATGTAATTATTAAGCTACGGTCACTTCTGCGAAACCCTTGATTCAATTTTGTTTTCCCGTATTTGACCAAAATTTTGTTTTGTGGGCACACTATGCACATTTATTTGTCCATTTTTGTTTAGTCAAATAGTGTCAAATGGAATAAGGGGAAAGCGTGTTTGCCCTATGATCACACTTGAGAAATATTTGACATGAAATAATTATTTGATCACTGTCAAAGAAATATTTTCATAAATATTACAAAAGAGCTAAACGAAAGATGAATATTTTTTGTTTTGTGTTGCGAAATTAGAGCATACGGAAACGATTGCATTTACTCATTTATTAGACTTTATTATATATTATTCCTATTTGTTTTTGTAGTTTTTTAGATCACTAATATAAATTTTTAATCACTTTCAATTACAAATTTATTTAAAACAGCTGTTTATGTCTTGTTTATATTTTTTGAGTGTAAGCAATTGCTATATATGAAACGCATTAGAATGATGTACATGCATTAAAAGCAGAGTTGGGTTCATTGCATTGGATTTCATTTTCCAGTACTTTCAGTGGTAGCGGGAAAAATAGTGCATTATCGTACCTTATATTCAGTGGTAGTGATAATTGAGTGCATTAAACGAAATGATTTTAGTGGTAGTGGAAATTAAGTGCACTAATTAGGAATGTTTAGTGGTAATGGACTAGAAATCCATTGGCACTTTAGTGGAATGCAAATTCAGTTCGTCATTGTATATTATCATACATAGACATGATATTATTACATATATACTTAGCTTAAGTCGATCATAAATGGACACTTTGCATTACTAGAAAAATTGAAGTAAAAATAAAAGTTTAGCGATAATTAAATTTAATTTGCATAATCAGTACAATTTTGGCTGATAACTGAAAATAACTTATCGTAAATTTCGAACCGCACTATTTTAGTTTGACAATTTATATTTATAACTTTATTCATAGTTGATAAAAAGAAACAAATCCAAATTCCAATACAATAAAAAAGTAACATCCTAAAGATAACATCCGTTTTTATCATGGACCGTAACAGTAATAACTAATATTATAAAAATCATAATTTAATTGTTATTTTGCGATTTTTATTTTTTAGTGCAGTAAATTTTCACTACCACTAAAATCGTTTCATTTAGTGCATTCAATTTCCACTATCACTAAAATTGTTTGAGTTAGTGATTAATTATTTCCATCTGCCACTAGTGGTGGCTGCAATATTGTTGTAATGGAAACGGTAACGCATTATAAATTCAATGCAATAAACCCTACTCTGATTAAAAGGGTAGTACAGCCTAATATTTTGTTAAAGTCTAAAATACGTTAAAAATAATATAGATAATAATTATTTTTTTTAATAGTTCTTAGAATAAACTATGACATTTAAGTTATATAATCTGTACTTATTAAAAAAAAACTAAAAGCCATTATAGCTCGAGTGAGTAAAAGATAGCTTTAGCTAAAGTGAGCTTTAAAGTCACTTTTAAATTGTTTTCGTTATTAGAACTTTTAAAAAAATATGACAATGTCAGATCAAATACTAAATAAGTTGTGGCAACGACTTGTTTTTTTGTTATTAAAAAAAAAATCAAATAATAAAAACAATAAAAATATAAAAAAAAAAATTAAGAAGACATCCATCTGCATCCATTGTGTACCTAAAATAAAAGGAAAAAGAAATGCAAGATCCTATAAATTCCACTTACAGAACAGGACTAGGATTGAAATGGAAAATTCTGCGATACAAGAACAGGAGACAATTAATGAACAAATTAATTATCATACGTATGCGAAAGGACATAAAGGATTTCTGAAATATGTACTTGCCTCCTGTACAATATGTATTGAATTTGTCAAAACATCTTATGTGCATATAGTATTTTTTATATATGCCAATATTTCATGTTCTCCTATATACATATGTATATAAAAGTGACGTTTATTTTCGTGACCGCTAAACTCAAAAACTACTGCACTGATTTCGACCAAGCTTTATATACATGCTCTATGGGCATGAGGAGTGTCTCTGTGTAGTTTGAAGTTCGTCCGACAGATATTGCAATATTTAGTTTTTTATGTTTTTGCACCGTAACTCAAGAACTAATGCACTATGCTGTATTTCGTTGAAGGCGTTTGTTCGTTAATCAGCGTGCTGTGGCGTTAATTAGCCTGATACCGACTGAAAGCTTACATCTTTTTGTGAAAAAAATATATTTAAAAAAAGTAAATAAATACCTATCACTCTTTTTTAAATTCTATTTGCGCAAATAACAAAATAACTAAAAGCACTGATTTGATTTTCTTCGAGAGGCAGTTCAATATAAAAGAAACATTTGGGGCCAGCAACGCAGATCGGGCCCAGCTATCAAAAATCTATAATTCCATTTGAACAATAATTGCTATGTCGATTTAGTGCACCTTTCATTCTTCTTTTAAATATCAATCAGCCATGACTTTGCATGCAAACCAGACTTACAGTCAAAATAAAATTCGAAGGCAAAACAACGTTTGCCCGGGTCTGCTAGTATAATATAAAACTAATAATTTGAATGTATTCTTTTTAAATTTCAATAACATATTTTAGGTTTACTTAAATACATAAATTTTATTTTAATAAAAAAACTGATATACTCTTAAGCCTCAGTGAAACCCAAAAAACACAGTATTAAAAAATTGTGTGTTACAAAAGGTGTAGAATGCTCTCCATATACCAATATAGTATATTTTTAAAACTTGTAATTGAAATTTAAAATTTTTTTTAAAGATTTTGAATAATAATCTTTGATTTTTCACTAGTTAACGAATACAAAAAATATAATATTTTGTAAAAAGAATATTATTCTCCATTACAGCAAGTCATAAGCCCTGTACAAAAAGGAAAACGATTTGCTTTAAACAAATTATTTGTCAACTGTAAATCTTACAGCACTTCATTATTCAGAATTTCCTGGCTTAGTTCTGCGAATAGACAACACAGCCTTGTACAGCTTTTATTAACCTCCGCTTTATCTTGCCAAAAATATGTAGGATAAAATAAATTTGTTTCGAAAAATGAGGAAAATATTTGACACTGTGTGGTCACATTTAAAACATTTTTGTTTGGCGAAAAATAATTTTATTTTCTTAAAATCAGCTGTTTTTTTGTACGCTCCTCAATACTATTTTGTGGTCACAAAGAAATATTTTATGTTTTTTATCAAATATTTGCCAGATATGACCAAATTTGCCACTTTAACGCGGTATTATTACACAAATGTTTATTAGCTTCAAAACTTTATTGTATATGAAAAAATTCGCGGGTTTCTCGCACAAAAATCGCAAGAAATCGGGAAATGAAATTAGTAGACTTTTTCGGGCATTCCAAATACTTGTTGTCAAATGTTATGTACTCGGCATGACATATGTGATGCCTACAACCTCAGTCATCTTGCAAGCTTTTATTCAGTTAATCATCCGCAAGACTTATTAGCTATTAATGTCCGATGTCATTTTTGTCACAGCATATAACTCAGTAAAACACTTTTGGACATTTATTAATTTTGGTGATCGTTTTTTTTACGTAAAAAATAATGTTTAATCGGAATATAGGAAAAATCGTTACTACGAGTATGTATGAATGTATGTTTTTTCATAAAATAAAAAAAGTTAAACGACAGGTAGATAATTCCAACCACTTGTATAAATAAAAAAGTATTTTTTAACAATTCTTATATATTAATAATTAATTTAATTTTTTTTAATATTGTAGTACAGCTTGTTTGTTAAAAATAAACATTATATTCAGGGCTGCCAGATAAAATTTGCAAAAAATCGTCAAAGAAATTCCAGGCCTTACTCTTTATAAATATAGAACTTAAGCAAAAATCAGAAGAAGTAAGCCAGTTGTCTCATCTGCGTAGAGCTAATAATAACTCTTCTAGAGCTTCCACTTTTCCATATATCAAAAATCGTCATTTTAGAGACAAAAAAAGTCGAACGTTATTTTGCCAAAGTTTTGTTAAAAAATCGTCAAAATAACGATTAATCGTCAAATCTGGCAGCTATGATTATAAAGCGTCCGCCATCTACCGCTTTTTTTAAACTAGTGCTTATTTCGTGAATGATAACACTTATCTCTTGTCTGATTTGACAGATAAATAGTTTTATCCTTCCGCTAAACGAATGTGGTTGTGTATACGCTTGAACAACGCTGGGAATCTGCGCCTGCGATCGACTTACAGAAGACGCCGATTTTGCCCAAAAAATCATCTTTTCAGATGAAGCTTATTTTGATCTTTGCGGGTATGTAAACAAGCAAAATTATCGCAGTTGGGGCACAGAAAACCCGCACGCATACATTGAAAAGCCGATACACCCAAGACGAGTCACTGTTTGGTGCGGATTTTGGTCCAGAGGCATAATTGGGCCATTTTTCTTCGAAAATGAGCAAGGAGTGGCCGTTACAGTTAATGGCGATCGTTATTTGGCCATGTTGAACGTATTTTTGTTCACAAAAATTGAAGAGGATGATATTAGCAATATTTGGTGCTATGGCGCTACGTGCCACACAGCCGAAGCTACACTCGATGTTTTGCGCCCTGTTTTTGAAAATCGCATTATCAGCCCCAGAGCTGATGTCATTTTGCCACCTCGGTTGCTGCGATTTGACAGCGTTGGACTATTATTTGTGGGGTGCCATCAGAGATAAATGTTACGTCAACAGGCCAGAGACAATTGACGCTTTAAAGGACAATATTCGTGAAGCCATTGGTGAAATACAGCTGCACACAATCGATAATGTGCTTAAAAATTGGACCGATCGTGTAGGCTACTGCATGGCCAGCCGAAGCAGTCATTTTAATGAAATTATTTTCCATTATTAACTTTCATATTAAAAAAGAAATTTGAAAAAAATGTATTTGGCGGACCCTTTATTACAATTCATACATATTTTTATTATATTTGTTCAACTCATCCACTGAAAATCTGTTAACAAAAGAATTCCCTTTTCAAACATGTGTTACTTTTTTTCTTATTTTTGTAATAATTTTTTTTTCAATGGCTCCTTTAACTGAGTGACTCTTACTAATTTGTCACTAAATGTTAATTAAAAATCGTTTAAAATGAAATTGTTTTCATTTTTATTTATTTTTCGAGAAAAAGAAGCTGAAAAAAAAATATTTTTTTATTTCAAAAACACATTGTCTTTTACACATTTTGACACGCAAAAACCAACAAGTGAATAAAAAATAAATAAACAAAGCAGATGCGATAAAGGCAGCTGTTGTAACAGTAGCAGTAGCTACACAGTAGTTACAGTGGTTGGCGAGAGAGAAAAAGGTGAGGAAAATAATTTGAAATTTATTTTAAAAACAAATTGTGCAAATAGTTCAACAAATTACGAATATCATAAAAGTAAGATCTCTTTAAAAGACTCGACTTGCATTTTAGGGATACAGTACTTGCCGCGTGATTTTTGTAGTTTCTAAAAACATATCAATTGCTCTTCCCGAAAGCAGCAGTTAATAAACGGGACGAACCTAGTACTGGTATTCGTTGTATCAAACTTTATTCTTGATCAGCTTCTTTTGTTCTTTTTCGTGTCAGGGTTATGTAACCAGTTTTATCCCCAAACACTATATAGAACTTATGATTGAACACCCAAATTATTTTCAAGCCCTAAAAGCAAAAATTTCTATACAAGTCGTGTTATATTTAACATGGCTACGCTTTAAGTACAATGCTTTTATTAATGTCCCTGAGTTGACATTATGTTTTGAAACGAAGCTTGCTTCTTGGTTAGAAGTTAAGTGTATCTAAAGGTCTTGTCGCTATATTGGTTGCAACAGCTTATGCAATGTATCTTTATGCTGAACTATAGCTTTAATCCTAATTTCGGTATTAAAACAGCAACCACTATAATTTCCTTAAGTCTATTCATCATCATCATTAGCATCATTATTGCTCATCAAGTTTTTGCTTGAAAAAAACTACAGTTGTTTTGGGTACCTGGGTACCGTGGAATAGATGATAATGAAATAGTGGATATATTGGCTAAAAAAGGCTACATGACACCCTATATCGGTCTGAAACTTTGCTGTGCATCACCATTTACTACCATCCTCAATCTCATCAAGAATTGGGGAATTACCAGATGCTTGGAACACTGAAATGCTTAAAATGGACTTCGTCAGTCTACGGCGGCGCCACTAAGAGGTTCTCAAGTACGAGGGGTATTATTTATATTCGGAAATAGCTAATAATAACAAATATTTTTAAATTTAAATATTCCCCTTGATAACCAATACACTTTTGCATTCGTTCAAACCATTTCTCAAAGCAGATTTTGAATTTCTCTTGAGACACCTCCAATACATAGTTTTTGAAAGCTTCAACTGCTTCTTCGGCGTTCGTAAACGGTTGACCTCGCTGTTTACCTTTGATATTCGGGAACAAGAAGAAGTAATTGGATGCCAAATCAGGACTGTACGGAGGACAGACATCAATTCGATGTTTTGACTGCTCAAAAATTCAGCTATTTGACGAGATGTCTGAGAGTTCACATTGTCATGATGGAGAATCCTTCGTCGCGGCGGCTGGTTTTAAGAATTTCTCCGAAGACTTCCAGTTAACAAATGGTCGTGTACCACTCAGAATTGACCGTCCTACGTTGCTCAAGCGGAACAGTGGCCACATAACCCTTTCAGCCAAAGAAACAGGCGACCATTTGCTTCGATATGCTTTTTCCGTAAACAACTTTTGTTGGATTTAGCTCGCCTTTTAATACACATACGGTCGATTGCTGTTTTGTTTTCGGCTCATACGCATATATCCATCCTGTCACGATTTTTTACACGTCTTTTGAAGCAACACGGTCGAACTTTTCGATCATTTTTTTACACCACACAAATGTCAAACTTTATTATGGTGTTGTAAGATTTGAAATTAATCTTAACGGAGTCTCTTACAAGTCAATGTAGACTAAGAACGCATCTGAAAGGGATGACGATCACAGATGTGGATGTTTGTATATTGTGCTCACAGGCATCATATACAGCGGAACACATATTGTGTGAATGTGTAGGTTTAGGTGGACATAGGGTCTCACTGTGTGAGATATCCACCATTATGGTTTCAGATCTTCTGGTGTTCATTAGGAAGGCAGCACATCTGCTGAACAAAATATAAATCGGAAGAGGTAAAATATATCCCATTGGTCGCTATGTCTTTAGAAATTTCTGGTATTCTAGCGGTGTCGGTATTAAAACTTGAGTCAGAAATAGTAGCACTACTAAAGCGAAGGCTAATAGATATTAACTTAGTGCAATTTTACAAAAGTACATAACATTATATATGAACTCGGTATTTTTTTTACTATTGACACTGTTAGTCCTACATACCAACATATATGTACACAACAATATTGTGCTTTCTTAGCGTTCTTTTGTATAAATTTAGATGCACAAATTAATCGTGTTTGACACATGACAGTCTCTTCCAAATTTGTAATGCAAAGTGTAATTTGTCATGGAAACACCGCTTAGCTGGAACTGTAGGGCCCCTGTTGATTCACTCCAACTTTTTCCGATGCTATTTACTTCGGCATATCAAAAGTATTTTTCCCATATTACATATCGCAGTGTAACAAGTTTCGCAACCGTAGAGAATGATAGATTTAATATTCGCAGTAATGATAGCAATTTTCGTACGCAGAAATAAGAAGGACGAGCTCCAGAGGGATCTGAAACGACCACGCATCTGACGAGCTTTCTGTAAACGATTATCTATTTGCTGACGCGACCCTCCGTTTGTAGTTATAACGCTCCCAAGATAAGAAAATTGATCGATCCTCTATTTCGCTTTCGGTGACCAGTTCGGAGTCGTTTGGAACTGAAACTGACATAAGCAATTATGCTAATAAGCCCGACCAGCGGTATTCTGGTGCGTCGAAATCAGGAGCCCCAGGGATTTCCGTTCCTGCCTGACTTTGGGTAGGCCCCCTTGTGGGAGCTTCGTAAAGGCTGTTGCTTTAAACATATATCGCAGGCAGAGTGGGAGCTTGGTGTGGTATTACACTATTAACCGAGCACTTTATCTGGGTGTGAAGGTTTTTTTTATCTGAGCCAAAAGACAAATATCGTTCACGTGTTCAAGATCGCTTGCGCGGCCTGCAAAACGCATTCTATCCATCTGCCGTTACGAAGGGCTATTTCAAGATTCGTGTCCAAAACTATATTAAATAGTAATGGTTATAAGGCAAAACCTAGCCGTATACCAGTTCCAACTTTCACTCTTTACTCAACTACTTGCCAAGTTTAATTCTGCAGGATGTATTTCGACATAAACCCTCAATAAGAAATCTGATTTTGATTTCCTGATTTAATTTGTCGAAAGCCTTCTGTAAGTTTATGAGACATAGCAACAGGAAGGGCTGTTTAAGTGATCAATTGTGGATCTATTGGGTCGGAATCCAGCCTGCTTCTGCCTCAAAGCTGGTATTATCCTATCGGAAATTATTTTTGCAATTGTTTGGGCAATTACCTTATTAACATCGCATAGCAGGGTAAAAAGGTTGACCGACTTACCACGCCAGTTTTTAGGGTCTGTGAGGTTGCCCTTTTTCGTTTTATTTATAATAGCACCCTCAACCAATTCATTAGGCAATTTCTCGCTCTCCAAATAAGACTGAATGATTAGAAGTATTATTCGAGCACACGTAAGCGGGTTGTACTTTAGTAGCTCTGCTGCAATACCATCAACACCTGAAGCTTTGTTTTCTTTAAGAATTTTAATCGAATGAGTGATCTCCTCCATACAAGTACCTGAAAGCAAGCGGCCATAGTGGTTCACCCAAACTTCAACCTGATCTTTCGCTGTTGTCGCCAGTTCTCCACTAGAAACTTTTCAAGGTTTTTTTGATGATTTTTGGGTACCAGTGAGTTTCCTTAGGCTTCTGTACGTGCCGCTTACTGATGTTGTCGAACCATCTGCGTGTGTCGCGTCTAGCGCCGCGCTTCACTTCTCTGTCAAGTTCGCTAAGACGTGTTTGTATCTGTAGTTTGACACCGCCCCATTTAGTAATAACTTCGAGTTATTGCGTAGTTCACAAGTAACAAGTAAAATATGTATGTTTCTTATAACTATTTTATACATTTCGCCCACTGTACCCCTTAAGTAAAATATATACATACATACACACAAACATTTTATATTTTTCGTGTTTTTTTTTCGGCACTACCATCACTTGTTTACAGAGGCTGTTGGTGTTTTCTCATATTTTGGTTGTTTAACATTTTTCAACATGAATGAACGCGTGAGGGTCTGCATAGAGGTGAGTGAGTAAGTGAATGAATGGCTGACTAAATGAATGAAAGCACTTTATGAGATGCATCAATTGGCGCCAACATCGTTTATCGCTTCATATGACAAAAAAGATGAAAAGCCATGGTGACAGTTTTTGGCAGAGTATAAAATCCAGAGAAAAAAATTAAAAAAAAAATTAAAAATAAAATTAAATGAAAAATATTTGAAAAGCCATCAATTTTGACAGGCACATTACGGTAATTATTATATGCATGTACTCACATACATACATATATGATGGCATACGACAAAACAAATTGGTCGTAAAGAGATTTCTTTTCTGAAAATTGTTGCTAAACAGAGCAAAAAAGGAAGAAATTAATAAAACCATACTTTTCATTATGACATGTTGAAAAGGTATTTTCGTTACTGGTAAATGGCAATTAAAATAAATTTTATAAAGAGTAGCGAAAAAGTGCTTTTATTTGCGAAGTATTGCAAGATTATGTATTTAACACATTGTTTGCGTGAAACTTACTAATACGTTTTCTGACGATTGATACTTGCCATGTAACGGCATGGTTTCTGTATATCGCTTTTAGAAAAATAAGTATCTAGTAGGCTGATAAACACATTTTTAGCTATTCGATAAATGTACCCGCGCACAATGTGTTAATAAAGCCAGCAACTATAAAAAATCTCAAAGATATCTTTACGATTAAAATATATTTTTTGAAGTAAAAAAACGTTCTATTTCTTAATAAAGATTCCTTTAAGTTCGGAACATCATTGTGAGCGTAGTCGTAAGGGTCTAATGTGATTTATATTCATGGATTCATGGATGCTTTAAGCACTACACAAGTTTTCATCTTGGGATTGTCTTGATGGAATATTATAATTTCCTTCGTTCGATCAGTCGCTCCAGCCGAAAACTTTGAATTATATTTGCTGGTACTAATACAATGAATATTGTGTGGGCCATCTATCGGCATAAATTTTAAGCAGCGGTTGTTTCGAATCTGGCAATAATTATGTCAATCTATTCTGTCACAAAATTCAATATATTATTTCGACTGAACGCTTGAGCAACGTTGGGATTTATGGGAAATCAATTTCCAAAAAAATAAAAATAAAATCATCTTTTCAAATTAAACTCATTTCCATTTTGGTGGGTACGTTAATAAGCAAAATTGCCGTATTTGAGGCTCATTAAGTCCAAACGTGGTCCTACAGAAGCCATTGCACCCATTACGAGTGAATGTTTGGTAAGGCTTGTGGAGCGGAGGCGTCATTGGTCTATATTTCATATTGCTCAACCATTACGGTCAATGAAGACAACTATCTTACCAGGATATGCTCTTCATGGTATTGATGTGAACGATGTTTGATTTCAACAGCATGGTGCAACTTGCCACAATCAATTTATTGCGTTAAACGTTTGATGGCCGTAAATTTAGCCGAAATGAGTATGTCAGTTGGTCGCCAAGAAGCTGCGATTTGACACCGTTCGACTATTTTCTGTATGGCGCCGTTATAGACAAGTGTTATGCCGACAAACCAGCGACAATTGCGCAGATCAGGTTTGGTTCTGCATGAGAAATTTTCGCTAGTATTGATGGTCCCAATTTCCATGGCGAACTGCTTATAGGCAAATACCATCGATTTTCCATGCGGAGATTTATGCAATTCTTATTTATGTTGAATAGTGTCTGAGAAGAATATAAAAGGGTTTGAATACTTATATCATGTGAGACAGTCAGACGGTCTTAAAGGCTTTGTTGTCCTGTCTGTCATGTCTCAATGAACTGGAAACAAAAGAGTTGACGTCTTAGCGAACAACGAGCTCGACGTGCATTCATAGGTAAAGAACCTTTCTTTGGTATCCCTTTGGGATACCACAGAGGTTAAGAAAGAATTTTCTCTGCAATAGCAATAGGAAAATGCCTCTTCACTGAGACAAATAAAGCGTTTTTTGCCCTGTTTTCTAGTAAATCCTGAAAGCAACTAATGCTCAACAAGAGTGAATTTAGAGTACTTAAAGGCTCATTAACTGGTGATTGTGATCTTAGATACCATCAACAATTTATTGTTAATTAGTACAGTGGTAGTCTTTGTTATAAAACTGTATTGTGTTATTTTAGTCCATCGGTTTGTGTCAAGGCCACCCTGATAATGCCATTTTTAATTTGTGTCATTAATGGTGTTACCAACTGTGTATTGAACGATGTTACCGTACCGATTTTGGGTGTTACATTTGAAATTAACGGCAATAAATCGAAAAAAGTAATCATGTAGGTGAACATCACAATGAATTCTCTTATGCTTCCACGATTTTTAAATTACCCACGACACAATAATCACCGAGAAGACGGGCAGGAAAACTAACACCAACACCAAGGATAGATTAAACGTACTATGGATGAGATTGAGAAGTAAGCTACAACATTACTCAAACGTTGTCAATACACGGCATTTGTACCGGTATAAAATGAGCGTGAAAATAAAACGCTTATTTTAAATGGGAAAGAAAAATAAAACGTTTTATTCATTGTAACCGGCAATGCCTAATACTACACATTTTTTCCATCTTTCAGACAATTTGTAGATTCCACACCAACAAAACTGTTCGTCTTTTAAAGCAAACTAATTATTCACCCAATTTTCGACTTCCTCGTAGGAATCGAATTGCTGCTCAGCCAATGCCTGTCCCATTCATGAAAGCAAATAGTAGTCGGATAGAGCCAAGCCTGGTGAATACGGCGGGTGGGGTAGCAGCCTCAGCCTAATAAGGAGCCGGTTTTGTTTTGTGTGCAGGAGCACTGCCATGTTACACTGTTATGTCACTGTCATGGTCGTTTTTCGATCAATGCATGGCTCAAATTAATTATTTGTTATCGATAGTAATCTGTGTTTACGGTTTCACCAGGTTTTAGGAGCTCATGGTACACCACACCTTTCTGGTCGCACCAGACACACAGCATTGTCTTCTTGTCGAATCGATCTGGTTTTGCAGTCGAAATTGATGGTGTCTCAATTGTTAATCCATGATTTTTTTGGTCTAGAGCATGTTCTCTATATGCTTCCACAAGCATTCGATGCGACTCTGCAGCAGTTTTCTTCGAATGAAAACAAAAAATTAATGTCTTCCGCACATCATCATTTTCTGGTACAAAATTTTCCATTTTTAACATGATGAAAAATATGATGTTGTTTGTTCACTGATTTGATGTATACTGAATATGTTTGACAAACGTCATTGCCAACACAGAAAAAATAAGGCTCGTTCACAATGAATGTTCCCTCTGGAGACATTTGTATCTTGACGCTCACTTCATACCGGTACACCTGGTATATAGCTACGGAAATATTGATCATACGGAGCATACATTCTTTAACTGTTGTCGGTAGGATAACAAAAAAATGAAATTAAAGCAGGAGATTGGACCCGTATTAATTGGGAATAAAGTATGCAAACTATTACGCAGAATAAAAATTGGGGGAAGTTGACAAAATACTCATAATTTCAGCAAAAGATGAAGAAAGTTGACCTAGATAGGAGAGCACATAATATAAAAGTTGCAGATGGTGGTAGCTAAACCATCTCTAACTGAAACAATGAAGAAATACTCAGAGAAAGATAGGTTTTCAGTGAACTCACCGCATATCGAATGCGACGACATTTGATGATCCGGAGAGATTTTCCTACCACGCGGAAAAAAATCATTACCACCACGTTTATATAAAAAAAGTCTTAAGCTCATTAAAAACGATACTGTTCGCAACAACGACATTCGAAGATTTGTCGCCAGGTGATTTTTGTGTGCCTCATTCCCATTTTCTTTTTTTTTTTCTCTTCATTTCTTCTCGAAGAGACTCCAGCTTTGATCAAAGTAACATGTATGACAAACAGTCTCATTTATCTCACGACTTTAATTTATCTCCATAATTTTATCGAGACGACACGAAATGGGCGGCACGTACCAGTTGTTTTTTTATGGTTACACCAGTTTAAATCATAATAGAACAAGAAAATGTATATTTAATATCAATGAAGTAGGCTTTTTTGGATAGAAAATTTTATGACATTAATGTTTAAATATGATCTCGGCCATGTGACCGCGACAGCTGACGTGTACAAAGCACAAACAGAAACACCAATTTTCACAAACTTTTCGCAGTATACGCTGCCGTATTTTGCCAATAACTCTTCGAGTGTTGATTTCCAATTGCGTTCAATTGTCTCTGGTTTATTGACGTAGACAAGTGACTTTACATAACCCCCAAGAACTTTGTAGCCAATTAATTGGACCATTACATGAAATTACTTTTTCATCAAAAGTTTCAATTGTAGCGCGTGCTGTGTGGCATGTGGCTGCGTCCTGTTGGAATAACATGTCAGCAAGATTAATGCCAGCTAATTGAGGTGCGAAAAAATATCTAATCATGTCCCTATACCGTCCATCATTGGTTTGGAAGACCGCCAGGCCATAAAGCGCACCAAACAGTAATTTTCTGCAGATGCAATGGTGTTTTGATTATCCTCACTCCGAATGTAACAATTCGGCTTATTAAAGTAGCCATTAAACCAAAAATGGGCTTCGTCGGAGAACAAAATTTTGAATGAAAATTCATTATCAATACCAATTTGTGCTTCAGCCCATTCGTCGAATTGGCGGTGCATATGATGTTCGTCACTTGACTTTAATTCCTCCACAAGTTGAATCTTGGAAGGTTTTAAGCCAAGATCTTCATAAAGTGGAAGGACGCAACTCCAATTGCCGAGACGAATTTTTTGATTTGCTACGGCTACGGCTTTTTCAGTGCGCACTATCGGGATGCACGTTATCAGTAAGAGTAAAAGTGGTCCGAAAATGAATCGTTATTATTCGAATTAGCTGCTCTGAAGGACGATTATGTACTTCGTAAAATGGACAAAGTACACGATAACTTTGACGGACAAAACCATTATTTTGACAAAAATTTTCAATAATTTGCAAACCAAGCTAAAGAAAAAGCAACTATCGGCTCTAAAGCTGGTTGACAAATAAGGCAGTGTTGCCAACTAAAACATAGGAATCACTAAAAAAAAACACCCAACACATTTGGCATTGTTTTTGCCACAAAGTAACTTAGTAAAAAACTAGAATACTTATCCAGCCTTCCAACGTTTCACTGTTGTTAGAGAAGCGAATTCGTTCAGTCGATTATTGTGCCAAATCGATTATTGTGAAAGAGTCGTGACTATCCAACTATAGCTCTCCAAATTATTTTTGGTTTTTTCGATTAATTTGGCAGTCTATTATGAAAATCATGAAATAAATTGTATTTTATTGGCACAACATTATCTGCTTTTTAAAATTTTTACTTAATAAACATGTGGCTTAAAAAGCTTTCATCATTTAACAGGTGCGGGGCCTAATAGCGTATACAGTCGCTCTTTAAAGTGATAAATGCTTAAATACGCCCTCAAAAACGATTTTAGTTTCTGGTCCATTTCAGTTGAAATATAAATTTGCAAAAAATATTTTCTTATTTTACTTTTCAACTTTCGCCCCTGAACTTAATTTACAAAAAATGTTGCCAAACAAAGTGCTTTTAATTTTGCCACAATTTTTCATTTTCATTCACCTCATGTTCGGCTTATTCGTTGGCTTGGCTTCCAATTGCAAATTCAATTTTAATAAATTAGTTTGTTAAACAATTTTAATGCGAGTACAACGTGTGTCTTTTCGCTTCTTAAAGCCAACCGGCAAATACAAAAAAAAAAAAAAACAAACGAATACCAGGTAATGAACATGCCCCCAAAATATTATGCCAACACAAATGATAGACATGCAGCACATATTTTATGCCGCACAATATTAAAACTGCACAAACAAATAGACAGACGAACTGGCAGACAGACAGACAGGCAGTCAGTATTAAATTTAAAAAAAAACAAGTCGGAAAATAAAAGAAGAATTTGAACGACAACTGGAATTGTTTGATTCCACTGGTTGACTGGTTCAGTGAGCGGCACGTTTGTTGTTTCAAAATTGTTTTGCATAGTGAAAAAGGACCAGCAAAAATTGGTTGAATTGATATGTACTCGTATGTATGTTGTAATGTGGTAATGTTGTTGTTCTTTTTATTAATTTTAATACTCATTCATTCATCCATCTAGTAATCCACGCAACAATGATTCATTAATTTATTCATTCATTTATAATGCTTAACTTTGATTCGTTAACAATATACAATAAAGAGATAATATTAGGGGTAGAAATAAACTATTAGACGTTTCTTAAGTCTGTGATAGGATAATTTAGGCATACGACGTTAGAGTTAAAGTTGTTTGATTTCCATTTTCTCAAAAGGCTTACAACTTAACTCATAAAAGAAAGGTCATAAAACCAATAATTTGGGTTAAATACAGGGTGTCCGCCGGGAAGGTATACTACATTGTTTGTTTATAATTTTTGATTATATGAAAGAGAATAAATATGATAAATGTTTTTTTTTTAATGTCGGGAATTATGTATGGAATACAATATCAGATAAATGCCCGCCTCTGTTAGCCTCACAAATGCCAGCTCTTTTGAGCACATTTTTCATTACATTCCTACACATTTCATCACGAATATTTTGTTTGAGTGCTGGAGCAACTGGTTTGTGGTTTGTTTACATAAACCTGGCTTATCAGATATCTCCACAAAAAAAAAAAGTCCGGTGCAGTCAAATCAGGCGACCGTGGAGGCCAATCAACATCACCATTCCTTAAAATAATTAGTTATGGAAAGAGGTCTCGCAGTAATTCCATTGTAATCCTAGCTGTGTGGAATGTGGCACCGTCTTGTTGAAACCACATGTTAGTCAAGCCCAACGCATGCAGTTGTGGCGTTAAAAAGTTTTCAAACATTACGATATTGCTCCCCATTGACAGTTACCGTTACGCCGTTTTCAGTTTTAAAGAAGTAAGGTCCGATGATTCCTCCTGACCAAATTGCATACCAAACTGTCACTTTTAATGGATGCAATGGTGACTGATGAATAATTTGAGGCTTTTCCATTGCCCAGAACCGACTATTCTGTTTATTCATCATTGTGATTTTTTCATGAAAATCGATGATTGATTTTGATAAAATGTTTTAACGATTAAAACACGTTGGTTTACTGAATATTTTTTCAAAATAAATATGAATATGAACTGTCAAGACTAACGTTTACCAAAATGGAGGCAAAACAAAGTAGTATACCTTCCGGCGGACACCCTGTATTATGTTGCGTAGCGTTTTAATCAGATTCTTATTTAAACAAAAGTCAATAAATACGAGCAGTACTATTTATACTTCGGGAATAGCAAATAGTAAGAAATATTTTTAAATTAAATGGCTTTCGGCGCTCGTTTATCGTTGGCTATGCAATTTACATTTGATTTTCGGGAACAAGAAGAAGACATTGGGTGCCAAATGAGGCCTGTACGGAGGATGAGACATCATATCAATGTTTTGACCGCTCAAAAATTCACTTGTTTGAAGAGATGTGTACGAGCTCGCATTGTCATGATGGTTAATGATTCGCCTTTGGCGGTTGTTTCTACAAATTTCTCCGAAGACTTCAGGCACACAAATGGTCGTGTAACACTTAGTATTGACCGTCCTAAACTGCCGAAGAAACAGGCGACCATTTGCTTCGCTGTGCTTTTTGCAGAAAAAAACTTTTGTTAAATTTAGCTCGTCTTGGAATGCTGTTTTGTTTCCGGCTCATACGCACTTATCCATGATTCGTCACCTTTCACGATTTTATACACGTCGCTTGAAGCACCACTGTCGAATATTTCAATCATTTCCTTACACCAATCGACGCCAGCCTTTTTTGAGCGATTGATAAATTATGGAGTATACAACGAGAACAAATTTGTTTGCACAACTAAGTGTTCATATAAAATCATATGTATTGAAGTGGAATTAATATGCAAGTATGCCTCTATCTCCAAATATGCCACATGACGATCTTATATTATCAGTTCACGCACTGCATCAATGTTTTGTGGTACAACAACTAATTTCGGACGACTTTTACGGAATTCGTCGGCAACCGAACCACGAACATGACTGAATTTATTATGCCAGCAATATACTGTAGTCTTTGATGGTGCTTTATCGCCATACAAAGAAATGTTTTCATCGTCACATTCTTGCTGAGCTAATCCACATCGGAAGTTGTGAAAAATAACCCACCAAAAACTTTCTATTTCAATTTCATTTTTTTTTTTTTGGCCAAATCTTAGTATAGTGTTGCCAGATTTTAGCTGTTGCCAGTTCCCGAAATCCAAATAGTACCCCTCATACACTGCTTACGATCTCCTCCCACTTCTCGACCAATTTACCGTAGCCGTACCGCCAAAACTCGTCCGGTATGGTATCGAAGAAGTTGTTTATCCAGCTTTTAAAGTTCTCTTCTTTGTCAGGACAACGCCCTTCAAATGTTTTGACAGGGAATGGTAAAAATGACACTGCTTCGAATACGTCATTGACGACTTGTGCAATTTGGGCCTGACGTAGTCAAGAAAGAGAACGGTTTGGCCTTGTCGATGGAGCCTTTTTAGTCGAATAACTTCTTTTCCCCGATGTAATGGACAACGTAGAGCTCCTTGTCGAACGCGGCATTCTATTCGAAAATTTTCCATTGAATAATGTCCTTCCAGTCTCACTAAACGCACATCATGCTCTTCTTTGGATGGCGGTTATGATGCTTGACTCTCGGCTTTAGCGTATCTCATATAGCCACCAACTAATTCCCTTCATACTTTTTTATGTAAAGCCATCATTTCTAACCGCGACGACGATTAAGTACAAAAAACGCTGTTATCTGTTAGCTAACGGAATGTTGAAAAATAATTGCATTTTCTTTGTTATTAAGCTCATGAGGCACAGAGGCTCTCAGGTTTTCAGCAAATCCAATTGAATGAAAATGATTTTTTATGATCGCAGTTAATTTGTTGGCACGACTTGTTCGGATACTGACCTCTTTCATAAGTGCTACTTCCAAAGTACGAACTTATTCCTTAATCCGATGTTAACACTTTGCTCTGTGTTTTCTTCCGTCATGTACCTTATTTTATCGACTTATTTTTTAAGAGCTTTCAGGTATGATTAAAAAAACACATAAAATGTATAGAAATGTTTTAAAGGCGTTAAATTGTACGATCTAGGCGGCCAATTGACCGGCACCAAACGTGAAATAAACTGTTCACCGACCTCTCCTCCCAATTGGACCACTGTTTTGAGTGCTGTGTGGCAAGTCCAGCTGTTCCATTTATAGCAAAAACAAAATTTGTAATCATCACATGGTAGCGTTCGCTATTCACAGTAATGTTCCTGCCTCCGTCGTCTTTGAAAAAGTAAGTTCCAATGATGCCACCGATCTATAATACACACCAAACAATACATTTTTCTGGATGCATTGGCAGTTCTTGCAATGCTGCTGGCTGCTTTTCACACCAAATACGATAATTTTGCTTAAGCTTCGTGTCTGAACACAATTTTCCGATAAAAAAGTTGATATTCATCCAACTTCTTGTAACAGCTGTATTTTGAAAGGTTTTACTTTCAAATCCTTCCCAAAATTTTCCACGTAGTAGAGTAACAGAGGCCCAATTGCTGCGATATTTTCGTCTGTATGCACTCTACGTATGCGTGTTGGTGGTTTAATGTCTAATAATGTAAATTTAGTGCGAAATTTAGTCAAAAAGATTCCAAATAGTTGCCGCAGAAGGTTACCCAAATGGAAGAGGCACACGATGCACTTTCTTCCCCGAGCGTGAATTTTGATGATTGAGTTCAATAATCTGCAAGAGTTGTTCGTTTGCAATTCGATTAATGGTTACGAGTAAATTATAGACAAAACTGAACATGTTTGAGAGTAATATGTTACACAAAAACAGCTGAGCTGCCAAAATGAAAGTTGCTAACAAATCACTCGATACTATAAAAGATGTAAAAGTTGCAGCTTAGTGCTATATTGTCGGCATTAGTAATTCGGAAGTTGCTCTATAGTACCATTGGTTGCAATGCTTCTCCACATGGAGTTAATAGATGCACCTTGTGAGTTAGAATTAAACCATATACACCAAGTGTACTCAACAAAAGGCTGCACTCAATTATCAAAAGGAAAGTTTGCTCCTCTGAGGGGTTTGTTACCTGTAATATCAGAACTGAGTCCCTTGTTCTATCTATACCTGGGCTTAAACTTTTGCTTTGTGTCAGATTTATTATTCAAGTTGATTTTCATATGACTTTGTAGAGTTGAAGATCCTTGCTAAGTGGCGGTGGTGATCCTTACCTTAGCATTGTTTTCACCATAATTTCATTATTCGTCTGATGTCTGAAGCGAGGTTCAGGTTCTTTTATTAAACACTCGAAACCCCAATTTTAATTCATGTTCTCTGCTGGGGATTTGAACCTGGGTCTGGGCATTGTATGTGTGTTCTGTAACCACTACACCACTCCACTCCTTTCTGTAGGAGACGAAAAGTTTATTAAATCTCTCAAAGTTATGGAAATATATTTAACGACAATGTTAACAACTGCTTATTTATCGTTGCTTAAGGCTCACACCTCAGCTGATTTGGTCAGCTTATAGAGCTTCAGTTTATAACCAAAATGTAAAACTGAAGCGTAGTAAATGATCGGCCGTCTTCAAGTTATGCACAAATTGTACATTGTAAGGCTCAAAAATAAAATCCTTAAGCAAAATTAGACAACATCTATGTGGATAGTCTCAATTGTCGACATATTTCGATCTTTCTTTTTACATGGACGTCGTTTGTTGTGACTTGTAGTTAGCCAGTTAACTCAAATTAATCGATCAAATTCTTGATAACAATTTAGGCGAATTTCATAAATCGTGCTTTTACAGATTCAATTCACTGTTATGTCAACTAGTGAAATGTGATAATTGGAAAACAAATTTTTTTTACATCATTTTCTTTTTTTACCCCTAATATATGGATCGCTCTACTCCTGTCATGTTAATTGCTTCGGCCTGGTTAAAAAGCATGATAAAACACAAGAAATGTGTTGTATTTGATGTCATATTAATGAATTATTTATTATTTACAACAACAACAAAAATACTATGCCTCAGTTTGTAGTTATACTTGTTGTTGCTTGTCACATATCATCATGTGGCACATATTGAATTAATCGCTTAAGAAAGCATATCCGCACACTTAACTCTCACTGCCAAATCTTAAATGATGGCTCCCATTAATGTAAATGAGAACGAAAGAATGTGAAATGATTTCTTTTAATTTCTTTTCTTGTTTTTCTAAATGTTTTTCTTTTTTAGATTTTAAATGTTTTTCTTCAATATTTTCTTATTTATTTTTTTTTAATTTTTAGCTGATAAATGCATTTCTGTTTGTGAAAACATTATCGGTTCGATGTGAAAAATGTAAAAACATAAATAAAAAAGCGAAAGCGTAAATGGTTTTTAGAACAATTTTAAAGAAATTATTTTTTGATTTTTTTATGTTTAGTGGCATGAAAATATTTTTTTTTTCATAATTAAGCGTTAAACATATAACCGACAGCAAGCAGCAGACAGCAAAATATCAAAATTAAAAAACATATGTTTATATGAAAACAATTATTTTAAAGGTAGCACATCAAAAGCCTAGACAATAACTTTTGCAAAACAAAGCAGCAAAACAAAAATTAGTGATAAAATTTTAAATAAAAAAAAAAAACGCAGAAATCGTTATTTTTACTTATCAGAAAACAACAGTAGGGAATTAAAATATTGTATCAAATAATATTTATGTCAATAATTAAAAAGTTTTAAACGCATAATTTCATTAATTTTTATATTTTTGAGTAATATTTTAAAAAACCAATTTTATTTTGCTGGATTTGAAAACTTTGGGTGTCGCCACTGATAAATATTTTTCTATAGCAAATATTTTAATGACAAATAAAACAGATGACAATGAAACCTAATTTTATTGCTGCTGCTGCTTTCAAAATATTTATGAAGTCGATAGCATAGCAGCAAATGCTGCCAACAACAACTTGCTGCTTGTTTTCATGTTACTTGCTGTCGTCTATGTATTTAAAGCATTACAAAAACTAAAACTTTCATTATTTGTTTAGTTCATATTTGAAAAACCACAGGAAGAAATTCACTAAAAAAAAATTTGCAATTATGCTGAGTGAACTTTATAGTTGTAGTTTTAGTTTTTTTCATTTTTATTTTTAACGTGGAACACAAAATTGAAGAGGTTTTTTTAACATCCACTGTTTGTTCACACTAAAAAAATATATGGCAAGTTATGCGTAATGCTCTAGCGTTGCATAAACTTCAGAAAACTATAATAATACAATATTATGACCTTAGCTCTTAGGTTAAAAGTTCAAACAAAACCTTATCGCATCAACGCGCTCGCTTTAAGTTTTTTGCATTTCATGCGACCCCTTAGACGTGAGAATAGTTTTTTTTTTTTGCTTGGATTAGCTGTAGTGTAAATTTTGTTGGTAAAATATTGGGTATATAAGTTAAAAATCGGGGCTTTTTCTGTTCAGCTTTTGTGCATTTTCTGTGAAACATTGATACAACAAATAATAGAGTTATTCGAGGTATTGGCTATAATTTTTTTCGCAAATCGTCCATTGTTTTCTTTCAGTTTCATTAATCAAGTTGATTTGTCAAGCTACGTAGATGATTAATCTAGTGTAGCTGGCCTCCGAAGATTCTTGCTAAGGGTTGATGATCCTTACTTAGCCTTTTAATTTTTTCTCAGTAGGTGGCGTTTATTCATGATCATTTGCCCGTTTGTCATCATCGTCTGAGGTAATTTGGAAGGTCAGGGGGGCTTCTTGTTTAATTTTGTAGATGAAGTTATCTGGAGGAGGTTATTAAACACTCGAAACCATAATCATCAGCCATGATATTTTCCCATCATTTTAGCAACAAATGGATTATACGACAAAATAACTGCTTATTTTTTGGGTCAAGCTTATTGCCGAAATTAAGCATATTCCAGTAAGAGCGTCCAGATGGAATCGTCTTCATGTATCATATTCCGGACGTTTTTGGCCAGTGTTAGCTTCTCTCAAATTAATTGTGTTTGGTACCGGTCTCATGTGATCACTAAACAGAATTTCAGCAGCTAATAATATTGGGTTAAGGAATAGGTTTCATTGTATTTATCATATGGTCTAAAGAGAAAATCCTTTAAAATATTCTCAGTATGTTATTAAAATTTCTACTGTCTCTTATCAGTGTAGAATATTTAATAAGTACTTCACTAGTTTATTAAAATTATATTACAAACAAAATAAATATGTTCAGGCTTTTTTCCTTTCCTTTTAGAAATCTATGAATAGAAAAAAATTAAAAAAATTTTTTTGTGGCAAAAAAAAAATCGTTTTTCTAAAACTTTCAAGTGGTTGGCAAATGTGATGCAGCAGTCGTATGTTTTGCCAGTGGCATTTTCATTCCCTCTATTGTTCTGTTGGTAGACACTAACCAGCCATCTAAGCGAGGTCACAGAGTTGAAAACGTACTTTCTTTCGTTTGCTCCAAAAAATTTACCAACAATAATTGGAAAATATTTTTTAAACTTTTTTTTTTTGAGGTGCTAAGATGGCAAAACAAATACGATCATGATACGAAAACATTTCCATGCATAATTTTTCACACATTAAGTTTGTTTTCACTTTAATGTAACAAAAGATTTTTTTTCTTTTTGTGTGAAAAGAAAAGTTGCAGAAAGTTTGTTAAGCAATTTAATTTCTTCTTCAACAATTTCTTTAATTTAAAATAAAATTGAAAAAGAAATTAAATTAATAAATTAAAGGAATTAGAGGATTATAAGTTCAAATGGTGTTAACCAAATTGTCCTTAGCATCCTTTTTTTTCTTAAGAAATATAACTTCTCAGTTGACTTTAAACGCTCTCTTCATAAAAGTGGCAAAATTTACTTTTCAAATCAATCAATCAATCAATCAATCAAATTAAAGTGTATTATTTAGTTTGCAATTTTACTTCCTGCCATCTTACTTAGCATCGTTAATTCTTTGAAATTTTTCGCATCACTGAAATGATTGATTACACCTTTAAATTGCAGGTGTTGGTATGTCTTAAGGGTTTTGTGTTTGTAATTCATTTCAATTTCATACCGCAGTTAACGATAAAATTAATTGTTTTCATTTAGCAAATAAATTATTTCTTATAAAAGAGGTTTGTTAGAAAAATGTGCAGAATTAATATCTGCTTAAAATGGATACTAAAGCACTCTAACTTATAGCCGTGAGCTGCTTTGGTAATGCTTCTTTATCTCATTTAACCTCCATTAGAAAGGTTTAATATTTCACGGTTCTCTTCGGACACGGGAACAGAAAAAGCTGACAATGTTATCTGAGTCATTTTTGCAGTAACATTTTTGACAAAAAATCAATAAAAAGCAAAAACGGGTCTAAATGCTAGTACACATCTTAATCAAATCAAGTATATTATTGAACTGAAAATACATCGAATTATTTACAATATGATTCCAGATTGTTTCGGGGTATACATTTTTTTTATACATTACATTTTTGTACCATTTTCCACATTTTGTCCCCCTCCGGTCCAAATTCTAACATTTGAGATAACTTTTAGTTACTTCCACAAAGACGCGGTATAATCTGTCGTTTAGCTAAATTGTATAGATAGCGGAGCTCTAATAATTGTCGTTGCCCACATATACAAAATTTAATCTGTATTTACGGTACCACGCCCACTTGTCAAATTCCCCCACTTTTTGACTTATAATTTGCTTTGACTATGAAGTCATTTAGACCAAATAATGGAGATATGATGAAATCAATAGTTTGTATGTATCGAGGGTACTACACCCACCTGTCGAATTTCACTCACTTTCGCCCTCCTAAAGATGGCGCGGCCATTCAAAAGTCTATCAACGTCTTGCCAAGACTCTCTATCCGGAAAAACTGCCACAGGGCACATGCTAAAGTCGTATTCCCTGACCCTATAGTCCGTAGAACCAGAATAGGTCACCGATTGCGCACCCCAGTCGAGTCCCCCAAAATGGAAGAGTGTTCATAACCCAGAGCCTTGGCCGGCCCTTCTTTGAAAATCCTCAAGAAGCTCTTAGCAGCCCTTCTCTTCACTCAATGGAGGTTAAGCCCAGAATAATGTTCAGCGTTGCCTGCTGTTATTTAAGCACAAATAACCGGTTAATTTACATAAGTATAATTTTTTTACGTTTGTATATTTTTTTTATTGAAAATATGCTCATCGTTTAACTACTTGTATAAATGTAATTATTTTTGTATATATGACAACCTTGAACGTCTCACAAAGAACGTGAAAACCGAAGAAGATCGAAAAAGATATACACTCTTGAGCAAGAATAACCTTTTCTTATCTTCTGTAAATAAATATTGATTTTTATATATGGAGAATGAACAACTAGGCTCATTGAAAGCCAACAAACCCACAAACGCTGGTTCCGAACGACAGCTATATTAGTTAGTGAAGTTTTTTACAGCCTAAATACACACAACCAATCGCTAGTAATGTTGTGAGGTGATATCGCTGTTGAAAATTGTCAGATGGTGTGGCCTGGGATTGAACCGCCGACTTTTTCGTTGGAAAGTAGGTTCTTATCTAACATACCACAGTAACACATGCACTATTAAATACGTGGTGCATAAATTTACATACAGTGCTCCTCGAAATCTAAGCAAATTTTTTTGCCGAGGCAATTAAGGACTCGTATATTACTAATAGATTTATTCAAAGTAAAACATTTAATTTTTATTATTTTAGGCACCTAAATTATAACTATAAAAACAAACCTTTAACTTCATTCTTTACCAAGTAATACAACAAAAACGAAATTAGCCTCTTGAGTGGCTGTTCGAAACTTAAGCATTTTTCAGTACTTTGTGTAATTAATATTGTTTTTTATAGCCTCCGCACACCGTTTTGGCATAGTTTTTATGAGATTTGTTAGAATTATTGTTAGTAGTGACTGCCACTTTAATTTTAAGCTCTCCATTGGCCTCAGCTTATTTTTAAAACGACATATCCGACAAATTCTTATACTTTTATGTGCGAAAATTAAACTGATGTTCCACATGGGAATACCGAATAATGAACTGGCCTATAAACCTACCCTTTGCTCCTATTTATTCCTCTGAGTAGAAATTACTTATACGGTACATCAATATCAACTCTAAATAAATCACTCCAAATATCTTGGATATCCTAAAATCATCTGTATAAGCAAATCACCCCTGACAGAACTCCAATCCGTCTTCCAACATCAACTAACTGCCATAAGAATATATGCTTTTTGAGACTGAGACTAACCCACACAAAAATAACACACCACAACCTAATCTCAGAAGAACGGGAACCAATATGCTGCTTCTGCAATAAAGCTACACTTTCAACATTTCACCTTTTAAAAGATTGTCGATCCATAGACCACGCACGTATAACGCTTTATGGCTCATCAGACTTGATGTCTCTACTTAAAAACCTATCAGTGATGAATATTAGAAATATATATACATATTCCTTATAAATTTAAAAATAGCAAATACTCGTCTGGCTTAGTTTAAATTATATGTTAGCCGATAGCCATTCGATGCCAGTGCTTTCTTTTCTTCTGTAGTTTATTGTAATTTTAATTATAATAAATTTAAATAAATAAATAAAATAACCGGTTAACCGGTTATTTGAAATATTATTAACCGAAAACCGTTTTTTTTAAAGTGCTACTTTTCGAATTATTCGAAAACCGGTTTTTGAAAAAAGTCGAATAATCGATATCCCTAATTTGTAATACGCTGAAACAAAAATATTTTTAATATCATTTTTTTTGTTTAAATTAAAATGATACTTAAATTTTGGACATCCTTTACAAGATAATTGCTTACCAATGCTATGTATGTTTTTTGATTATTTAATAAAGCTTAGATCCTTATTAAATTTTTGAACTAATGAATACTAATGAAAGTGAATTATGTGTTCATTCTTTTATTTTATTAAATTTCAGTATATGGTACATATTTCGTATTATACTGTGTGTAGTAAACGTTTCATAACATTCATTAGAATCAACTTTTCGTTCTCCCATTTATTTTAAACATTGCGCCTTGACTTTATCGTTGTACGCGAATCATACTCATTTTATGCAACAGGTTGTTAACTTTTCATTTTCTATGACTTTTTTCCATAAAAAAAACTTTATTCTTTAAAAATTGAATTTAAAGTGTAGCATGTCACGACAGGTTTCACATATTTTATTACAATATTCAGTATACATTTTGATCTAGACAGTCAGCAGTGGCAACAATATACAGTCAGTGACTACTCACACAAACGCTCAAGTTAATAAAACTATTCAAATAATTTTCATTTTAAATCAACAGTCGTTTTTCATACCCTATTGAAGGGGGACTATTTCATATTACGAGGGAACTTGTACTTATGTATGTGTGTGTGCTTTAGATGTGTGTTAGAGAACTTAACTGTGTTTGCTTGTCTTACTTTTGTAAGAACTACCTTTCGAGCAGAGCTGTAGCTTATAACGCTGTGCATGTATTAGTAATAGTAAACAAACAACACACACACAGTTACTAGCTGAGAGCGTTTATTGCATTACACTCTCTCTATGTAACTATTAGTCTCTTAATATTTTTAGTATGTAAATAATAAAATGTTTATGTTTTTATTTAACGTTTAACTAAAACCATACATACTAAGACTCTGCTCACTAAAAAACATGCGAGGTTTGTTAAAAAAATGAAATTAATTATAACTTAAAAACATTAAACGATAAATTTATTTAATAAAATATTCTTAGCTGTGCATGTATGTTATTTTTTAGACCAAAACCGAATCGAGTCAATTCTGTATACGCTCTTCTGAAAGCAAACATAATCCATTGAGAGCGTTCTGCATCGATTGAAATAAATGATAGTTTGGATTAGATCAATAGGATAATCCATCTGTGTTAACCTAAGTTAAAAAAAAAAAATAATTCCTTAGCAACAATGAGCCCGTTGCGCGCTCTCGTGTAATGGACCAAACCAAAAGCCATACTCATCGTAAACACAACTTCCCATCACAACATAGTCCCTTAGGGTTCTCCAATCAATGCCAAAAGTATAGTCTATGTCTGGTCTAGGTCCTGCCACAAGTGCTCTGCCCTTATCGCAATAAAAGAAGGTCACGTGCAGAGCAATTGTTCGAAAGTTTCGACATATTCCCCACATTCTTTACAATTATCAGATCCAACACAGTCCCCATATATAATAGATATGCTCTGAACCCAGAGTGTCCTGTTAAAACGTACACCATCCTCCTAAGCTTAGGCCTACTTTACATAAACAGTTCGTTCTTTCAGCTGCCAACAGGGCCGCTCACCGTATACTTCGACCAGAATTACATGGGTCTCTCAATAAGCTCGCCCCTCTGATATCGAGACATTATCTTAAAGTTTCCTGGCACCCAAATAATGCGGTCTCCAGTAGTAGCAGAATAGCCGCCCAGTGTCTTCTTAGAGACCAGCACTGTCATTTCATATTGCTATCTGGCTGTCGATAAACTTGTTAACCTCCATCGGCCCTATACTTTCCCAACCGATGACCTCCGTAAAAGCCCTGATTTTTTCTTGAAAGCCAGTATTATGGTTCGGAAGGCGAAAAAAAACTTTATCTCTGGGGGTTTCAAAATAAACCCTCAGTCCCGTTGTCCCCCTCTACTTGGATCCATCCGTGTAGCAATTTATCTCTACAATCTGACACCGTCGTTCGTGCATATCCACTCAGAGAGTCGAATATAAACTGATGGCGTAACCTGTAGCTCCCCCTATATATTTCTCCTAAGGCCGTTAAGCACTCCGCAGTAAGCGCCGCCTCGTACTTAACATCCGTTGAAAGATATCCAGCTGGGTTTTCAAGAAGTAGTCCTCATTGCCTCATCAGACTTATGACTATCATTGCCATAAACATTATCAGCAACATCATCATTATCGTCGTCATCACCATCACTATACTGAAGATTTTCTGGATTTTGTTCTAATATTGAAAAGCTCAGCGCGTCTTGTGGAAAATTATTACCTTTTTTTCTTATAACTTTCTCATATTGGAAATAATAGGATCAGAAATCAAGAGAAGCCTTAAAAATTAGACTTTTTTTCTTGAACATTTTCGGGAAAAATTCGCTCTAAAATTTTTTAAGTATCTACTATATTTCGCGCTTCTTGTTCCTCTTCTGACAACTGCCGTATTGGTAATTAGGCATGATTTATTATTTCTGGTCCATGAATTAAATATTTCTGAAGAGTTGGTGACACGCTATGCCAAGGATACATATTCGCAAAATATTTAGCGGTATTAGGCGGTATCCAGAAAAATGTCAATATTTATTTGAAAATCACTTGAAAATGTTACCATTATTACGTGCATTCGTTTTGTTAAATTGAGGGCAAGGTTTGTTATTTATGCCGAAATGTCCGCATTTTGGAAGAAATGCCTTGCAGTGTTGCCATCATTGAAATTTGCAAATCGGGGTTTTGGCTGATTAATAACCAAACAAATTTGCTCCAAAATTCACTTTGGATTTGGGCTTTGTTAATTCAAGCAATTTTTTTTTTCATTTTCGGCTCTAGCGTATCACTACATTATTGATGGATTGGATTGTGTCAAGACTTAAAGGCTTCTAAAATTATCTGCTTTAATTAAAGTAATGTCAGGCGCATGGATCGCTTACTTTTTGTGTTATTTTAGAACATTTGAATAAACGTCGATAAATCGAAGTTTCGGGTCCGTACTAGAACATTGTAAACTAATGATGAAACATCATAAAAAGCGGCGAATTGCGGCTGGTGAGTTAGTTAGTTTTGAATTGGCTGTTAAGAAGTAAAATCTGTGTAAGGCGCAAATAAAAAGTGTTGTAAAAGCGAATTTGGTGTATTTAGACATAGTGTATTAAAGTACAGTGGAATTAATAAAAAGTGACAGATTGTAAAACAACTAAAATAAAACTCTATTTGATTTTAACGCAATATAAACGAACTCAAACGTTTTAAAAAGGTTAAAACGTAACAATAATATTATATAGGGTCCGCCATCTAACGTTTTGTTTTCAACTAGTGCTTATTTCGTGAATGGTAACACCTAGCTTATGTCTGATTTGAAAGATAATTAGTTTCATCCTTCCGCTGAACGAATATGGTTGTGTATACGCTTAAACAACGCTGGGAAATATTGCGACATTACTTTCAAAATTTTGCCAAAACAATCATCTTTTCAAATGAAGCTCATTTTGATCTTGGTGGATGTGTAAACAAGCAAAATTTTCGCATTTGGAGTACAGAAAACCCGCACACATACATTGAAAAGCCGATACACCCAAGACGAGTCACTGTTTGGTGCGGATTTTGGTCCAGAGGCATAATTGGACAATTTTTCTTCGAAAATGAGCAAAGAGTGGCCGTGGCGATCGTTATCGGGCCATGTTGAACGAATTTTTGTTCACAAAAATTGAAGAAGAGGATATTAGCAACATTTGGTTTCAATAGGACGGCGGTACGTGCTACACAGCCGAAGCTACACTCGATGTTTTGCGCCCTGTTTATGATTATCGCATTATCAGCAGCAGAGCTGATGTCGTTTGGCCACCTCTGAGCTGCAATTTGACACTCTTGGACTATTATTTGTGGGGTGCCAACAAGCCAGAGACAAATGACGCTTTAAAGGACAATATTCGTGAAGCCATTGGTGAAATACAGCTGCACACAATCGATAATGTGCTTAAAAATTGGACTGATCGTGTAGGCTACTGCATGGCCAGCCGAGGCAGCCATTTGAATGAAATTATTTTCCATTATTAACCGGAAGGATTCTACTTTCAAATAAAAAAAAATTTGAGAAAATATTCAGTAGTTTTTTTTCTATAGCATTTTCAAAAAAAAATTTATTTGGCGGACTCTTTATTTGAGCGACACTGTCACTATGGTGTTTTCATTGGTGAATCTTGGACATAAATGTAAAACTTCATTAGTAAGTCCTTGTGATAATGACACAAACAAAGGGAGTTATGTATGACAACGTAAGTAATTGAATGTCACTATAACAAATAACGCTGAAATTTAGCGAAATTAGTCGACTACAGGCTTAACGAAGCAGAATTTTAACTGCTACCTTTTAAAATACCCTTTAAAATATTTCTTTTATGGGTATCACTATCACCTTTTCTAAGAAGGTTAAGTGTCTAGGTGTTATTTTGTATAGGAGGCTTAGCTAGAATTCGCACATTAGTGCCGTCCAGAGAAAGCCGATAAGCGCTCTTTGGGCAAGTCGCTCCTATTACGGTAAGACGTAGGGTCCTTCGCCAAGAACGACGCTAGGGATATATATACCTCTATTGTTCGGCCCATTATCACTTATGCGCGATAGCTTGGTTGAGAAAGGCTGCGGAAGCAACCATCATGGTACAGAGACTTGCTTGCCTCAGTACAAATGGGGCAATGGGATCGTGTTCAGTAGCGGCCTCGCAGACCTTGCTACCATTCGGAAAAAATATTTTATTGACATATTGGGAATGTTAATAGTGTTTTATTTAGAAAACCATATTGCGAAGACTAAGTTTTTGTAAAATTTTTAATTTTTGAAGAAGGACACTTTGATCCTGTAGTGTGCTTGCTCTAAATTCATCCAAACTTCGTCAAAACGTTTCACAAAGTTTGATTTAAGTTTTTTTCTAATTTTTTAGTATTTTTAATTTTTAATATATATGGGAAGGATGCAAATCCTTATTTATCATACCTTGGATTTGACTATTTTTAATCAATTCAAGTAAGTGTGCTAAATTTCATGACTGTACGAAAACTCTTTCTACTTTTGACTAATCGTTATATAAAATCAAAACACTGTGCGGTGAGTCCATTGTTTTGTTGTGTTTGTCGGAAGGTACTTTGGGCTTGGAACCTATACTGAGAAGATTGGTATCTTAAATGCGGTATCTTGAAGACCTTCCAAAGCTTTTAGTCAAAATTCTGGAGGTTGTTGTGATTTGGTATTTCGACTTCAAAATGTATGACGCTCATCTTGTGTTCTTTATGATCACTCTCTTTTTGTAGTTGCTCAACTTAGCCCCTCACTGTTTTTATTTGCCCTCTTAATTTCATGTGTATCTTCTTCTTCTTAAGAAGTATAACAATAGTAATATGAATTATTTTTCCCAAGGGGGTTGTACTTTCACACTCTATTTCAGCTGCCTATGGATTTATGCACACAACCTCTCACATTACTCTGGACTATATTCTTTTTAAACAAATCTACTGTTTTTTTTTCCAAATTTTTCTTTTTCTTCTTTTTGTTTTCGAAAAAGTTTTTTAATTTAATAATCGTTTTCTTTTATATTGTTTTAAATACATTGTAGATAATTAATCATTAAAAATCATTAGAAAACAAAAACAACATTGATTTTTAATTTAATTTTTCGTTTGTCCACAAAAAGTTAATCAAGCCAAAGCATTTCTTTTTAAAACAAATTGTTTTCATACAAATTTTATTGAATTAATAATTGAAAAAACAACAACAACAAAAATGAAAACACAAACAAGTGGCAAACATCCGTTTTTAAGTTAGAAAACGTGCTTCTGATTTATTAGCTTGTCTATTAAGCAAATACAACAATAAAAATTTTAAAAAACAATTCGAAAAACAAAACAAAAAACTTGAGTAAAAAAGCCGTAGTTAGTCTACATCGACTATAAGTTACGCTACATCACGGCGAAGTATGTGAAATAATTGGTGAATAAGTCTGCTGTATGTTAGGATCGGAATTGTGGATTGATCACTTCACAATAGTTATATAGTAAATTGTATCCTTGATCACTTTTGATTTTAGGAAAAAAAAAAGTTTAAAAGTTTATGGTAAAATTTTATTTGACAAGGTGACATATGTATGTTTCGATTTTTGTTGCAATTTCCGCTTTGATCGAATAGTGACAAAAATGTACAAACTCAAGTGTATTTTTGTATATTTTTGTCACTATTCATCTTATGGTTAAACTTTCGTCTGACGGCTGTTATTAATTACTAAGAGATCTACAAAATTCTAAACTCTCAACACAATTTTTAATCACTAGTTTCAATATGTGTACTGTTATTAGAGCTATAAAGTCTCAAATCCCCCTTGGGTTTGTTGGGGTAGACCAATTTGCTACTAACTAAAGGAGTACTGCCTGCCTCGATTTGATCCGCTGGCCAAAAGTTTTCTTCATATTCTCAAGTTGCACTTTTGCTGTAATTATAACATGAATATTAGTTGGTTGGCCCCCCGAAGCAGTTACGAGTTTCAAGTAGTGCCCTCTGGCAAAGTTTTCGGAAACTGCCGCGTCAAATCGCATGATGTCGATAATAATTATTATTATAATTTTGACCAGGCACTATTGCAGGACACTGCGAGCTATGGGATCTATTGTGTCCTTTGCGTCTATAGTTTTTTTAGCCGATCTGCTGCCTTTCTAATGAACACCAGCGGATTTGAAGCCATAATGGTGGATATGTCTCCCTAAACATTTCTCTCTAAATCTATCCATATTCCACAATATTCACACAATATGTGTTCCGCTGTCTCTGATGCCTGTGAAGCACAGTCTACAAACATCCACTTCTATGACCGAGATTCTCTTCAGATGCCATTTTTAGTTCACACTGTCTCGTAAGAAATTCCGTTGGGAGTTTCAAGCCCGGCCTGTCATACTTGAGGACCTCAGAGCGACGCCCTAATTGCAGACTGATCCGTGCCCTAAAATAGCGAAGACCCCTTTGAGCATTCCAGTGTTCCAAGCATCTGGCAATTTACCAATATAAAATTGAGGATGGTGCTGCTCAGTAAGGTTCCGGACCGATATAGGGTGTCATGGAGCCTTTTATAGCCAATGCATCCGCTGTTTCATTACCATCTATCCTACAGTATCCAGGTATGCAAAATAACTGAACCGTACTTCTAAGCGAAAGCCTTTGCAATATATCGTAACAATATTTGGCCAGTCTAGATGTCATACATTTTGAGCCAAGTTCTCTTAAGGCAGCTTTGCTGTTAGAAAATATATTAATGGTCTTATCCTTGAGCCCTCTATCCTGGTTGATCTCGGAACATATGGCATTGGCCATGAGCTCAACCTGAAAACACTGAGTAATCTTCTCCGTGGGATTAAATATCGATAATACCTCATACTCATGCTGTCATGCGGTCCATTATATACCGAAGATGTCAACTGCAGTTCATAAGAAGTGCCGGTGTCCCGAAGAAAATCTGGGGGTATTCAGTGAGTCTCTGCACTCTCTTATCAGCCGAGAGGTAGTGGATTGTGAATTAAGAGCAAGAAAGGCCGCCTGGCTGTCCATGCAAGTACGTCCTCACGTACAACTCCGTCGTAACAGAATAGGCTTCCTTCCTTCCTTCAATATTTCCTCCTGAAAAACACTTGAGCCATAGGGAAGACTGTAGTGGTGATTTAGGTTAGCCTCGATCGAGAGCCATCAATTTTTGAGTTCTGAACTAAAAAAAGCATAGTTTTGTATAGAGGACGTGTTGGACTTGGACCCTTGGTTAATTCCATACCTCAGTTTTAAACCATTGTGACATAAGAAGCTTCCTGCCATTGATAGCCTGCTACCGCTATAGATAGAGAAGAACCTTCGGGATCTGACCAGGAAGTTAATTATAAACTACAGTTAGTTAAAGCCCAGGGAATTAGATTTCTGTCCGCTGAGTGAATGTAACCCTTTAAGAATACTCTTGATATCTATGGTTTGGACCGTAAATGCGGGAAATGACTATTGATTTGTTGTGCAACCAATAGTCTAGTAGAAGGTTAGGAGATTATATAGTTCCTATAGTAAATATACACCCAGAAGTCTGCTGTGGTAAAGGTTTCGCTAATTCTGCTTTCAGAGCATTCTGCTAAAGTATCCAGTAAAGAACTTGTTTTTTACCCATAACACGAAATTTTGGAGGTATTTTGAAAATTTCAAAAACAGATCCTTGTTCTACTCGACAGCGCTTATCAGAAAAGTAGTATTTTTTCCCAGGTATTTAAACTTCGTTCAATTTTTTTCGCACTGTGTAATCAATGTAAGTTAATATGAACAGTGCTGTAACTGCTCCTATATAGTGCAGTTATGCACTATGTAATTTTAAAATGCAGTGACATAAAGTACTTTTGGGACTATACTTTTGTAAAACAGACATGGACTATTTAGTTACAAAATGGTGATATGTAATACAGGCCTGGGCTATGTATGGCTATGAAACATAGGAACATATCGGATATCTTTTTACAGTTACACAAGTTTAAGTCATAATGTAACAAAGAAGTATATTTTTAATATCAATGAAACAGATTTAATTGGATTTTATTATAATTTGCAATCTGGAACTGCTATTTTTGCAGCAAATGTTGATTTCCACGTGCTCTATTGTCTCTGGTTTATCGATGTTGACAAGTGACTTTACACAACACCAGTAAAAATAATCGTATCTTGATGGCCAATTAATTCGACCATTACGTGAAATTACTCTTTTGTCAAAATTGTGTAGCGCGTGTTGTGTAGCGTGTGTCTCCGTCCTGTTGAAACCACATGTCAGCAAGATTGATGTCAGCTTATTGAGGTTCGAAGCAATTTCTAAGCAAGTCCCTGTACCGTTCACCATTGACACCAGTAACATTCTGACCATCATCGTTTTTGCAGACATATGGACCAATGAACAGAAATTTTCTTTGTATGTTACGGTGTTTCAACAAAAGATTGTGGATTTTTCTCACTCCAATAGTGATAATTCTGCTTATATTACGTGCCCATTCAACCAGAAATGGGCTTGATCGAAGAACAAAATCTTGAACTATTATTTTGATAAAAATTAAATGTCAAACCAAACTAAATAGAAAGCAACTATCGTTTATCAAATAAAGGAGTGCTGCCAACTCAATGTTATGAACCTGTAAAAAAACACTCGCCAGAACCATTTTTGCATTACACTTATAAATATAATGTATGGCGGGATTATATGATCCTCACCTAAGACATAACAATATTAAATGGAACACGTTTATTTGATACATTTGGGTGAAGTTTTGGTTAGTCTTAGTCCATTTCACGCGTCGGGTATGCTGTTTGTGTAGGGTATAAAAAAGCCAAGAGATATAAACAAATGTTAAATGATACATACAGCATACGAACCTTTCCAGAAAAACAAATTATTTTGATAATTAAAACTAACGAGTATTCACAGAAAGTTTAGATGACTAAAATGATTAAAAAGTTTACTGCCTTATGTGTCATAAATAAGAAGAACTTCTATAAGAACTTTTATTTGCTTTAAAAAGATTTTAAAACCTAAGAACGTGTAACTCAATCATCTTATGTGTATATACTCTAGACAACATTTTATTTTTAGGGATAAAGTTGCCTTTTAAACTAAAATTGTCTAGAACATGGTACAGCAAATAGACTTGCTCTATCTGCTATCATAATATAGGGTACAACAAAAAACCATATAAAATATTTAAAAGGAAATGGTCTCGACAATAAAAACGAAAATAAAATTAAAAAGAAAAATAATTTCAAATAAAAAAATAAGCCACAAAATCTTGACAAATGACAGCAACAGTATCGGCAACAAAACAAAAAAGCCTTCAATTACGAGAATATGAAAACAGGAGCATAAAAGCAAATTTTCTTTTAATTTAATTTCATTTGAACATTTTCCAAATTTAATACCGAAACTCATTTACTCACAAATAATGAAAAAATTCGTTGTTTTTATTAAACAAAAAAATATTTTTATTAATACAAAGTGTTTTATTTTATCTTATATTTTTACTTTTTATTTAATAAACATTTGTCATTATTAAAGTTTTTTTTGGTTGCTTTTTAAATTGAAATTAAATTAAATTATTGTTTTAAAATGAAAAAAATATGAAACATTTTAAAACAAAACGGGGGCAGCTTAATATTGTGTGACAGTTAGTTTTTCGAGGATAAACTATTTTTTTTTTGCAATATAATCAGTCTTTTCTATTTTTTCTAGATTTTTTTTATATAATAAGATCTCAAAATACTTAAAATTAATCCTTCAATGTAGAGATTTGCCGTTCAAACACTGCTTTTAGCTTGGTAATAGATAACAGTTTCAAGGGGCTAAGCCCTATAATCCAGTTTAAATTAACAGCTGGGCTATATTTCACCTCATTCGTAACAAAAAACTGCTTACGTTAAAAAAAAAACACTATTGTTTTCCTGTTAATTGTGTGACGAAGCCTTACAGCTGTATTCATAAAAAATCCGTATTTTAAGTTTTTTTTTATATAAGACCAGCACCCAGGGGATGGCTCCTACTCGTGCAGTGCATTGTGCTGGTACTAGGAAAATAGGTTATTGGAAGGAGGAGATTTAAATTTACTCATGTCGTAAGTGGCAGGAAATACTTTCGCTGGAAGATTATTCCACAACCGAACAGTGCGACCAAAGAACGAATTCTCCCTATAATGTGTTGTGCGATTTACTGGACAATCAACTACAAAGGGATGCGCTCTACGAGAAATACTAGTACTACGTAAAAATATATTGGGAATTAATTCCTTAATTTCGTTAGAACACATTCCGTTATAGTACCGATAGAACAATGAAACACACGCCACATTGCGACGGTGCTCCAATGAATCGATAGAGTTGGCTACCCTACCGTCATTGATGAGCATCTTCGCCCTCTCCTGTACGCAGTCGAGAAGCTCCAAAATAGACTTTGAAGCACCGGCCCCTACATGAAAGTTGTATTCCATTTTGGGACGAATATAGGTCTTGTAAATATTAAGGAGATCAGATGGGGTGAAGTATTTCTTGCACCGTCTCAAAAAACCAAGGCACTTGAATGCTTCTTTCGACACTTGAAATATGTGATCATTCTAACGAACGTCACAGTGAATTTTCATGCCCAGAACATCAAGAGCATCTGATTCCTCAATATCCACATTACCCATTGACACAGATGACAGCACATCACCACGCCTGTGTGTTAAAAACAACATTGAGTCTTACGTGCATTAAAATCGACTTTTAAGAGTAAACGAATAGTTATTAAACACTTTTTTCTTATACACCCAAAATTAAAAGTCTTATTTATAAACCTTTAATAAAAGCGCTAATTTGCTTTTATCAAACGATTTTATTGTTTTGTTGACAACACCATGTTATTTCATTTGTTACTTTCGGTTTAGTGATGATACAAAAAACTTGAGGTACTATTTTCAAAATTCATAAAAATAGTGAAATAATAATAAAATAATTAAAAAAAATTGTTGTAAAGAAAATAATACTAAGCGTTAAAAAAATAAACTAAAAGAAATTGAAAAATTAAAAAAATGGCTTTAAAAACAATTTTTTTTGTATTAAATGTAAAATGTCATTTAGTATCAGCTTCTTTTTAGTTTTCTTTGTCCATCCATCACTATTTTGTTTTTATTTATACCATATTCACACATAAGTCATAATTGATAATTAAGGGTTTTGAGGTAATTTAAGACTTAATTGAGCTCAATTTACGTTACAATTTAATAATTAGCTCAATTAGTAATTAATTAAATCATTAAACCAAGTTTAGGAACTTTTACCATTACTGTTCTCAAGATATACATTACATTAATAGTTACTTTGTATTCTGGATGTCACGACCACTTATCCAATTCCGCCGATTTTAAAAGTAATGATTTGTATTGGCTACGAAGTCATTTAGACCAAGTTCAGAAACTGCCATACGAACCGTTCTCTAGATATACAAAAGTCAATATTTACTTTGTATGTTATGTGCCACGCCCACTTGTTAAATTTCGACTTCGACCGATTATGTGTATTGACTACGAAGTTATTTAGACAAAATTCAGAACTTTCCAGTGTAACTGTTTCAAATCCCCCACTTTTTGACTGATGATTTGTCTTAACCACAAAGTTATTTCAACCAAATTTATAAACTCTTTCTATTACCGTTTTAAAGATATAGACATAAAGAAAGATTTTATATGGGCTTGGCACCGCCCAGTTCAACAAAAATAATCAGTGAAGAAACACACATTTCCAACGTATATATCGGTTTATTGGTTCTCGAGTTATAAAATGACGAACATAGGACATTTTAGACAATGTTTTAAGAGTCTGTTCTATTAATTTCAGCTGCTAAATAGTGCCATTCTCTGTTTTATCTTCTATCTTGTAGGTTTTCAGACAAATTTCTAAAGTAGACTATGAAACAAAAAAAAGTAACTAGAAAGTGATAAATTTTTCCTGATAGGCTCCATCGAATTCAATTAGAATCTGTTCTCAAAATTTTCGGAACACCTCCAAACTCTTGAGTTACAGGAAAAAAACCGGTTTTTCGAACTATCATGCACTTACATGCTAATAACTTATTTAAAAATTTAGGTTTCTCATCAAATTTAGAAAGAAGTCGAATATGGCAGATTGGCATGATATATATTTACTTTATTTACGTAACCTTGAGTAATCTGTATTAATTTTTCAGGAAAACTCATTTTTTAAGCTGTCTGCTGTCCGCATCGATGTGATTTTTATATGGCTTAGTTAACAAAACCTCGAAAGCTCTCGAACCTTGCGATATTTCAAATAGATTCCATTTTTTTCCTTTACTTTCTTTTTAGTTCTTATGAAGTCATGCAAATGTAAACATCTACTTCTTTCTTGTTCTTGCTGTTTTGTTGCTGTATCTTATTTGTTTTCTTTTCAGCCTATTTTTTGTTGCCGTCTATTTTTATTTACTACTTTTCTGCTCATGTTGTTGTCGGTTTGGTTATTTGTAAATGGCATGTATAACTGTTTTTGCGGCTTTTGTTTATTCTTTTTAGCAATGTAACAAACAACAGGGGTGTCCAACCTGATTTTTGTAACAATATATACCCCATTTGTTAGCTATGCATGTCTTAACCCTTTAGGCCTGACGTTACTTACAAGTACCGTTACTTATTTTAATGCTTTATTTATTATACAGTTATAATTTTCCGATGATGATCAAAAATCAGTTCTATAAAGTACAGTATTTTCTTCCAATAAAAACAAAAAACACATGCGTTTTTAGTCAGTCATCCTTCAACAGTTTTAGTCTTTAGAGGTTCTTTTTGATTGTAAGTTTTCGCTTGAATTTGAGTATTGTTTGAAATTGAATAAGTGTGGACTTTAATTTTTTATTTTAATGCATATACAAACGCTACATATTCAAACGGTAATAAAACACATTTTGTTTCTAAACAATTTATTTAAGTTCAATATCTATTCTCCTTCGATTTTGAGAACGAGAACTATCTTACACTCTTCCCGGCTTGGCAAAAATATGAAACTTTATTTTGAGCTTAAAATATGTCACAAGCAAAGATTAAATAAGAAAAGTAATAGTTTTTTTTCATGATAAAGCGTCTTGGGAAATAAAAGGTTAAGCTTTAGCGACCTTAAGTACTTTCATTCTGTAATAATCCAATAACATTCCATGAATTTTATAGACCATTTATGTCTTGACGATCTCTTATTAGACAACCATAACGTCTTTATTGATTTTTGCTTTCGTGTGGACATACAATTAAACTCTGTAAGCTAGTGTTAAGCCACTGAAAGGAGAAGTCCTCATAGTATTTAACATGTCTATCTTTTCCTTTTTTCTATTTTTGTTCAACTTAAAGAGATAGTCTGTTTGCAGTTGCTGTCGAAAACGCACTAATTATCGGTAGTTCACTAACTGAAGCAATGTTGCAGCATTAAAAGATGCTATAAAAACACACGAAAATATCAAAGTGACTCCGTGTATCAAATTTTGTGAATTTTCTTGAAAATATGTGTTTAATTTCAAACTTTAAAGCAAAATTCAAAATAATACTTTTCAAATAAAAACTAAAGTTTCTCTTTTCATTGTCAGTCTTTTAAGAAAGCAAAGTTTTTTTTACATTTTTTCTTTTATTATTGTTCTCTTGTAGCAACTTGAGGTGTTTCAACTTTTTATGTTTTTATTTTTCATATTTTGTTTCGGTCTTCTTTTAGTTTCAGAAATAAAAGTAAATTGCTTTTAAAGTCCTGCACGTGTCATTTAATGTTAAAAAATATTTTTTTTTAAAGGATTTTCTTTTTAGCGCCATAAAAGCCTAGAGGGCATTATTCACTTTAATGGTGTTTATGAAGAATTAGCACTCATAACGCATAATTCCTTTTTTATCTGCAAAAAAATGCTTAAATTTATTGAGTGTCAAATGGGCAGTTTTAATGAAATTACAACTATAATTATAATAAATATTAAATTTACTTGATTAATAACATAAGAACTGTAATTATAATGATGGGTAATATTCAGCCAAAAGGCAGTATTAAACGAGATTTTAAATTACTTAAACGGGTATTAAGTAGTGAAAAGTGCTTAAAAAGTCTTAGGTTATTTATAAATATTTGTTCTTACAAATTTTTTAAATTTAATGAGATGAAGTAAATTAAGAAAATAATTAAAAAAATAAAATAAATAAAAATATGCTTTTCCTGCTAGGAGACCTATTTGATAAATAACTCGGTGCGACAAAATATGAAAATTTGAATGATTTTGTCATGAGTTGCATTACGAAAAAAATTAATAACTCTGTAAATTTTCAACGGATTTCTAAAGCGTAAATTTCATTTTATTCATAACTTAATATAATTCCTGAATTACTTTATCAATAGTACGGTTCCTACGAGGGTGGATTGATATTGAAGCTACCTAAGTAGGAAAAAATCATTTTTTTTTTCAAAAACCATTCATTTCTCAACATAGCCTTCTTTTAGCTCAATAAACTTAGTAAGATGATTTTTCAACCTTTTTGATACCATCTGAATAATACGATTTTTGGAACTCCTCAAAATACGCATTAGTTTCGGTATTCACTTCTTCGTTTGAGATGAATCTTTTTTCTGCGAGCCATTTTTTAAGTTTGGAAGCAGGAAAAGTCACTAACGGCTAAATCTGGACTATAAGTTTGATGATCGACCAACTCGAAGTGGATTTCTAGTAGTTTTAGCATCGTATCTAATGCTGTGTGAACCGGTGCGTTGTCTTGAAGAAAGAGCACTTTTTCTTGTTTAAATGTGGTCGTTTTTCCTTGATTGCATCAACCAATTGATTCAATAATGCACGATAATACTCTCCTGTGATTGTGGATCCCTTTTCAAGATAATCGATGAGCAATATTCCGTGTGCATCCCAAAATACAGTGGCCATAACCTTTCCAGCCGATTTCGCTGTCTTCACCTTCTTCGGCTTCCACCGGCTTCCACCCATTGCTTCGATTGATTTTTGGTTTCAGGTGTGTAGTGGTGGACCCACGTTTCATCAACAGTTATTAATCTACGCCAAAATTCAGCAGGATTATGCCTTATCATGTTCAAATACCGCTGTGAAGTGATCTGTCGAACTCGTTTTTGTTCAACACTGAGCAAACGCGGCACTCATCTTGCCGATAGCTTTTTCATATGCAAATGTTCATGCAAAATGTTGAACACACGTTCAGCAATCTCACGTATTTTGATCCGGCGGTCATTCATAACGATATCGAGGATTTTCTTGATATTTTCTTCAGTAACCACCTCTTTTGGCCTTCCTGTTGATGGTATTGTTGCAGTGCTTGTTCGGCCCCGTTTAAGTTCAGTAATCCAATATTTTACCATATAATCTGATGAAGCAGATTCGCCGTAATCTTTATCAAGCTTTTCTTTTGTCTCTTTCGCCGTTTTGCCTTTCAAATAATAGTGTTTAATCACTACACTTTTCCATCTTCCAAGAAACACAAAAGTTGCTTATTTCAAACGAATACAAAAAATAAACTAATCGATGAATTTGGCTAAAATTTTAACTGCTGACGTTTGACAGATCTTAATTTCTAAGAAAGAAAAAGTTTTTGTGTTTGTTCTGCCATCTAGCGCTAGGTAGCTTCAATGTCAATTCGCCCTCGTGTATAAAATAGTACGCAAAAGCACACCCAAACTTGAAAAATATGTTTGATAGATTCTTCAAGGCTACTTAAACGACATAAATATCATTTAGAAGGTCTGTTTCTTTTCTTCCCCCAATCCGAAAAGAAACGTAAAATTGGGAAGTATTCAACTAAGTTATGAGCTTATAGTCGTAAGTGCATGAAGGTCTGAAAAACCGGTTTTTTACCCGTAACTCGAGATTTTGAAGGTGTTTTGAAAATTCCAATAACAGTTCCTGTTTCTAGTCGATAGTGCCTATCAAAAAATAATGTTATTTCCCAGGTATTTTAACTTCGTTTATTTTTGTCGCACTGTGTAATCAAATTTTCATATAATAAGCATCAAAACCAATATGAAATTTTATTCAAATACCACATATGCAAAAACTAGATAAAACTTGCTTCGCTACTCCTATCTTCATTATACACTTAACTATTACCTTAATTACTAACTGTTACCCTTCCTTTAATTCAAAGCATTAAAGATAGCCTATAATTTGTTCCAGAGAGACATTAAAAAACTGATGTGAATAGCTAACGAAGCTTTACTCCGACTTACATATTTAGTCTCGCACAGTTATTGAATAATGATGTGTCTTGTCCCAGAAGTTGTTTAAGCCAAATTTAGAGACTTTTACTATTACTGTTCTCAAGATATACAAAAATTAATAGTACTTTGTATTCTGGATCACACGCCCACTTATCCAATTCCACCGAATTTAAAAGTAATGATTTGTATTGGCTACTAAGGCTCATCGGCTCATTTAGACCAAGTTCAGAAACTGCCATACGAACCGTTCTCTAGATATACAAAAATCAATATTTACTTTGTATGGAATGTGTCACACCCACTTGTTAAATTTCGTCTTTGACCGATTATGTGTATTGACTACGAAGTTATTTAGACAAAATTAAGAAATTTCCAGTGTAACCGTTTCAAAGATATACAAAAATCAATATTTGCTTTGTATGGGAGGTGCCACTCCCACTTATCCAATTCCGCCCACTTTTTGACTGATTATTTATATTGACGATGAAGTCACTCAGAATAAATTCAGTAACTTTAGTTAGTTAGTTATTGATCCCACTGTGATCCCCAAAATAGGTATCGTCCAAGCGAACCTACATGTCGGCATTCCGATTCGAACTTAGCTTTCGCATGCACAAAAGAAGAAACCCCACTGATACTCACATCAGCCAGGTCCGATATGGCATGCAGAAACGGACAGGCAAAGAAAGCAGTCTTCATATCTGAAAGACTTGGACACTGGCGCAAGAAATGCTCAACAGTCTCCACCTCCTCCTCATCCTGACAACTAATATAGTAGTCATTAAACGGTAGACATAATCTCCCAGCGTACGCATCAGCCACCCAGAAAGCTGCTAAAGTTTTAGCAAAATTGTATACAATATATTTCTTAACTACTGAGTAAAAAAATATTCAAAATCTATACAGTGAAGCTCAAAATTGCTACTCGAATGTCTCTTATAGTGAAGGCTTCTTGAGCATTGGCAGACACCTTGCTATCGGATGTTTCAACAAGAACTTTGGTTTCAAGCAGTGGCATCTAATATGCAGACATTTTGCTTGTTAGCAATTGCTATGCAGTGTAAACAGTGAGGACAGACCAGCAAAAATAATAACAACCACACAACAAATTATATATTATTGTATAAAAGAATCCTGACAAACATCAAGCGAATGACCAGATGAACACGCCATCTATTGGGAATAAATGCTAAACGCTAGTCACCAGTATGGAGCCTTAATTGGGTTGAAATAGCATTTATGCCACTTATCCTAACAGAGGTATTCTGGTTCCACGGGAGTCAGGAGCCCAGGTATTTCGGTCACTTCCTGACTTTGGGTACGCCCCCTTGTGGGAGCTTCGTAGTGGCTGTGGTTTTAAGCCAAAATGCAGGCAGAGTGTGAGCTCGGGGTGGAGTCGCACTCTCAACCGGGTGCCGTGACTCATATCACGGCAGGAGCTTAGATGGACTCCAACACTTCACCAAGGTGTGAAGGTTAGTGTCCTAACAACTCGCCTTTGAATTTGGTACTCATTTTTATTATAGGTATAGAGCGTTGGTGGACGTAATATTCACCGTGCCTTGGCCATCGTTCGTTATGGCAGAGCGACGAATACCTACGTAAACTACTGATTTACCATCAGTTAAAAAGGTTTCTCACTATACAAAATCAAATGGAGGCGAGCTATAATAGATTAGTCACCTACTTAGCCTGAAAAAAACTAATTTGGTTACTGAAACTGAAAAAAAGTAATGGAAGCTTTGTGGAAAGCCAATGAGCCCAGCCCTCTAAAGGGGATGAAAGTACTAAAATTCCATAATAAAAATATTAGATCTGTAAAAGCTACTCATTTAGTAAAATTTGTGATATATTCGTTCAACATAATCTTTCCTTTAGAAATTACGATCTGTCAAATGTCAGCAGTTAAAATTTTAGCCAAATTTATCGTTTAAAGTAAGCAACTTTTTTGTTTCTTGGAAAATGGAAAAAAGTGAATTTCGTGTAGTGCTTAAACACTATTATTTGAAAGGCAAAACGGCGAAAGAGACAAAAGAAGAGCTTGATAAACATTACGGCGAATCTGCTCCGTCAGATTATATGGTAAAATATTAGATTGCTGAACTTAAACGGGGCCGAACAAGCACTGCAACAATACCATCAACAGGAAGGTCAAAAAAGTGGTTACTGAAGAAAATATCAGGAAAATCCTCGATATCGTTATGAATGATCGCCGGGTCAAAATACGTGAGATTGCTGAAATGGTAAACATATCACATAAAAGTGTGTTCAATATTTTGCATGAACATTTGCATATGAAAAAGCTATCGGCAAGATGAGTGCCGCGTTTGCTCAGTGTTGAACAAAAACGAGTTCGACAGATCACTTCACAGCGGTATTTGAACATGATAAGGCATAATCCTGCTGAATTTTGGCGTAGATTAATAACTGTTGATGAAACGTGGGTCCACCACTACACACCTGAAACCAAAAATCAATCGAAGCAATGGGTGGAAGCCGGTGGAAGCCGAAGAAGGTGAAGACAGCGAAATCGGCTGGAAAGGTTATGGCCACTGTATTTTGGGATGCACACGGAATATTGCTCATCGATTATCTTGAAAAGGGATCCACAATCACAGGAGAGTATTATCGTGCATTATTGAATCAATTGGTTGATGCAATCAAGGAAAAACGACCACATTTAAACAAGAAAAAGTGCTCTTTCTTCAAGACAACGCACCGGTTCACACAGCATTAGATACGATGCTAAAACTACTAGAAATCCACTTCGAGTTGGTCGATCATCAAACTTATAGTCCAGATTTAGCCGTTAGTGACTTTTCCTGCTTCCAAACTTAAAAAATGGCTCGCAGAAAAAAGATTCATCTCAAACGAAGAAGTGAATACCGAAACTAATGCGTATTTTGAGGAGTTCCAAAAATCGTATTATTCAGATGGTATCAAAAAGGTTGAAAAATCATCTTACTAAGTTTATTGAGCTAAAAGAAGGCTATGTTGAGAAATGAATGGTTTTTGAAAAAAAAAATGATTTTTTCCTACTTAGGTAGCTTCAATATCAATCCACCCTCGTAGGAACCGTACTATTGATAAAGTAATTCAGGAATTATATTAAGTTATGAATAAAATGAAATTTACGCTTTAGAAATCCGTTGAAAATTTACAGAGTTATTAATTTTTTTCGTAATGCAACTCATGACAAAATCATTCAAATTTTCATATTTTGTCGCACCGAGTTATTTATCAAATAGGTCTCCTAGCAGGAAAAGCATATTTTTATTTATTTTATTTTTTTAATTATTTTCTTAATTTACTTCATCTCATTAAATTTAAAAAATTTGTAAGAACAAATATTTATAAATAACCTAAGACTTTTTAAGCACTTTTCACTACTTAATACCCGTTTAAGTAATTTAAAATCTCGTTTAATACTGCCTTTTGGCTGAATATTACCCATCATTATAATTACAGTTCTTATGTTATTAATCAAGTAAATTTAATATTTATTATAATTATAGTTGTAATTTCATTAAAACTGCCCATTTGACACTCAATAAATTTAAGCATTTTTTTGCAGATAAAAAAGGAATTATGCGTTATGAGTGCTAATTCTTCATAAACACCATTAAAGTGAATAATGCCCTCTAGGCTTTTATGGCGCTAAAAAGAAAATCCTTTAAAAAAAAATATTTTTTAACATTAAATGACACGTGCAGGACTTTAAAAGCAATTTACTTTTATTTCTGAAACTAAAAGAAGACCGAAACAAAATATGAAAAATAAAAACATAAAAAGTTGAAACACCTCAAGTTGCGATGCTAAAACTACGAGAAATACACTTCCAATTGGTCCAGATTTAGCCCCTAGTGACTTTTTCTTGTTTCCAAACTTGAAAAAAGGCACCCAGGAAAAAAATTTATCTCAAACCAAGAAGTGATTACCGAAACTAATGCGTATTTTGAGGAGTTACCAAAATCGTATTACTCAGATGGTATAAAAAAATTGGAAAATCGTCTTACTAAGTGTATTGAGCTAAAAGGAGACTATGTTGAGAAATGAATGGATTTTGAAAAAAAACATGTAGAGCCAAAAGAATCGTTTAAAGCCCAAAAACTTAAAATCCGTAACGTGTTTAACAGAATAGGCCCGACATTTTACCAAAACGTGATTGAAAATTTCGTTTAAAAAATTTAAAAAATTCGTTTCGATAGCAATACATATTCGATTAATTTTCGTATGAATTCTTTATTTCATTGTGTTTTAAAAAATAGTGTTCTTGTTAAGAAACCATTTATTAAGAGACAGTGGAGTACGTAAAACACATGAAACATGAAGGCGTGTAAAACTCTCTATGTCCAACTCAGCAATGTTGTACTGTATTGATTGTCCAGCCTTCGTCGTCACTAGAGTTTATATTTTTTGCTTTACACCAATCTCTGTCTTGTTGATGCCTTAAGCTCCCAAAAAATGTGATCATTCCAAAAGCTTACCGAAGTACCATAAAAATCAAGGTCTATTTATAAAACGATTTACATTTTAATTTATGTTTAAGCCATCTATTCATTCAGTGCACATGCTTGAAAAAGTTAACGTGAAAAATATTGTTACGAAAATAAAAATATCTGAAAAGAAAATGCACCACATTAGTGCTTTTGGAATTGTATTGTGGTATTTTGATCAATTGGTTTGTGTCAAGGTTGTTAATGTGTTACCCAGGTAATGCCATACTGATTTGGGTATTTGACGGCAATGCCGTACTGATTTGTATACTTGACGGCATTGCTGTACTGATTTGTATACTTGACGGCATTGCCAATTCGACCTTCTTTAGGTAACACAATCTTACATGTGTAAAATCAACGGATATAAAATAGAGGATATGAGAGCGTTTAAGACATTTCCGGAACTTTGCAAACTGTAGGCAGTAAGGTATATAAGGAGGCTGCTTAGCCTACGTCGATATAGTTATCGTTTTGCAGTCGTAAAGTAAAGTCGTGCTTAGACGTAAAAAAAATTGCAGTATAAGATAAATAACTTGCTGTATAAAGTAAAAGTGAATAAATAAAAACTGTAAAACAACAATAACGTGGTATTTATTTTATTTTAACACAATTTAAACGAACTCAAACGTTTTAAAAAGGTTAAAACGTGACAATATTAAACAAACTTTTGTATTTTTTGTTGTAAAAGAGTTCTAAATAATAGCTTCAGCTTATCTCTATTGATAAAAATAATTCATATACGAACATACCTCAATCTTAAACAAATAAAATAAATTGATTTACTCTGTTAAGAGTTCATACACTCTGATCCCATGCAATATACTACTACTTATACTACCACACAGTACTAGTGTTGTGGCATAACAAAAATTTTTAATAAATTTTTCATTTCGACACTAAATCTATCAAAATAACAGCGTTTCAATCGAAAAAAAAAAAAAAAAAACAGAAAATCTCTTAGCATAACACAAATTTTTGTGTTCAAAAACGACAACAGCAAGAGTAGCTAAAAGTAGATTAAATAAACAATGAATAAGCATGAATAACATGTTGCAAATATTTTGACAAAAACAACAAAAACAATAAAATAGATAAATGGTATTTGGGTCTATTATACATATTTCTTCTAAACAAAAAATGACAACGAGAGCATTAAAAATGCAGACAAATATTTATTTATGATTTGATTTTTTGATGTGAAATATTTATTTATCGATGGCCTATGTGCGCGCTTATTTTTAAGAACAGATATGCTTGTGTTTTTTGAAAGAAAAAATTGCTCAATCATTAGAAATAATATATAAAAAACAAAAAGCAATTTGTTAAACAAAATTGTTATAAAACGTTCGTTGGTGGGGGCCAGAAAGTGAAAAATACAAACGACATTATTTGTGTGACATCAGATTTTAGAAAAAAGTATTAAAGCAGAATAAATCTCTTGTGGCCAAAAACGAAGGCAGTCTTTGTTTATTCCATCAAATAATACGATTTTTCAAGGCTCTTTTATTTCTAATCTAATTTCCAGCCAGCCTGGAGCTAATTCTTGACAATATGCTGAATGTTTTTACATTCATTTGTGTTTTTCATTTTTTCAACAGTGACTCTACACATCAAAACCAGTGTAATGCCTTCTTTAAAAGCACTAAGCGATATTTGGCATTAGCCGTTGTACCCTGAAGAAACCCTTTTTTATTGCTATTAATTAACTCATTTTTTTTCGACGTATAAAATTTTTACAAATGCGATGTAGCGGCTTAACTAAGATTCTTACAACTTCAGCCATCTCACCGAAGAATAAAGGTCACATGAGTGCGCTTATAGTCGAGGGTGAGCAAACGCGACAAGGACCGTGGGCCATTATTATATACAGTCGAACTACCCTATAATGAATCTGCATGGGAGCAGGAAGTTAATTCGTTATATAGAAACTTCATTATAAAGAAATTAATTATGTTTTTTTTACTTTTTTAAAAATAATCAGGTATTTGGATTACTCTTTTAAATTTTTCTTCCCCCACAAAAGCTTCAAATACATTTAGAGACTTAAATATAGTACTCGGCACATTTCTCTTCATCTCCACGATGTTTCGAATTAACTCAATTGATAAAGAAATGCCGTCCAATGCTGTTAATTGTTCACCAGCCAGTTCTACTTCATCGTTATTTGATTCTTCAAGAAGTCTACACTTAAATTTGGCTTCAAGATTAAAATGTGTGTATACACATGTATGCACATAAAATAAATAAAAAATACCTTGAATAGCCGGAATTCCACGACTATCCAAAACACTGCTGAAAATGTCTTCATCGAACGGAATACCCATTGTCTGCACATCAATGTCAACATTAGCATAGTCTTCGAAGGTTGCATCAATATTCGTTACTTGCCTAAATGAAGTCTGTAGAGCAGCCAAATCAGTTTGAGTCTGCATGCCATCCTTCAAAAATCCTGCATTTCTGAAACAATACACAATTGTTTTTGGTTTTACATAGGCTTCGCACACCGTGCATAAATTTCGAATGTCTTAAAGCAAATCTATGACCTCAATGGGTTTATTCTCCTCCATTTGAATTAAAATGTTCGTCAAAATTCATTTTCTGTAAAGTTGTTTTATGTTGTAAATAATGCCTTGATCCATTAGTTGAAGTAATGAGGTCATGTTGGAAAGATGCGCGGTACAGTTGTCAACAACAAATAAAATCTTTCCTTTTTGAGCAACAAACTTCCAATCCAGTTTTAATGGCCATTTCGTAAAAATATCAATTGTCGTTCACGATTTTTTGTTGATTTCAGCCCAATTTTAAGCCTAACTCATCGGGTTTTATTGGGTTTTATAAATCACTTTGTTTTAATATTTATAATGCAATTTTGCACTCTTCGTGGAATCAATGCGTCATTGTGTACTATGAGCTGCTAAAACTGGGTGATCGAAACAGACTGCAATTACTTTGTTTGAATCGTGCTATATGAGAAAAACGGCCGTAACATAAAGACAGACATGATTAAGTTATTCTTCTGCATGATAACACAAAAGTTTCAAAACAATTTATAGAAACGATCAAATGCCGCATCTGCCGTATTCTCCGAACACTGTTCCGTCGGCTGTTGCGACGGACACAATATACTCACATCTCTTTTTGCGGAATTTCTTTACATGGCATTTCATTTTAATGGTCTGTTTGTATTATGGAACACATTCGCTTTAAGCTCAATTTACCTCGTTCTACGGATAAAAAAACGTGGAATCTCAGTTAATAAAGAAATGTATACAAACGCAACACATCTCGTTTAAAGGCATTTCGAATTATGGTCTACATTTTCAGAAACTATCTAGGCCGTATAAGGTATCATTTCCTTCGAAGGAATACAAAATCGACTTCCAAGTTAGAGCACCTTAAAAGACGAGAAGTTATACTAGGCGGGATTTTGAAATTGGCTCAGAGGTGCAGGAAAGGTGTAGGCAGTGATTTGATAAATTTGTTATTTCATTATTTTTTCAAGGCCAAAAAAGAAATAAGTATATTTGTAGTCCCAATACGAAAACCTTTAAATAAAAAAACTCACCCGTGTCTTTTTTAAATATAATACCAAATAAAACCAGGTGGGTACAATTGGGTTACCCAGTAGGCTACCAAACCTGATTCATAATCAACATCTAAAGATTTTATTCCTTTAAAACATTAGGATTTTTAGCCTTTCCTATAACAAGCAGCTTTAGGTTCTCTAAACATGGGTAAACATTTAAAAAATAAACCAGTTCCATCGACATTAAAGATGCAATTTTGATCATATTTTTGTATTAGCCTCAGTAAAATGCTCATTATCCATTCGTCACGATTTCTTATGTTGGTATCAGCACTTTTCCCACATTAAGTTCTTGCAACAATACCATGCCGTTTTTTAAATTTGTCTAACCAGCCTGCACTAGCTTCAAAGTCTTAGTGCCCCAATGAAGAAGCGAACTCTTTGGCTTAATGTTTTATTAATGGACCAGATTACGACCAGACTTTTACGTTTAGTATCTAATTGCTCGTTTTTTACATTTCTTAAAATTACGTCCTTGTTTTTTAAAATATTAGATAAAGTGCGAGGAAGAACTTCAAATTGCTAAGCTACAGCTTGTTTTCTTTTATAAACCTTCTTCAACTTTATTAATTATTAATCACTTTTTTCAAGAAAAATGTCTATGCGCTGCGACATTTTCGTTTACTAAACACCGGCAACTACTGTTGAACTTTTTTTTTTCTTATATTTACGTTTTTTTATTTTATTTTTTTATTTTTTGTACTTATTTTGAGAATCTCCTAATTATTTTTTATTTCATTCCCGGTAAACAGAGGCGAAACAGAAAATTGTTTCAAATAATTCATTATATGGAGATAAAAGCGCATGAGAATGAAATATACATCCGTAACATTATTTTATTCTAAGGAAAAATTAACTTTATGGAAATGTATTATAAGGAAAGTAAAATACACTAATATTAGCACAAGAAAGCTGTGTACTTGAATGAATTCCTAATAGAGAGAACTTCATTGGATAGAAGTGCAGCATAGGGAAAAGTTCGACTGTATTTGTATTTAACTAGCTTACGCCCTGTGTGCTTTGTTACCCCTACCTTCGTTATTTTCTTAGCTATTTTCTTTATAATTTGTTACAGTTTTTTGCCCATTTTATTCCCATCCGCTCCAAGTCCAAACATTTATGATGGTCTATAGTTATTTCCCGAAATACGCTATACAAAATCTAGGTAATTGGCTCTGCATTTTTGCTGTATACAGTCTTCATACACATATTTATTTTAATATATAAGATGTATATATCTGGAGCTTTAACCCGGTATGCTTTGTGCATTACTCGCTAACCTCGCTCTCCCGCTTGTTGACTAATGTGAAGAGCTAACAAAGCTTAGTGTTTACCGTTCTCCACATATAAAAATTATCATATTTAGTATGTATGAACTTATAAACTTTTACTATTATCGTTCTCAAAATACGCAGAAATTTATATTTAATAAGTTTGGTCAATGCCATGCCCACTTGTCTAACTCCGCCCACTTTCTGACTGACGAATTTATTCAGACTAAATTGATCAAAAAGTTCCCGGAATTTATTCAGAAAAATAATAATACAATTTTATTCATCTTAGTCTATATTATTCCCTTCAATCTAATCCACATCGACTGCAGCACACTTATGCCAGCGCTTGATACAATCCTCGAAGCATTTTTTATACTCGGTTTTCGGTATGTCCATCAGTGCTTTTTAGGATTTTTCCATTATTTCCTCTCGACTACTGAAACGTGTCACCCGTAATGGTTTTTTAACTCGATTGAACAGAAAGAAGTCACAGGGAGTCACATCAGGTGAATTCGTTGGCTGTTGTATTTTTCGTCAAAAAATTTCAAATAATGAAGACACTGTGCGACGGTGAGTTATAATGGTGCAGAATCCACGAGTTTTAAGCCCACAATTCTTATCTCTTTCGGCGAATTGCTTCACACAAACGTCTCATAACGCCTAAAAAATACTCTTTGTTTGCTCTCTGGTCTTCTGGCGAAAATTCATAATGCACTACAGCCTTGTAATCCATGAAAATCGTGAGTATTGCCTTCTTTTTTGACTAAAAACGGCGTGGTTGTTTTGGTTTCGGCTCATTTGGTAAATGCCATTCAGTTGCCTGAGGTCTGGATTGCGTGCCGTACTCATAAACTCACGTCTCTTCTCCAGTAATGATTCTTTTCATGATTGTGGGATCGGATTCAACCTTGCAAATCATGTCCTTTTCGTTGTGGCAAATTGAAATCAATATCTAAAATTGTAAAAAATCGCCAACATACATAGAGATAGATGTACTCTTGCCTACGCTCAGATTTAGTGGGAATATCCACAACAGATGTATCAAGTCAGCAAAAAAAAAGAAAACAAAAAAAAAATGACTCAAATCGGAACGATGGGACCGCCACAAGTGGGTTAATCCAGAAACTTTTTGATCAAGATAGTATGTTATATATATTAAATCCCATAACATTCCATGAAGGAACATGTGATCTACTCTCAGTCAATGACCTGCTCCCGATTTTATTTTCAAACTTATTGAAAGGGACCTACAGTTTAACGCCGGCTCCGAATGGCAAATACATTAGAGAAGTTTTCAATAGTAGTAATGCTCATAACCAGTTACTAGCTAATGTTATGATGTGATGCAGATGATATAAGATGGATAATATATGTCGCTAGCTGTTAACTGGACTATTGCTTTGTGCAATAGTCGCTAATCTAATCTCTCCCGCTTGTTGATTAATCTGAATAGCTAACAAAGCTTTAGTTGTTACCATTCTCTACACATAAAAAATTTCATATTTAGTATACATGAAAGGTGCTACGCCCATTTTTCGAATCTCTTCCTGTTGTCCACGAAGTTGTTTGAACCGAACTTACAAACTCTTACTGTTACCGTTCTCAAAATACACAAAAATTAATATGTAGTTATTGAGAAATCAAATCATAAAATAAATTAATAAATAAATAAAGTGAAAGTACATAGTCTTTAAAATAAAAAGTGTTTGTTGTATGTATGGCTGTCATATAAGCAGTGTTGCCACCAACAGCTCTATGAATTACACACCACTAGCATCAAAATTACACACATGTACATATGTTTGTAATATAGTGACTCCAAAGGACAAAAGGACATAAGTTATAATAATATAAAAACCAGCATTTGATCCAATAATATCTGTGAGTTTCAGTACAACAATAAAAATAATTCAATTTTTTAAACTCAATACATAATCGGAAAAAGCAAAGTATGAATAATTAGAATGTAATAATCTAACAGTTTGTAATAGTTTACATATCCATTGTAATCCAGAAAAAATAGAGTTCAATACTTTTGATAATAATCGTCTTAAGCTAAATTAGTCCTTTAAACTCTTTATGATGAACTCTCCTAGCCAATTCCTTCTAAAGATATTCAATTACATTGGGTTCTCAGCTCTGCACAGGTGTTTCTATAAGTGTAGGATCATACTCTTGATTGAATAGGAAATTGTTCATATTTTCTTTTCGAACATTAAGATAAACAGGTTTGTCCATTTTACCATCCAAATAATAGGAATTGTCTTCACCAGCATTCAAGATCGAGTCCCAAACCATCCTCTATGCTTAACCGTAGTTTTTGTATTTTTATGATTACATTCGGGTCGGTTTGCGAATTTTGAAATTTCGTATGTCCAAATTCATATGACAAAAATTCAAATTATAGCGATTAAGGAAAACAGTAGAAGAAAAAGGAAAATTACACACAAATTACACATGCAGCTAAATACACACAGGCTACACACACATGAAAATACAATATGTGTAATTATACCCAAGGTGGTGGCAATGCTGCATATAAGCGATATTTTTTTTTTCAAAATTCATTAATATCACTTATACGCTCAGTGGAATTTTCGGTAATTACAGCAAAAAAAAATATTTTTTTCCAAAATAGGTACTTTCACTCTATTGGTAATAAAATATGTATTTACCAAGCGATTTTCATAATTATCATTATGGTTTATTTTATTCCTGTTATATGCGACTTTATCGTGAAAGGCCAATGTAAGCGGTATGCGGCAACTAGCGCCAAAAATATTACCAGTTCACAAAAAACTAGTTTTTGTTTATAAAAATTTTCATAGAAAAAGTTTGGCACATTTGGCAATGCTCTTAAAAGCGGCCGAGCGGCAAAGTTGAATTTAGTTTAACCTGTTTTTTGCCGCTTGAATGTGTCGGATTAAAAAAAAAAAAAAAAAACACTAAAAAATGGGAAAAATAGACAGACAGCGAAAAAATTTCAATTTAAATTGCCGCTTTAGTTTGCCTAACAGAAATATGTTTATGCGGCAAACAGAACATGTGAATGTCGCCCGCTTCTGGCTTACTTACCGCCTAAACTGGCTTACTTTCTAGTTTTTTTTTTTTAATTTTTAGAAATTAGAAATTTCATAATTTTTCCCGACAAAAAAATAAAAAATTATAGTTCGTTTCTCAATAACTCATAAAATATGGTATATAAAGGGTCCGCCATCTAACGTTTTTTTCAACTAGTGCTTGTTTCGTGAATGGTAACACTTAGCTCATGTCTGATTTGACAGATAATTAGTTTTATCCTACCGCTGAACGAATATGGTTGTGTATACGCTTGAACAGCGCTGGGAAATATTGCGACATTACTTTGAAAATCATGGTAATGTTGCAGATGAAGCTCATTTTGATTTTGGCGGGTATGTAACTAAGCAAAATTGTCGTATTTGGGACACAGAAAACCCGCACGCATACATTGAAAAGCCGATACACCCACAACGAGTCACTGTTTGTTGCGGATTTTGGTCTAGAGGTATAATTGGGCCATTTTTCTTCGAAAATGAGCAAGGAGTGGCCTTTACAGTCATTGGCGATCGTTATCGGGCCATGCTGAACGAATTTTTGTTTACAAAAATTGAAGAGGAGGATATTAGCAACATTTTGTTTCAACAGGACGGCGCTACGTGCCACACATCCGAAGCTACACTCGATGTTTTGCGCCCTGTTTTTGAAGATTGTATTATCAGCCGCAGAGCTGATGTCGTTTGGCCGCCTCGGAGCTGCGATTCGACACCGTTGGACTATTATTTGTGGGGAGCCGTCAAAGATAAGTGTTACGCCAACAAGCCAGAGACAATAGACGCTTTAAAGGACAATATTCGTGAAGCAAATGGTGAAATACAGTTGCACACAATCGATAATGTGCCGAGGCAGCCATTTGAATGAAATTATTTTCCATTATTAACCGGAAGGATTGTACTTTCAAATAAAAAAAAGAAATTTGAGAAAATATTCAGTTGTTTTTTGTTATATAGCATTTTCAAAAAAAAAAAAAAAAAAATTATTTGGCGAACCCTTCATTAAAAAATGATATTAGAATGACTTAAAGCTGGTATAATTTGGAAATTTTTAACATATGAGTTAACGAAATCGAACGAAAAAAAATTATAAAAAAACTTATCCATAGAATATGAAATATTGATGATTTTTGAGGTTAGACGGCCATAGCGGATCAAAAAAAAAAAAAAAAAAAAGAAATATTGAATATCAAAGGTATTTTTGCTTGTTGCATAGTGTAATTAAAACAAAATCCAAGACGCAATAAAACAAATATCTTTTCTAGGCGTATGTAGTCTTTGTATACATACTTATCGTTATATCAACTGTATTATTATCTTGTAGAGTATCATACATTCGCTTTTACTTTCTTTTTCATAATTTTGTTACCCGATGAGGTAGAATTGCTTTTAATTTTTTCACACAAATTATGACCAAAATTGTCTTCAGTTCTTGGTGACTTTTTGTTTTCTAATTTCTTGTGGTAAAACAATGTAAATGACAAAATGATATGATGGTCTTGGCTGACTGGCTGGCTTTTATTTCATATTGCAAAGCTTTATTTTTTCCCAATTATTATTTCTTTTATAAACGCCTTTTGTTTTTGTTTTGATTCGAGTATAAAAAAGAGACAAATTTATTTAAAAGTCTAGACATTAATTATAGTATTTTGCATTGTTTTATTTTAAATCATGGGCCTGCTCATGTTTTAAATTAATAAAAGTAAAATGTCTTTTAATAATTGGAATTAATTTTGTAATGGAGTTCTTATTTCTTTATAATAATTAAAGTCATTTCATTAAAGCTGATTATTGGCAATAAAGATAAATTTAAATTTGATATTAAACTTTTTACGTCGAAATAATAACTAAAGTTTACTTAAATGTTGATTAAAAAAATTTTTGAATTAAAAATTAAATTTCTTTCAAGAACGGAGTAATGTGAACCAAGTGGCAAAATGAGTCTACTCTGTTTATAAAAGTAGTTTATTACTGACATGAACTCTTTTCTTAACTTGCCAATAGCTGATGAAAACGTTAACAACATAGAAGAGATATAATTTTGATAGTTTTGACTAGTCGTCGAAATTGTATTACCCTTTCTTAATAAACAATGAGATGTTACGAAACAAAAAATGTGTTGATCGAATACAATGCTGGCCACTGGAGTAATTGTAAAAATTTATTTCACGTGCAACACATTTAGAACCGAAAGAGCCCATTGTCGTGCCTATATTTTCCTCCCGACAGCCACTGATTAGTTATCTAACCAGTTCGCTCTCTCTATAAACTTGCTGTTCAGCCCTCAACGCAATTCCTGTAGAGTTCTAATACTAACTATATGCCTGCCGAATATCTTGAACCAAAGTCGCGGCAACGTCGGGCATCCCACATTCTCCTCCAAACAGCACCTACATAGGATGGAGTCCCTATTGCACAATATAACGGTGTTTTTCCCCACTTTCCTTTCCGCAACTGCCTTCACCTGTTTTTGTCCACTCTTGCCCACTGAGTTTTAACCTGTTTACAATTCGGAGCTTGCCCTCACTCCTCATCAAAAATATTATCGGCCCATTGCCCTATGCAAAGACGGCGGATAAAGATCGGTATACCAACTCCCCCCCCCTACCGAAAAAATCCGAGCCACAGTACCCTGTCTAGCCAGCTTAGTTGCCGCAAAATTTCCCGGAATATCGCTGTGACCCGGTACCCAAATAAGATTGATATTGAAATACTCAATCATCACCCCTAGTTATGACTGACATTTCTTTACCATCATGGACTTAATGAACATATTCCCCAAGGACTTAATAGCGTACTGACTGTCCGTATAAATGCAGACTTTCCGGACCGTTGTAACTCTATCCCATAAGACCCTACTCCACCAACCAGCTTTGACTCATCCATGACAAATCGCATACTTTCCGTGTCACCCTCCAATCACTTTTTCGAGGTATTCCTATTTAGACACACACAAGTTAAAGAGGTTAATTTCAGAATGTGGAGCCATACATATAAAGATAGCCCCTAAGGACTTAATAGCGTACTGACGGTCCGGATAAATGCAGACTTTACGGACCGTTGTAACTTTATCCCTTTTTAAGTCAGCAAACTCACAAATAGCGGGCACTTCTGCCTAAAACACGCTGCAATGATGTGGCAGCCTGTAGAACATGTTGTTACTAACATCAGGAGAATGGATCCATCCATGACAAATCGGAAACTGTGTCCGTGTCCCCTTCCAATCACTTTTTCCAGGTATTCCTATATGGACACACACAAGTTAAAGACGTAATTTTACGATTTGGAGCCATACATATAAAGATTTGCTATCTATGTTCAATCTGTTCCCAATATCAGCACTGGAGCTGCCAGACATCGTAAAGATACTGCCGAGATAACAAAAGACGAGACGTCTCCCAAATTACTGTTTTCAATTCGAAAAGTCGTTGTGTTGTTAGCATTGATTCACATAATTTTGGTTTTGGAGAAGTTTATCTGTAAGCTCGAACTGTATGCTTCCACCTGTTCAGAAGCCGTCTAACCTTATCGCATTATCTGTGAGTCAGGAGACAGATGTCGTCTGCGTAATCCAGATCTTACAACCTTGTGATTATTCCAAGTTTGGAGTGAATAATGCACGTTTCAACACATAATCCAGGACAATCTTTAAGAGCAATGGAGAGAGAACACAACCTTATCCAACACCACTTGTAATATAAAACCATACAGCTCGCACGCGTTTAGCGTCCTAATAAAGTATTTATTTATACGCTAAGAATGCTATAAGTAAAAGCGGTTAGAGATGTACGTTTCTATGATTGGCCAGACATTAAAAAAAATAGATGACATCTTGAGATGTAGTGCAGATATAGCTAAAAAGAGAAGAATACAGCGAGCATGCCAACAATATAGATCTTCCTGATCTATATATCTATAGATTGCTGAAATCGAGAAGAGTTGCTTTTTTAAATAAATACCATGAAAATCTGGTTGCAACCGAAGATTCAAATTATTTCTTATGGCGCGCAGAGCGAAATCTTAAAAACCTGTAATGGAAAGACCTCCATTGATAAATTCGTATGGAGACTGGGTAAGAGATTGTCTCGAAAAGGGGATTTTATTTGTTAAAAACTTGAAGAAGTTTTTTACACAGAATACTTAGACGAAGTTGTAGAATTGCTATCTTTAGTAGCACGATTTAACATAGCCACACCGTTCTGATTTGAGATGCGTGATATCGAAAGTGTTATTAGCGATTTAAGCCATAAGAAAGCATACTGGATTTATAAACTCAGCAATAAAGTGATTACGAAGCTGCCCTATTCAATTAATGAGCCTAATTTCTGATACTGGCTTGGATTTAGAGCTTTGTTGTGACGCCAAACGATCGGACTGTATTTTCAGGTTTCAATGATCAATTCTCGTTACAACACGAAGGACTTTTGAGGAAAGAAAATATTGGTCTGCTTTTTTTTGCCGAAGCTGCTCAGGTGTTCGATAAAGTATGGCATAAAAGCTTGATACATGAACTGAGATGAAATTTACACCAAAATGTCTGCAACCTATTACGAGGATGTCTAACCTAACGAAAGTTCAAATAGCCATAGAACCGAAAGTATATCAAAATCCATTCTAAGACACTTACTGACTGTTCTAGATTACAAAGTATATGCAAGTTACTACTAATTGTCCGATTTTTCCCTTTAAGTAATTGAAACTTTCTTTTTCCGATTATGCGTTGAGTTTAAAAAATTAAGCTATTTTTGTTGTTGTACTGAAACATACAGTTATTATTGAACCAAATGCTGGTTTTCTTATTATTCATAAAGATAAATATTTGAAATATAAATAAGACCCCACATAATCTATATATTCGTTATGACTTTTACGTTTAGAGGACTTGTCTATGAGAGAAGAAACGTGTCCGATTATACGTTGGAGTCACTATACCTCTTATATGCCAACATGCCTTCGTACCTGTACCTCAAAATCCGCAGATGATACAGCGATCCTAAGCATAAATGAAGACACACAGTAAGAAACTCGGTATTTGCAAGATCATATAAACAGCTAGAGGCCTATTTAAAGTGTACACACGTAACATTTACATTACGAAAGTGGTCGACTAAACTATTCAGGGAATTGTGAATATATGGGCCTACATCTTGACCACCGACTCACGTGAGGAGCCCCATAACTGCAAATAACTCAAACTTGAAAGTGAAGACAATACCATTAAACTGGTTTATTAACAGTACGTCGATCATTTGCTTGGGCTGCAGATTGAACTAATCTGTTGCCACGGAGTTCAAACCCCGTATTCAATGGATTCACAGGTGCTAAACAAAATTTTGCGTCCGTTAATAAATGGCTTATAAAAAGCTCGACAATCCATAAGGACCAAAACGTGGTACACTAAAACGTATTTGAAGAAGTTGGAAGTTCACCAGAACCCACTAGGTTGGGCAATCTTTATGGATGCTGGCCATATCCTCTAGAGAAGAAGAGACACTGCGAACATACTATACATAACACAAACCACAAATAAATGTTATCCTATTTTGTCCAGCGCTTAATACACGTTTTTTCTAATTTTAAGATTTGATCCACATTGAAAATTCAAAAACAAGCACAAACTGCTCAGTACTAAAGGGTGGTCCAACCAAAACGCATGATGTTAATTGTAAATAAAACAAAAAGTTTTCATAGAATTATCTTAATATTTTTGTGTTATGATAGAAGAATATACAACAATTACATATGAAACAAAATATTGGCCAAATGCTCTTCACGGCTCCGGTGGCATACCTCTATCCGTCGGTCCATATTTTCAATGACTCCAAAACATAACTCAGGTTCAATGTCGTTAATGTGCTGAATTGTCTTATACTTTAGCTCTTGGCTTCTTTTAAATATCACCTAAGAAAAAAGTCCTACGGCGGACAATTAACGTCATATCGTCAAACACGTCATATCAGTTGCCTAACTTTACGATTTAGGTTCAAAGCACAATAACCACATTTACTCCTTGAAGTGCTAAATGCAGTCACTGAAGCACAAAGAACTCTGATACATGGTTCATCTGTTTTGGAGTTATTGTAGTCTTACCAAACCGTAAAAATTTCACTATAAGTACAGTTTACCTGGCGGTCGCAAAAAGCTTAGGATATATTCAATTGGCAGCTGTTCGTCGCACAACTTATATGAGTCTAAATTATAGGTCCCGTTATTCTAACATGTGTTTACTATCGTAAAAAATTTTTTACATATCATGTCTTCTTCACTTCAGCTACCTTATGAATTTCTGGAATACGTGGACACTGTCCAAATCGCCCGTTGCTAGACTGTTCTTGAAATATAATCTCCTCCGACAACGCAAAGTCAGTGTTAAGTCATCAAATGCCGGATCAAGTCTAAAAAAAAGTATTTCGTGCATTTCATCATTGTAGTTTTTGAAACAATTATTATGTGGAACTAGCTTTACGTACCCGGCATTGCTCGTAAATTCCCAGGTGTGCTTTGTACAATGCCCGCTTATTTTTCCAGCTTTTCTGTTCATACGGACAGATAACGAAGCTTTTACTGTTACTCCACATACATATACAAAATTTCAGTTTTAATATGAATGGTAGGTGCCACGCCCACATATTGACTGATGACATGTATTGTTCATGATGTTGTTTAAACAAAATTTAGAAACTTCTACTAATACCGTACTCAAGATAAGCAACACTCAATATTAAGTATGTATGGGGATGCCGCGCCCACTTATTCAATATAATTATGCATTATAAAGATATACAAAAATCATTATTTATAATATACGGGGAGGTGCAAGGCTTATTTGAAGATAAAGTGTTGTTCAACCAAAGCGCATAATGTTAATTGTAAATAAAACAAAAAGTTTTCAGAGAATTATCTCAATATTTTTTATTATGATAGAAAAATCTATGACAATTATGTGCGAATTAATATATGAGCCAAATGCTTGCCAAGGCTTCGGTGGCATACCTATACCCGTCAGTCCATATCTTCAATGACTCTGAGATATAATTGAGGTTCAATGTCGTTAATGTGCCGATTTATATCATCCTTTCGCTCTTGAATTGTTCTTGGCTTATTAACGTATACTCTTGTTTTTAAATATCCCCAAAGAAAGAAGTACAACAATGTCAAATCACGTGATCGTGGCGGCAAATTAACATCGCCATAATATGAGAGAGAGCCATTGTTTCGTTGGCTATGTAGCAAGTGGCACCATCCTGTCGGAACCACATATCGTCCAGGACTATATCGTCAATTTCTGACCACAAACAGTCCGTTATTATTCCGCGATAGCGAACACCATTCACAACAACTGCTTGTCCGACCATGATGCGCACCAAACAGCCACTCTTTGTGGATGCATCCGCTTTTCAATAATCACTAGTTGATTCTCATCTGCCCAAATGCAGCAATATCGCTTGTTAACGAATCGATTATGCTGACGAATAAAAAACACGAAGTGCACGAAATGCATTTTTATTTGAACGCTTAGCTTCGTCAAAGATTTCAACAATCCTAACGCGCTGCCTAATTGTGTACCTCTCCATGGTTGAATTTGTCAAACAATGGTACAAAGAAATGTCAAATTAAGTTGAGCAAAAAAATTTAACGTTAAGGTGTGACTCGCAATCAACATCGTGCATTATGATTGGACTACCCTTTGTTTTTAACGACACTATATGTCAATGACAACAGATGTCATCAATCTTATTTGTTGTATTTTTCTTTTGTCTATTAATTTTTCCAATCAAAACTTTTTATGTCATTTTCTATCCACCGCATACTTTTTCTTTTTAAATAAAAAGAATTTTTTTTATCATTTAAAATTAGTTCCCTTGATAATAATAAAATGATCTCTACACAACGATATTGAAATATTTTGTTCACAGTTTTTTATTTGTTTACAAACTTTTGTTGGTCATGGTACTTTCGTTTTATTTTCAATAAAGTGACTATTATTGGTAACAATCCATTAAGTTATTTGCTCAGTTATTGGCTCAATTATTGGCAAACTTTTGTTTAGACTTTCTATGCAATAAGGAATCGAATTATAAAAGTTTCTTCTGTAAAAACCAGAAAAAGTTTTTCTTTGTTTTTGTTTTTCTAATTTTTCTGCGTTATTACTCAGCTAAAACATAAGAACAATTTAAGAAATTGAATTAAATGGATTTCTGAGGAAATATATTTATTTTTTGTTTTCATACATGCAGAAGAGCAATTGATCAAACAGAAGATTTATTGAAAATATTGATACAATTTAGTAAAATTGAAAGAAATTACAAGCGTTTGCGAAATTTAGAGGAAAATTTTGCGGCAACGTGTTGTCAGTTTAATAGTTTTATGTTCTAATTGGTTATTCGAAATTCTTAATTGGTTTAGTTTTATGAAAAATAGTCCGTGCCTTACTTTAAGTGATCCACCAAGTAAAAGGTTCATTATTAACATGCTATGTTATGTTAATCGGAGCAATTCTATATATTTACCCCATCAAAATAAGGCTTCGTAGTCAGTTATCCTATGCGGTGAAAGAACAAACGAGTATTTCGAAATTATCAAAGCATCCCCAAGGAATCTTATTATTCGAGCCGTAATAAAGGGTCCGCCAAATAATTTTTTTCTTGATAACAATCGCCATTGGCTGTAACGGCCACTCCTTGCTCATTTTCGAAGAAAAATGGCCCAATTTTGCCTCTGGACCAAAATCCGCACCAAACAGTGACTCGTCTATGGCGTATCGGCTTTTCAATGTATGCGTGCGGGTTTTCTGTGCCCAAATTCGACAATTTTGCTTGTTTACATACTATCGCCATTGACTGTAACGGCCACTCCTTGCTCATTTTCGAAGAAAAATGTCCAAATTATGCCTCTGGACCAAAATCCGCACCACAGTGACTCGTCTTTC